>OZ012705.1:7572043-8039146 GCA_963942595.1 Cylloceria caligata | reverse complement strand
CGCGTGTAAAACAACACACGCGCGATGCTGTGTTAGACTCGATGTTGAAACTACCCCCCAAACGATGAGCAAACCTGTGTCCCGACTGTACACGCGTTGCAACTCTTACGCTCCCACTCTCCTTGTGTACATAAGTGAACGTTATATGTACAGAAGTGTATCTGTATGCACAATCGTGGGAAACCCATGAAATTTCGGACACGATCCGTTGAACTCAACTCCAAAATCCTCTCTACAGCGGATCAAATGCTCCTGCTGAAGCAAACAGAGATCACATAATTTCTCTGGGTCTCGTAACCAGAAACGAGCAACGGATGGTCATTCCGATTCGCTAGGATAAACTGTCGGCACGATACATTGTGAGACTTGACGGAATTTGCAATCCAACTAACAATGCTCATAGGTTATTTTACTTTTACGATGCGATATGATATAATATTTCAGATTGAACCTCTTCATTGTACGAATTGTTCTGGGCAGTACCTGAGAAAAAAATCTATCAGAAACACGCCGCTATGGTATATTCTTGACGAACTATCAGAGACTTAACCTGTATTAATGAATAAAAAAGGACTGATCAGGCCAGCCTGATACAAGCTTGATACGGCTCCAATCAGGTACTTTTCCAGGTCCCGTTAAACAGTTGTGGTTTGTCTTGTGGAGATCCTGCACCACCCTCAATGATTTATCTCCTTGGTGATTTCGGCGCAATCGAATGCGCAACTGTGTTCGCAAACTCATCGAGTACCGAGCTTCCAAAATTTTTAAACCCCGTCTCGATACATATATTTACATTGTTAATAGTAGTGCTAGACTGGATTGGTTTTTATCTTGTTCTTTTATCTCAATAAAAAATATACAACGGATTTTAAGGTAGCACTCGTGATCCAAATTGTCTAGAATTATCCACTCCGATTAATTAATTTAACAACAAATTACACGAATTGAATTATCATAATGTATACATGACACGGTATACCGATCAATTGGCAAAATCAATACTCGCCGCAGCGCCCATTTTTCATGCGATATGAATCGATAATCTATATGCACCGTCTACGCGCAAGTCGCAGATTCGCAGTATCGTCGTGACAAGAGTTACGCAGGCATACGGGCTTAATTCTTGTTGCGTGTATATAACGATGAGGCAAGTACGCGCTTCGAACATTGTTGCTAAATCAATACCCAATAATACGAATACAAATAGACGGTTTTCTCAGCCCGCGCTTATCGGACACTCGTTTACGCAGTCAATTATTTACAAGATAAATATATATATTTTTTAAATTAAAGATCGCCGCAATAACCACATTTACGTAAGATTATTTAATTCTTCATTTTTTTTAATAAACATTACACTGACTAACATTATAAAGAATGTCCGATCGCTTACGACTCGGTTGACAGCATGCTGTGTCGCTACTCCAATCGACATATTTAATACTTAGAAACGCCATTTTTTAGTAATATTTCAGTACTCACTTATTGTATAACACTATATCCGGTCGCCAAATATGATCGGATGGAACGTGCAGCATTTGCACACCCCCGTACTCCTTGGGCTCCCAGCGTAGCTTGTAGTCGTACCATGACTTGAAACAGCCAATACAGAAAAAAGGAAATATATTAAAAATTATATTTCGTAATCGTCAAATAAAACAGAAATCAAATTATCGAATTCAATAATTTGATACCACACAGTAAGCAGATCGTGGATAATATCAACATCCACAGTTATGTGGAGTATAAACCAGAGTTGTGTACGTACGTCAAATATATATGACCGTTTTTATATTTTCAGTGAATATCGTGGACATGCGATAATCAAAATTACGCAACAGCGTAGTTGATGTAACGGAAATAAAGAGAGCAGGATACGTTTCGGTAAAAATTGTCCGAGTGGAAAAATCAATTTTGGTCAATACAACATATGAACAATGGTGAAGAGGTGAAAAGTTTCCGCACGTGTCAATAATTCCGAGGGATTAATTTTCCCTTTCGTTTCGATTCATCAAAAGCCGAATAAATTACTAAGTAATATCCATCGTATCATGGGTTGCAATTGAAGATATTTTTTTATTCTTCATCCAAAGGCAATAAAACCGAGTGAATCGTTTGACAAAATCGATAAACTATATCCAACAGATAAGGGCGTCTTTTGGTGCAGGATGTATTCACGAGAATTCTCTCTAGGTCTCGTACTTTGAAACGACTCGTGCGAGAGAAGGGAATCGTCGCTATGGGCTTGATACCTGTCCGTATCGACTTCCTCACGTATTCCTGTAAAGTGCGAGAGAATATAAATTCGTGGCCTTCTCGAATTTTTGCGCCATCGACGGGAACCCAACAGTTTCCATGTACTTGTGTATTCGTTCGAGCGTGAACTGTTTCACGCGTGACAACGTGTAACTCGCGCGTGCATCACATCTATTCAATACATACCGAGTGATTTATAATTATTGTTACCTTCCATATTGCAGGATATCTTTCATTATTTCGTGGTATTAATTTTTGTCATTTTTAATAATCCAAACAACTGGAATCAACGTTAATTTTTATTCAATTGGGGTCTTTGACAATATCTTTAATAATAATATTTTAAACAAAATAATTTAAGCAAATGCACTGAGAAAAACTTGTTATTTACATTAAGGAAGTTTTATTTAAAACTTGGGTTAATTTTTATTTGTTGCCAATTGAAATTCAACCTAATTTTATATTGTGACGTCCGAACAGAGAACTTGGGGAAGTGTGTAGAATGTTAGTGACGATGGCCTGTCGAAGTATCGAAGAGAGAAAATATAAGGTTATCACCGGGAATCGAACCCAGATTGTTCAGGTACCGAGTCACAGCGCTAACCACTGCGCTGATGTCACCTACATATTCCTCTCGTTCGAATGGTCTACTTATATGCACGGCAGGCATCATTGCACACCTCCACTTAATGAACACGACGTCTTCATCGACTGTGCAGATGAGATGGGTACCTCGTTACAAGATTGTAATGAACCGAGGACGTGCACCTCGTTGGATTTTTTACGTGTGTCACGTTGGGCTGTGTGTGTGTATGTGTGTGCGCCCCATTGGGCTTCCTACGCTCCAACTGTATAATATGTGTGTACGAAAACGTGTTGTTGTAGTCCCGAACACTTCTGACACGATGTAACGACCAAACAGAGAACTCGGGAAAGTGTGTAGAATGATAGTGACGATGGCTTGCCGAAGTATCGAAGAGAGAAAATATAAAGTGATCACCGGAGATCGAACCCAGGTTGTTCAGGTATTGAGTTAGAGCGCTAACCACTGCGCTGATGTCATCTACATATTCCTCTTGTTCGAATCGTCTACTGTCAATATTTATGTGTATCACGTTGGGCTTCCTACGCTCCAGCTGTACAATCTGTGTGTACGAGAACGTGTTTTTATAGGCCCAAACACTTCTGACACGATGTGACGACCGAACAGAGAACTTGGGAAAGTGTGTAGAATGATAGTGACGATGGCTTGCCGAAGTATCGAAGAGAGAAAATATAAAGTGATCACCGGAGATCGAACCCGGATTGTTCAGGTAGCGAAAGAGCGCTGACCACTACAATGATGTCACCTTTATATTCTTCTCATTCGAATCATCTACTTACCTGCAAGGCAGGCATAGTTACAATATTTTATTCAATTGAGTTTCAAGAAAACCGACTAAGTTCACTAAAATTTTGTTAAAGATAAATTGCCGCTTAGTACGATCAACGCGTCACACGTACTATTCAATGGTTAGGTAGAAAGATCGTTTTTCATAATGTATCGTATACAACATTATTGGATCTGATAAATAAATATATTTAGTTGTAGTATCTATTTATTTTATTGAAATAAATCTTGTTCTTGATATTTCTTCGATAATATCTTCAACAATATTTTTATCAATGTCTTGGAAATTATTTGTTTTAAATAACTCGAACGATATCTACGATATTTTCTTTTACAACATTCTGGAGCATTCAAAGTGAAATTTAAACAATACGCGTAATTAGTTTCAAGTGCTTCCACTAATAAATATAATCGTTGAATACTGTGTACGCTTGTAAAGGATACATGCATACATAGAAAATACGTAAAATGATACATAAAAATAATCGAAATTTATGCACAGCAGCACAGGTTAAACACGTTCGGAAATTGGAACGATGAGGGTGGTAACGGGGAAGAGAAAACATAGGTACGTCAAAAACCCGGAAAATATCGGAGTGGAAAATTGTCCCTGGCTCTCTCGTTGTCGGGATAGTTCACGCGCGAAAGGTTTCGTGCTGTCGAGATTTCATCACGCTTGGTGCGAGAGAGTTCGGTGAACTGGGCTATTGAGGATGTACGCCCTGGAGGAGAGGTCAGCAGAAGCAGCAGCAGCAACAGCAGCTACACGGGAACATAGCGGCTGGAAATGAGAAGGGGCAACGGGGGTGAAAAAGCTCATTCGAAAAAACATATACGTACGTGTATTCTATTATATAGATATGTGTGTAGAATGATATAACCACGTGTAACGAGCAGGTAGAAGGGATATATCGTGAGAAATGCTCGCGGAAAGATACAGTTGAGTGAGCTCACAGGGCGTGAACTTGCTACGGGGTTATCGACTCTCGCGACCGCCCCTGCTACACGAAGCTCTTGAAGTTCTCGAGAACTTCCATTCCCAACTTGCTACAGTCGAGAACTGTTGGTAATACTTGAACATTTAATCTCTACGGTAAAATTACAATTGGCTTATAAGATCGAGAAAACGTTTCGATACTCACGATGAATGTACGTTAAACTTTCAGCAATTTTTTTAGTAAGGTACTTTGCCAATAAACACATAGAAACTTGATTCTATGTGAATTAAAGCGACAACGTTGATATTTCGAAAAACTCAACATTCCACAAAATCCAATCTTCGTTATGGATTTGGTTAAAATTTAATACCAATCGTCCTTTAAAATTACTTTGTTTGCAAGAAATTATTTAGTTCGATAGCCAAAAATTTACGAGAAAGCAGTTAGAATATGAACACACTTTATTTGAAAAATGAAATGTCTAATTGAATCTAAACAGAAATTTACATTTATTGTGTAAATTTTAATGAACAAAGAAGCGCAATTGGTCAAATCGCTTGTCAAATTTCATCTCGATTGATAAAGCCGTTCTTAAGTCATTAGGCTTTAGGGTTAAGTAATTATCCAAGTCAAAAGATTTAATTTTTGCAAACCTGGCACACACGCACTTGAACACTTTTTTTAAACCACTTTTCTCAATGTTTCAGACAATTTTTAATATACTGACATCTCGAGGTTTTTTCTTTTTAATGAAAACAAAGCTTCTTCTATGAGTAAGCAAAATAAGATATTTGATATTTGAATTTTTGATGATTTAACTTACGATTGAAGTTTTTTGACTGACGCTTTGTGACCTAGATCTATAACTCATGAATTTCAAAGTTCGAAATATTCAATTTCACGTATTGCTCACTGTATACGCAATTCCCTTGAACATTGGTGAACACCGAAGAGTTTAATTCTACTCTGATCACTGTGGAAGATCTTGTTTGTCCTCTTCGTTGAAAATAGATTTCATCTACACATAAATTCATCTCTTATTTCACTGTTTCTCTATCCTCTTTTTGGTTTTCTCGTGTCCTAGTCGAGACATCAGGGACGTAAAAATGGAGTTGAAAATTTATGTGTTTGTCGGAAGAGATTTTTGCCGAGCCAGCGTACACAGCTCGGAGTATGAGTAGACAAGAGATGAAGCAGAAAGGTATTTGCAGGGGGAAAGAATCGTCTAGGACGAGGTGTTGGATGACATTTTATACAGCTTCTCTCTCTCTCTCTCTTTCTATTTCTCAATGTGCCATGCGGATCGAGTTAACATTGTGACGCCGGACCCAATACTTCTCGAGTCTTGTCGCACTCGGGCACAGGGGTTTCATCCCCTTTTGCATGGCGAGCCAAGAACTGTGCGATCCATCGATCCCTTTCGTTCCGATCCCCACCCGTTTATAGCTCAGCGAACGAGACCGGAAAACTTTAATCCGGTAACGCCCACTCCGGAAACTGGGCAATCGGGTCAACATTGATATAATTTGATATAAGAGTTTTCTCTACTAATACACTCCTAGCTTCTGTACAGTATTTGTAATGATATATATAAATGTACAATATATACATATATATTGTACATTTATATAATCTGTCAGAAGTTATGCATCTATACATACTTTCATGAAAAGTTAAAATCCCAAAGAGCGAAGAGAAGCCAACGCTTGTGGTGAACCAGATTAAAAACTAGAGCGATCGTCGGAGGGGAAGAGATTTTTTGTAAACTGTTCGTTTGGAATTATCATTTCGCTTAACATTTAGCTTAAATCGAATAAAATCTCACTGAATAGTATTAGAAGATATTTATCGAACGGAATAATTTGTACTTTCCTCCCAGAGGGGTAGATCTTTTTTCATTAAAAAAAAATTGAGATATCAATATCAGGATATTTTAAATGATTTGAAACGTCAAGAAAACTGTTTTTGAAAAAAGTTCTCCAGCTTTTGTGGGGATGAGGCAATAGCTTCGAAAGTAACGGACTTATAATTCGAGAATGGCTTAACGAATCATGCTGAAATGAGTTTAACACTCATGTTAAAGAACGTATTAAAGTTTATTCGTTAGAAAGCTGGAAATTTTATGTGATTTTTAAATTATTCAAGAATGTCAATGAATGCTTCAACTGGAACAATTTTCAAGCGATCGGACTGTAGCTTTGTGTAAAACTGAAGACTCAGACCAAGGATTATTGAATTTTATAAAAATCGGTGGATTTAATTGAAATTGACAGTGTAACTAAAATGTTATAAGAATTTGTAAACTAATTTTTCAAAAATATTAAACCACGTAAGCACACTGGCTCGTGTAAATTTTGAGCTATGGAACTTAAACTTTGCAAACACGTCATGATCATGATTGCTTGGTATTAAGTTTGTCTGGAATTAACGACGTCTTTCAAAAATGGTGAATTTGACATTTGTTTTTAAATCTTTGATTCAATAATCTTTACAATTTTTTAGCATATACGAGTTTGTAAAGTATTTAAAACAGAATTAAAAGTAACCTGCAAAGTAGAATCTTGCACATTGCCTTCCCTTGATTTTTTATTTTTCACAAAGCTTTCCTCTATGAGTAAATCAATTAGCGCACTTGTTTCTTTGTAAATAAATATTGCGTGAGATATTTGCGTAAGGTTTATTTATCAAAGATGGAAAACAAATAGAAAGCGATGTGCAATTCTAGTATTCAAGCTTTCTCTTCTATTCCATATGCCCAATCAAATCTCAGTTATCGAACGCACGATGTGTCCTTATACTTTTGTAACTTAAATCATGAACTCTGCTGGTTTAAGGCAAGGCAGAACCTCCATATTTATACAGATGTTCTGCTTCTCTTTCACTCCGCCGAATGCGCCATACTAGTTCTATTTCTTTCGCACTGAGGGATGTTTCGCCTCGCCTTAACAGCAGATAACAGAGTGACACTTGAATCTAGCTACCGAAAAAAGAATAAATAAAGGACGATAATAGCTTTGGTGTAATAATTTTAGATGAACTTTGAAAGAGATAGAGCTTGAAGGATGTCCGCTAAAAATAAAGCCTTCGAGGTAGAAAAGATGGTCGTATACTTAGTACAAAAGCACCGGTAATATTCGATGCGACTGGTACAGCTAGATATGAAGGAGACAAGAGGACCACCGCACCGGCGACCACTCTCCACTCGGAGGAACGAGGGTTCGGAGGTTATCACTCAGTCACAGTGACACGTGTCGTCAGCACGCTAACTCAGTTACTCAATATTGACGATCCGCAGCGCGGTCCTCCGGGGTTTCTCCACAACTCTGGAATGACCGGATAGCTTTGACAGAAACGCAGAGAGTGAGGGACGAACACTAAAATGGCTTAAACCGAAAATAAAAAAGGTCTATTGGAAAGAGAATAGATCTAGGTCGAAGAGTGACCGCAAGATGAGGAAAGGTGAATTCGATCTGGAGCCAGACAAAAAAAAAACTTTAAACGACATGTCGTCAATAGTCTTCCACTACGATATGTAAAATTGTTGCATAAGCTTTGGATGTTTTATTTATGAAAAGGGTTTAATCTGTTTATGTGAGAAGGTGATATCAATTTAAATATCAATATCGTGCTTTGAGAGCCATGTACCCTGTGTGCATAATGTATACATTGTGAAACGGATCTAGGTTCGGAACCAAATTCCCTCTGTCATTATATAGGCGAGTTGTAGCATGAGGTTGAGACGATGCCGACCAAGGTGTATAACAGTTAAATCCAAGTTTCGATCAGCTTATCGGACACTCGATTATTCTCTGTTATAGCAGTAGGTGTGTTGTACTTTAGCTACTGATGCGACTACTCGTGTGCGGCGTCTCGATCGATTTCCAATCGGTGGAGATTGGGCTAAACGGAGAACGCGCCGAGTGTGAGATCGTTCGACACCATCCACGTATGCTATTCAATGCTGTACCGTATGTGTATATATGTCTATGGCATGTACAGGTTGTACCAAATTTAATAATATCCGAATGTCAATTTTATAAATCAGATTTTTCGTGACTTGGAAAAATATTTTTCAATACTTTCAAATAACTTATTGAATATTTGATCATCTAAATTACCGGAATACACGTAATTAAGTCAGTGACAAGCTAATACGCACGTCTTAATGTTTAGGTAAATAGTTTCCAATTAGTTATATCATTAACATTGGATGAAAAATGAATAAATCATTTTCCTTTGTCATCTTATGACGATTGATAAATTCTTTTTTCAATCGTCACATTTGTTTCAAACAGTTAGACTTGAAAAAAAATTGTATTGCATGAAAATTTTACTTTACAACTATCGTTTAATGTAAATAAAATTATTGCCTTCCAAGTATTTAACGTCGATTGATTGTTTTTTTAAAAAGTAAATTTAATAATAAGCATATTACGATATTTGACAATTTTTTCAGACCGGATATAAACCTCTAGTCATCATTGTAATCTAGCTTCAACTGAGAAATTCATCATATCTTTTAGTTGGAACCGTGTAGTTCGTCTCAAAGGTCATACTGAAGCGATATGATTGGGCGAAACGCTAAAAAAAAATATTAAATTCAGTTAAGTTAACATTTTTCAATAGCTTTTTGTATATTTTCATGAAAATGTTAACGGAGAAAAACAGTGAGCTGCCAGTTACCAATTTGGATACGAGAAAACTAATAATTGTTGAACCAACCGATAGAATGATTTGGTCAACGAATAAGTTGATTAGCCTAACAAATAAGTTTATTCACCCAACTATCGTTAGCTTCTCGGCGATAAATTTAATTCTGACGGCAACTGACCATTTTTCTTCGTGTGTAACCACTGGTTTTGCTACTTCCTGTATACGTTAGTGTTATATACGTAGCTATCGCCGACACCCGGAAGCGCGGGAGTAGAGTCGTGCAGAGCGGTCTCGGTGCGCTAGAGAGTAAATGGAAGCCTCAGCAGCGAGCAGTCTAGCAGAACCAACCGACACACCCTCCTCATCCACCTCTTGCACCCTCTACTCACTCCACCTCCTCGTCATTACTCGGTGTCGCGCACGTATACAGGCCAAGAGCTGTAGAGCAAGACGTGCAGCTCGGTACGAAGCAAGGAAACTCTGCTGGTTCTGTTCCGTGTGATACACAACCACGTTATGTTCGTACGTTGAGTCTTTGAATCGCTATAAACCGGCGAGTAACAAGGCAGAAACCGAGCGAGAGCCAAGGGAACACGTTAGAATGAGAACACGATAGAGAACCGTGGATGTAACTGCGCGAAGAAGCAAGATAGCATAAAATACAATAGCGAGGGGTACAAGATCACACGAGAGACCGAAAGGGTGGAGCCGACGTTGAACGATGATGTGTTGTTGCAAGAGACGCGGTTAAAATCTCAGTAACCCAGTTTTCCGTAAAACTCAGTGTATCCTAAACCGAGTGAATCACAAATCATGAAATCATCAACAATGTCAAGTGTCCAGGAACAAAAACCCAGATACACTGCATTCAGAATCACATACAAGGTTAAGAATTTCAGAATTTTATTTCAAGATCTAAAAATCTTATGATTTTTTAAAAGATATAGCTCGAATTTACATTATAATTATTGCATTATTGATCAAATTGTATATATTTTTTCTAATTTGATTAACAAAATACAATGTTTTTGCATGTTGAGATATTGTTGAAAAAACGTGTGACGCAAGATGCGAATTGTATTTACGTGCTATACAAGAACTGCAGGAAAAGAATTACACCGAACGATCAATGCATTCTGAAGCCATTGGTTCTGTCACCTTAACAAATGTGTCGAAGGGACTTAAAAAGGGTTGAAATAGAATGTTAAATAGCTAAGCTGATGTACTGTTGGTTCAGCTGTATTCTCTTTTTCGCTTAAATGTAAATCGATGTACGCTAATTGGTTCTGGCTAATTATACTTCAATTATTCTTGCAGCAAGAAGGTTGGCTTCCTCGTTGTCGTTGTGCTACTCGTACCATGCCCTTCTCGCTTTCGTTGTCGCGTCGTATACAGCTTGTATCTTCGTCCGGTCTTTATTCACCGCCTCGGCTTCTCTCATTCTTCCTTTCAACCTCTAGTGCCAAGACGAAAAAAAGAGTGTGTGAAAGAAAGAAAGAGAAAGGGAGAATGAGAGAGAGAGAGCGAGTGAGAGTGAGAGAGGGAGAGAGGGAGGGAGAGAAAGACAGAGGAGGTAGAAAGCTCAGTGTAACTCGGCGAGTGCCTGCACGCGAGTGCATTTACTCTGCAATGCAATCTGCAGTTGCACTTAACGAGTAAGGTCCGACATAATGGGGCGATACAATGCCCATTGTACTCGGGCACTCGGAGTCTCTGCCACGGAATAACATCCACCCTACGACAACGATAATTTGACTTTTCCACCCTAACGTACTGGCTCGTACACCGACCCGTCAGACATACTCGAATCAATGAAAATATTCTCACACTCATTCGGAGCCTGTCAAATGTCACACCAGCTGACTTTCATCGAAGAAAAATCTATTTTACGAGCATTCGCATGAGCGTACACGAAGAAAATAATTTCGTTGAGCCAACATTTATGTATTGGCATAGTGACAGCAAACGCATTTGCATCACTATATGAACAAAATATTTATCAGCCTAGATAAATTTCTTGCAACAAAACTGTTCTCTTCGCGTATCGAGTGATTTCTGTAGCATTACACAGATCTCATTTTGTTTAAAAAGTCCAATTTCATCTCACCTGTTCCACCCAAAGATTCGTCGTCATGATCTGATTCTTCAGGTTCTGAAACATAAAAATCAATGTTGTCGTGAAATTTTTATTGAATAATTTGTCAGTGAAATTCAGTTACTGATCACATAAAATATTTTTTCCAAAATACGGAGTACAGCTCTGTAAAAAAACGTTAACACTCACTATAGATGTTGACAATGAAAAAAAAAAAAAAAGAACATTGAATATAATATGACGATTGTGAAGTTACATAATTTGCTAACTAATTAGCAGATGTTTAATCAATTTTATTTATTACAATTTCACTGTTTCAATTGAAATGTTGTCAATTTAAAATAAAATTGAGTCAGGCTATGCTTGAAATTTTTTACTTTCACCATAGAGGAATTTTGAAGCCAGTAATATGTTTATTCAGTTAAATATAATTTCATGTAATACAAAAGTCCGCTCTATTAAAAAGGTAACCCTCGCCGGGAATATCTCTGGACTCGAGGGTTAACGAGCGTAGGGAAGGGCTCCACCAAAGACATAAAATATATTTCATTTCTTTATTTGTTAAATAAAATCATAACAAATATAACCCACGATTGATTGTTCGTAAAGATGATTCGGGTATGCAATCTAATCACATAACCAGATGTAAATCCAATCACGCACCCTTCTATGGGGGATACACGAACATGCCTTCTCCTTCAATCAATTCCACAAATCTCGTAGCCCAACAGGCATCACATACCGTTGGGGTGGTACTCAAACTAGTGTACTAAATCAAATACAATGTAAATCACTTCCCGATTACTCGTTGTATACCGTGTATGCGAAACTGTTGTATGAAAATAGATCAAAATAAAAATTAGAATTCTACGAGAATGGTAACCTCGTAATTTCCATTTAAGAATGACGCGTTGACTCTCATCTACGAAAATTGCATGTTAATTAAAATTGTGAAGAATTATTTAAAAGGGGTCAGTAACCGGTTCGTCAAATTTAACCGTAACAGCGTGATTCATTATATTGAAGCAAACCACCAGCGGAATTTGAGTTTCAACCCGAGTCCGAGGGATAAGGAGGTTTTATTATAGGTAAAACAGAAAGAGCAAAACTCATACGGTCTTCCGTCTAACCCTTTCTTCCTGGTATGTCCAGGACCAGAGTAGTGCATTGTAATTTCCGGGGTGCAGAGTACGCAGAGGACCGGGCCATTGCGCACAGACTAGCGACTAATTGGACGGCGGTGTGGCCTGGCAAGTCGCGAACCTGCGAACGTGGGGCGTGAAACCAGTTGGAGTTATGGCCCGGATTCGGGGTTATGTATGTGTGTGCCCTGGATTCCACTGGTCCTATACATTCACGACTTTATTAATCCATTACCCCATATACGCCGAGTTTCGCCGTCCCCTGTAACCCTTCCACGCGACGTTGATAGATATATGTGAATTATTGTGGAAACGGTGTTTAGCTGTAGTTATTATATATAAATCTCAATGAAATATATTGTCGATGTGCTTGCATGTACATAATGGTTCATATACGAATGACGCGCTGTTAACTATACTCGAAAATCGATAAAGGTTGCCAATTACGAGTGTCTGAGAAAAGATATTGATATAACTAATTTGGTGATGATTCAAAGCCTACCGACAAATATAATTTCTTTGTTTTCTCAATGATAATCCAATAGTTAAACCACGATTTTGAAAAAAATTTGTCATCGTTTAAGACAATGTCCTGCACGTTTTTAGCGTCACCATGAAAACCCTGAAAATAAAATATGTTGCACGTATGAAATTTAACAAATTCAGAAAATAAAAGACAATTAGGCAAGCTCAAAAAAACATTGAATGTCTCTTTAAGTGAAATTTTTAAAAAAATATTTCAGTTTATCGGTGCAAATATTTTTCTTTTCATTGCCAACTTATCGTAAGGTTCAGGTTGCGCCAATAAATCGAATCCGCTTCGCAAACACTCTTTCTCTTTGTAAAAAACAACTCTGTCCGCTTCGAGTCACTCGCATTTCATCACGCTCGTTCGATGGCTCAGCTATATCGCAAATATTTTCTAGTACATGGATTATATTGTAGAGCGATTGGATAAAAGATATACAAAACAACAAGGCCGAAAAAAAATGGCCTGCGTTTCAATTCTTGGCTTTCAGGGTGTCAGGTATACCCCATGCACCCGTTTTTGGTTTAATTGCATTTAGAATTGACTGTAAAAATTTCATTCGACCGGAAATTTTATGGCTAGTCGATATTTAATGCTATCTTACCTGTCATGGTACACCGTACGATAAGAAACATTGTAATTTAAGTTAAAAAATTTGGTAATAAATAAAATGTTATTTGATAAAAGAAAAATATTAACATTGCGTATGATTATAATGAAAAAAACTGTAATTACTACTTGATAAATATAAGTTGATTATTTTAAGTGCACGAATGATAAAGACAGAATGACATTCGCACTCTATCATGATGCAATTTACGAGTAAAACCGTTAACATTAAGAAACTCGGAACAAAGGTAAAGAAATATTAAAAACTTTGAAACGGTCTTGATTACTTTCTTCCCGTTCTGCCGAGCACTTCACTTATATGTAATAAAGAAAAAAGAATAATGAAAAAATAATAATAAAAGCGTTACATAAAAGTTGGAAAGGTAGACTGACTTTGTCTACAAAACGATGTAAGAACTTGCTTTGTATTGGAAAATACACGTGGAGCTCACTAGAATATTTATCGGTGCTGTACTATACACGTACCATTCAAGATTCTATAGAAAGTATTATGTAGGAAAATCAAACTGACGGTACGGGAGGAAAGGCTGCGATGTTCAGCCGGAGTGGTTTTCGGCCTTCTCTTTCACGCGAACACCACGTTAATTTAAAATCCGCGGCATAACAAAAGTTTTAACGAGTTTGATAGCGTTCTTTACGCGGGTTCTGCACGTACAGTTCGGACGGTAACTCCCGAGTGCAATATCGCGGTTCAAATGAACGGCTGTCGAAGCAGGGCAAAAAAAAAGTGTTAAAGAAGAAGATAAATCTTTTGTATAGTTTGTATCGTTGTATATATACCATCGATTGCTAAGAAACAGAAGAGCGCATATACAACAGCGTTTCGTATCTTAAATAATATAGGAAACATCTTTTAAAAAATGATATAACATAAGCAACATGCTGGCTCTTTGCTCGTTTCTTCTTCTTATGCCAATTTACATTGTTGAATTAATATTAAACGTAATCAGGTTTTTAGTGTTTCATCCGATGCTCAGTTGACAGTCAACTCGTCTTCTCTCTCTGTTCCTGGAGTTTTGTTAATTCCAGGGTAGAGCCAAAGCCTGGTGCTCAGTTGTAAGTACGCAAGTTGTAGTCGAGTAAAATCCGTGTCCGGATTTTACGCCACCGCGATTCGATTATGCATGCGGGTGTTACCACTGAGTAAACCATTCGTAACACTGGGGTTGCTGATTTCGTTGTGAAACTCTGTAGTCTCTCGACACGGTTGTACTTGGTTTCGACAAGCAATCGACCCGATAGTTAATGCCGATTACTCTGCGACTCACACTCTCGCACTTTCTGTGTTTGCTGATTGGAATTGTAACTAAATTATGCTAATTGCGAGGTTAACTTCTTAATGAAAAAGTGGATCTGACGTGGATGATAAAACTATGTTTTATGTATTTTGCTAAACGCAATATCACGATATTTTTTTATTTTTATGCCTCTTCTGGACTCTTCGAAACGTTTTTTTAGAGAAACGAATTTTATTTTCAGGTCGCTGCACATGGGCGATTACCAAAATATGGATTCGGAGCATGGTTATGGGTGAATAATCGATTTGTGGTTGTCCCTGGTGGTTTTCATCACTCACGCGGTCGCGTCTCCAATGGCGGAAGCTGTGCACTGGACCTAAATTAGGGTCGATCCGTCGGGGCGTACGAATAAGATCGATGAAGCACGAATTCTGGTACGGTTCCGTGCCCCCGTCGTTTGGTGAATCTCCTTGTACATGTGAAAGCAATGGCATGGTATCAACGGTATCGGGGATACGAGCCAAAACGATAAAAGGTTCTCAGCTCAATATTCTATTGTGACCAGTAGATCAGTCGTTGTAAAGACGGAAGATAATCTTGGATACATAAGCAGTAGTAGTACAAGAGAGGTTGGCACTTGATACAGAAGAAGCCAGCCAACTGATCATCTACATATTTCACATAGTTGAGAATACCTCTGGAAATATTTTTCAAATAATAATAAACGTTTTATTCTTTGTTTTTTTTTTTAAATAAAATATATAACAATTCGGTTTATATAAATTAACTATACGGATCGTGCGAAATTCGTATTATCCGATGTAAAATTCACGTGGACGGACAATCTAAATTTTACAAATTCGATAATCATATCGACTAACGATTTGACGTGATTCAATATTTTGTGTTAAATACATCATCGAAATATTAAATATAATAATATTTTTAGATTATTATAAATAAACGGCGCTCGAAGAGCTTCACGAACCATCTTCGCTAATGCGGTTTTGCATGAAATTGAAAGGTTACGAGCGCAACATCGCCTATCTGCTTACAACAGATTTGACAATAAACTAAACTTGTTTACAATTTATTTACAATTAACTTTGGTGGCAATAAAGTATAGAACTAATAATATGATGACAATGGGCTTTGATACTTTCCATAACTGATGGCCGATATCGTGCCATGAACTTTTGAAAATAGCGATTAAAGTAGTCGGTTTTTTGCTTCGTATTCCGTTGGTGTATTTCATTTTAATTATTGCAAATCCTAGCAATATTCTTATCCATGCTCTCACATTTTACTTTTATATTATTAGTACTATAGTTTTTCCCTTCTCTTGATACTAATCCTTATCAGATTATAATGAAAAAAATGCTGGTAAACCTTAAACGGGACTCAAGTGGGACATATTTAGCGAATAGAAGTGATCTCTCGTTATTATAATCGTCGGATTCAACGCTTCGGCGCGATACGGCATTAACAATAATTTAGTAAAATACCTTTCCGTTTCTTATTCGTATAATAATTCTGTGATACACCACGTATAAGAACCACGAACGAAAGTATTCATTCCATTATTACTTGGATTATCGCGAGCATTATCACCATTACGTTAGATACGTAAGCTGCTTCAGAAAGATTTGGCACCTTTGGTATCATCGCAGTCTCTTCTGCCATGCATCGATGTATCAAGTGTTACTTAACTTTTCTTATAAAGGTAAAAAAATCTCCTCATATTAATGAAGCTGTCGTTAATAATTTGAAGCTTCAAGTTGTATTGTCAGGTGCGAAATATGACATTTGTCACGCATACCTACTACATATCTCATTTCTAGTGGCGAAAGGCATTCGCTAGTTGTGACTTTTTATACGCTATAATTTGTGTCATGAACACATCATAATTTTTATCATAATTAAATACTATATTAAATGAACCATGGCCTAGGAGATTCATTGCTTTTTAATTATTATCATAGAGATAACAGTTATAGAGTGCCACACATTTCAATGTACAATTATTTATTTAAAGAGAACAAAACACAATTACAAACACTATTTGGAACGTTTAAAGGTTAAGACATAATAAATAATTACATCTGGTTAAAGTATTATTAACATTTTATTCCCATTTTTTCACTTTGGAACACATCACGAGCACATCACCTTTCAATTATTTTCTTCGATGGCGCATAAAAAAACCCATGCGAATGAACAAATGACATGCGTCATTCTACTATACTATCCCGTCCGACGTTGCCGCAGACCGAGGTCTCGGTTTCCATCGAACATTTGCCGACTTCCGGCGCGGGAAGCGTATATGCTCCTGATTGGTCATTTATTATTTGACTTTAATTGCATCTCATTAATAAACTTTTGAGATTTTCGGAAAACCGCTAAGTAATTGTGCTTAAAATGACCTCAGCTATCGGCATACTGCGGGTCGGTCACTTTTTTTGAATCACCCTGTATATGTTTCACTTGCATCAATACAAAAATCAGATGGTAGATCATTCTATAATTTTCACAGAATATCCGTTTAGTGTCTCTTCACTATTTGGTGATCAAGAATCGTGTAAGAATAGCAAGACAAAGCAGCTCATTAGCATGTGGTTTTGTTTAGGTGATTGTAAAAAAACTGCTCATTTGAACAGAAGTTATCCCAAGTTTATTGGAATTAACAATCTCTCTGATATTTCACAGACGTTCAAACAATATTATAATTAATATGTGTATAAAGTTAACAAAAAAATATTAAGAAAGTATTACCGTGCAATAACTATTATAATAATGACAATTAAAAATATATAGTTGCATATACCGAGCGACATTGCGAATGTAAACGTGTAGAAGACAAAGGTGCAAATTTTACTCTACGTGTTGTAGTATTGCGACAGGCGCATTGATATTTATTTTGAACGAAGATTATAGATAAGAATTACTCGATAGTTAAATCCGAAATCTCGTGCTGTTGGTACACAATCGTACTCAATCAAATATAGAATCGTGTTACTCTACATTCTATCTCATAAAAATCGTATTTTGTTCATTGCGCATTGACGCTTTTACAGATAGGAGAGATCATAAATTATCTACACTCGCGATTCTCGTAACAAAGTACGTGCTGATATTTCGAAAATATTTACGCAGTGGGCTTTCAATAATACCACGGATTTTGACATTCTCTATCGAGTTACATTTTTTAATTTTCGATTATGCATGTGGACAGTGTTATAGATACTGCGAGATTGTGCAGCGATAAAATTCGTTTACGCTTTGTCACTATTGTTAGTATGGACCAATTGTTATACAATCGTCTTGAGTAAAGATGTACAAATATTTTTCACCAAAATCGTCAATTTTTGTTCTATCTTTAAATATTTTTATTAAAATAATTATACAGTTGGTTTCCAAAAAATATATTCTGATTAATTCTATATCGGGAATAAATATCCAGAAATTTGATCATCGGCAAAAAGATGATGTACGCAAAGAAAAAATTGTATCTGGAACAACAATCTTAGTAACTTAAACTGCAACCAATGAAGATTATATGGACAACGAGTGTCCGCAGTTAAGCATACTACAAAAAATAAAGACCAAACCATTGCTACGTATAACGTTCGAATCCTAGTTATCGGTACTATCCTACACTGGTCACATTTTTACTATGATTCGTTAGCTACACAGATTAATAGAGGAATAGATCTATCGGTGGAGTTAAAAGTACACGGGAATTAGGGATTTAGATATAATTTGTCATCAGCAATCATTTCATAACGGTTTTCACAAAAAAAAAAAAAATGTCCTGCCTACACTAGGATTTGGACCTATGACCTACTTACCTAGCTGACTACCTAACACGCTGATACCACCGACTACGACATTCGTCTACCGTTGAATCGATTACATATAAATGGCATAATAGTTGTATGAGATATAATCTCGTTTAATTCAAATCAAATGTAACATTAATATTACATTTAATTTGATCAATAATTTAACTCAACACACATGAGAGGGAGAGAGAGAGAGAGAGAGAGAGAGAGAGAGAGAGAGAGAGAGAGAGAGAGAGAGAGAGAGAGAGGTCCACGTACTTCGTAATGCATGCGATCACAAGCATCGGAAATGCATATTTGCTATGCTCGATGGCAAATTCGATTTTGTTCAATAGCTGAATTTTACTACCGAGTATAGTAAATATTTCTTGTATTTTATATAGGATTCAGTGTATTACCCTGCAACAGTAATTTATATTGTAACGCTACTGTTATACAGACAAGTTAAACGAGTTATTCCAACTCCTCAACCTGTGCAAGTCAGGTAAATAGTAAAATTTACTTTAAACTTATTTACAATTATCACATTAGCTTGTAAGTTTTAATATAAATATTTTACCACAGCATCAACGTTATATATTACAACAGCGAGTGTTATTTTAGATCTAAGTTGCAGTTATAACGAGCACGATTCATGTAAAAATGACTACAAAAATATTGCTATGGTCTTGATTCAATATTTCTTTCCATGTACAATTTCTATCGAGATCTACGAATTCTTCCCGATTCTTTTGTCATATTAACTCCCAACCGAGTTTCCGATTGCTAAGATTTCTGCTTTGCAAAAAAAAAAATGAAAATAATTCTGGAATACAACCCATCTACTACTAAGGTTTTATATCATGGTAATTACGAATAATTGATATAATCGAAACAATATTTCATGTCCTCGGTCAATGGATACACAGCGTTTTTCGACTGCGAACCACACGAAAGATGCCAGTGAACCCAATTTGGCTGAATAAAAGCCGTTGAGAAACGATTCTCGGAGATGTATTCATTCTTCAGCTTCGAAAACTCAACTACAATAGACTCTCAAATTAAATCTAATTTGAAAAACTCACTTGATTGTCATTACGATAATTGGCAATATTTTGTATTTCATTGCGTCCCCTAACTTTGAGTTTGTACAGAATCAGTTAAAAAACAAGCGAAACCCCTCCGGATCTGTAATACAATTTGAGTTTCAACGCATTTTCTCATTTCAATAAACACACAGTGGCAACCGTAGGTACCGTGTTCTCATTATCGCAGACCACTGGCGAAACCTCGTTAATTTGAGGCTTTCCAGGGATTATTAAAATGTCCATAGGCTCAACTAGTTTACTTGTTATTATTTAAATCCAGAACCCTTCATTTACTTTATTCAACTATCAAAAAAGGCTGGCACAATAGTAATGAGTAACAACTACGCCGGATTATTAATTGATATTTTATTCAATTGAATTCAATAAATGCAAACGTACATTGAATGTCGACGAAAAAAAAAACCATTAATAGTCCTTCGGTCGGGACAAAATAAATGACAAACGTAAAATTAATGCAATCGAAATGTATATTCTGTCATGGTCCTTCTACATGTGTCTATGAATATCCATATGCGTATGCGTCGTACAATCACGAGTGTCAACACTGCGGCGTCTACTTTTAACAGAAGTAAGCGCAATTAAACCACGAAGTTCGCATGTTTTTTGCATTAACGAGAATACCGAGAACTCGAGGAAAAGCAAGTGTAGGTGTGAGTTCACAACGACTAAGCAACAGTCCGTTTCTCATACTAAACCTTGTTCGCTCTCCTTTCATCGCTGTACATGCATTCATGCAAATACGCACTACGGTTAGGTAAAATGTATGGAAAACAGAAAATTTTTAAATTTAACTACGGGTGTTAAAGCCTCTTGTGGACGACTTTTCTGATCCCCGACCGTTTTTCTTTCTGTCTAATTATACATTTATTTGAATTCTAGACTCTCGCGAAAGGGTGCGAATCGGAGGAAAGTCGGCGTGACTGGAGTCCAAAACCCATGGTAGTAGTTGAAATGCATGGAGTACGGAGTGGGACCTGAAAAAAAATTAAGAGAATACAACAAGAGAAGGGGTGATATAAAAAAGAGTTGAGGATAGAGGGAATTGCAGTGGAGGATAGGATGGCAATGAAAAAGAGGTAGTAACCAAGTACATTTTTATACCCGAAGCTAAAGGAAAGAGGGATTCACCCCATTAGTCGCGTACGGTCAGCCTTCTATTAGTACTCGACCTCTTTTCCCCTCTCTTTTATTTCTCGTATATATGTATGTATACGGTATACCAATGCGGTACGAGTATTATATATTGGATATTTACGGTGATGCTGGTGATTTAGTTGCTGGAGCGTTTGCTGAGAATTCATTACAAAAATTTTAATCAATCTGTCAGTTTTCACGTGAAGTGTTAATATTACAGATCTACATGTACGATGTACAAAGTTCGATGTACAGAGTTTGATCTATCTCTTTGGAAGGGTGTCGATAATTTTAGTTTCCTGGCCAAGTTGCTCATCGATATTCGCCTAATCTGATACATACGAAACAAACTCGACCGATTAAACCTTGTATTTTTATCTGACTTTTGATATAATTTATCAATAACAGCATAAAACGTTAATAATTAGATTATTAACGTTTTATGTTGGTAGGATGGTAGGATTAAGTGCATGATTTCGTGCACTGTTAAAAATACGGTGTTGAAAATTAGCCTCGCGCGGTATTCATACGAGTCTACACTGACAATTGGTGTCAACGACCGGTGTTTAATAGCTGGCGTCGATTTGCATTATAATCTCAAAACTTTCAACGCGTTTTACTTAAAAATAAGTGAATAAAATTCAATGACATGTTAGAATTATATTCGTTGCACAGTTCTGTATCGATTCCTTTTCATTTATTGATTTTCATCTACTCATTCCAAAGTATCATTCCGAAATGTGTTTTAAATTTTGGGACCTAATTATTGTAACACGATCGCTTGTGTGAATTTAACACCGTGAAAATTGTTAAAATTAACATCAAATGGGTTAACACTTGTCAAAAGTCCACACCAACCGCCTTCTTAACACCGTGGATTTTTAACAGTGTATAACTGCGAAAGATATACGGACACAGGTGCGCAAGATGCAGACTATAGGATACCGGCACCTATTTGACGGAGTCAGGATTGTGTGGGCGTCAACATATTTTTCGCAAAGAAAGACTCCCCTCTCCCAAAGCAACTGCCACGCTTTAACGGAGTGAGGATCCTTCTGTCTCAGGCTGTTAACTAAATACGTGATCGCCACAGCCCGATCCAGGAATGTGGCGATATTTTTTCTCGATTTCTTAACGAAGTTAAACATCGTTAGGTCTAATTGCCTCATTGATTGTTAATGAATCGTTGCGGCAGTCAAAGTTAACTAAAATTAGAGATTAGATTGTTTAAGATAATTCCTGTAAAGATCGATAACGTAGGAATCCAGGCGGTGCTGACTCACTTTCGAGTTGCTAAACGCCAAAAACATCATCTTGTAAAGAATTGGTCGAGATTCACGAAGCATTCAATACTTACAACTAAT
Source organism: Cylloceria caligata (assembly GCA_963942595.1). Classification (NCBI taxonomy): domain Eukaryota; kingdom Metazoa; phylum Arthropoda; class Insecta; order Hymenoptera; family Ichneumonidae; genus Cylloceria; species Cylloceria caligata. The sequence continues at coordinate 8,016,847 of OZ012705.1, read as the reverse complement.
ATACACGACTACTTCATAGAATATGAAAACTTGGTTGATTACTTGTCATTAAGAACAGAAACTGTGAATTAATCTCGCCAGGGCCACGGTAGCGTAATTGATAACGTACTAGACAAGAATTCTGGAGTTTCCGGTTTGATCTCAGACAGTGGTGATATTTTTTCACGCTTTCTTTAGAAATTAAGAATCGTCGGGTCTGGCTGTCTCATTGATTCTTAATGGATTGGTGAGGCAATCCGAGTTGACAAAAATTAGAGATTCGATTGCTTAAAATATTTCCTGTAAATATCGATAACGTAGGAATCCAGGCGGCGCTGACTCAGACCCGAATTGCGACGCACCAAAAACGCCATCTCATAAAGAATCGATCGAGATTGACGGAGCATCAAATACTTACAAATAAATGCGTGATGTTCGAGAGCGGAGGAAAGATTTCATCTCGCTTCGTCAAATAGGTGAGAAAACTTTTGTCAGATATGTACCGGCGATCATATATACGGTGGTCAACTAAGTCAGAGTGTACTGTATCCCCCAAACGGTTTTTTTTATCACTGTAATGAGAGATATTAATTTCAATATGCTGTCGGAAATATGAATTAAAATTGCTGAGAGTGGTAAAGTTCGAAATATTAAAGCATTCTTTGCTTTATCGAGTCAACCCTAAAGCGCGCCCCTTTTTTTCATAAAAGATTAATAAATTTTAAATTATGTACGGAGGTGAGAGACAAAAACAAAACACTTTATCGTCAAGTAATTTTTCAACAAATTTACACAAATTTCTCAAAAGATATAATCAGAAATCAGAAACCAATATGCAGTTATATTCTGATAGAACATATTCATAGCACAGCAGAGTGATTTACACGTATAACCAATACCTTTCTGTAACTCAAACGCTGCATATCACTTCGTTGCATTGGCGTGTTTCTAAATTAAATGCGCGTGGGGATGAACAAACGTATGAGCTGTGATATTATCATCATGAAGAAGCACCTTTTCAATTCCAAAGGGACAAAGTGTCCCCGCTATCCCGAAAGTATATAATAAACCTACACGCATACATATTGTGTACGTATGTGTCTACATAGTTGTATGTACGTCCGCGGATGCATAATGCGATGATGCCTTTTACACTTGCAGATGAAGCGTGCACACGAACGATACCGGAGAGTTGCTCCGTTACTGGGATGGTGGGAGAGTGCCCTAAGCCGACCATCACGCATGAATAATGGAACACCGGAGTGAACTAACGCCATGTCGTAGTCGACAACGAGAGAGTACAATTCCCCATACGCGAATATATTCGCAAGTTTGATCACACGCACGCCTACATGCTATGACCAACGATCGTATCATAAGTTGAAAAGAAATATATATATATTACCCATAAATCGTGTGATTAGAAGTTTGCTTAGGGTGAAAAAAAATTCTCCTCAAAATATATATGTTCAAGCTTTTTCGATAGACGTGCAACTCTCGTATCCCTGTTGAGCATTATGCTAATTTATTGAAGTCATTATCGCGGGGTCAGTTGCGCTCCTATAAAATTCGTTATTCTTATTACCTTTCTCGTGTAGTCTTTTCACTCATCGTCTCGAGAGTTTCATTTTGTTCATCATGGAATAAATTTGTCGGGTATGCCATAAACTCGGAAGTGCTTAAACTCGATCTACTCACTGCACATTCCCCATTCTCACTGCCTCGGGAATATACTTGTCATTTCTTTTCCATTTTTTTTTTGTTTTCTTATACTTTATTTAGTTTTACTTTCTCTCCCTTGTGCTCTCTCTCTCTCTCCCTCTTTCTTTCTCTTAACTTTTTTTTCATGTTATGCTGCAAAGAAATGTTAATATTTAAAATCGTATCTTAGAAAGATTGCTGAGGATTCGTATCTCAAGTTTCTCGAGATAGGAATCCATAAGTTTTATAACATGTACATTTATGAGAACTACAGAATAATGCGAAGTACTGTTTGCACGTATGTGCGAATACGTTGGCACATATTTTTCTGTCAACAACGAGAACAGAAAGCGCGGATAGAGAATGAGGTTTATCGTTCTCGTGTGTTATATACGAGAGCGATAAAATCGCAGATGGTCAATTGCGAGGCGTGACAAGAAAAGTGGTTGTGAAAATGTTATAAAAATTCTAGATGACTGGAATCATTCTCTGCGACTGAAAAATCGAGAAATACTGTATTGGAAATACAATAAGGTTATATATACTATACTTAGATTAGAAACCATTGTGGCATACTTGGAAAATGCGCCGATAAGCTTTATGGGATGATAAATTAACCTTTTAAAGGACGAAGCGGAGGTCATGATAAAAAATGTATTAAACTTGTCGAAGTACCTTGTGAGAGTGCATACTTAAGAATTTTTAAATAACAAAAATCTAGAATAGTTTATCATAGTCCACATTCATATTATTATCGTCTTTATGAAAAGTTTATGATTAAGATGTTATCGAAATATCGAGGCACAATGTTGTTATTGTTTGTCGATAATGTAGGTATAGCTGTAAACAAATTTCGTAGATTGAGTTTATTTTTGGGGCAATGACAATAATATTTACAATCTCTTTTAGACTATCTCACATACTTAAAAAAAAATGCTCCCAAAATTGATAATTTTTTAATGCGTTTCGTGTCTGGTCGTTGTGAATATTTTTTATTATTTTAATAAATATAATTGCTCTCACGCAGAGAAAGCTTGGACATGAAAAAAAAAATTGCAAGGTGTCTGTATATTGGAAATTGTCTGAAACATTCGGAAAAGGGCTTTAGGAAAAAATATCTGGCGCTAGTGTGCGTGTATACGAGTGTTCGTATCGAAATAAACTACATATTGCTCTTCATTCGACGCAATTATCGTTACAATCGTTAAGACAGTTACAATTTTATAAAATTTTCAATTCTTGAAAAATGTCAATGAATGTGACAACTTGAACAGTTTTCAAGTGATCAGATAGAAATTTTGTATAAAACTGAAACTTCAACCAAGGATTACCGTTATTAAAATTATAAAAAATTGATCAAAGGATTCGAAAGTTAAAATAATCTTTCAAGAAAAATCAAACTCTCATAACTCCAGAACGGCTCAATGCATCTTAAACAATTTCATTAAAATTGATGACATTACTGAAACAATAGGTAAAAGTTTATTCATTTTTAAAATGTTGAACGGCTCGAGTACGCCAATTGATGCAGATTTTAAGCTTTCGATCTTTATTCGCAAAGTTATAAACAAAGTAAGTTGATATTGGACTTGTCTAGGGTTGACAGGTGATATTAAAAGTTATGAGATTTATCATATTTGAAAAATTACTGATGCTTTGCTAACTTTTACATATTTTGAGCAAAGTAAGAGCTAGGTTTTTGTTAAGCAAGAGGACAACGGATGTTTTTACCTAAAAAAACAAAAACTGACAATTTATGTACCAGCCTGTAGATATTCGTTGTGAGATTTATTAATCGACCGATGATTGTAAAAAAACAAGAAAACAAAAATCTAATAAAAACACTTTCTTTTTACTTTCCTTGATTACAAAACCGGTTTCCCTGAAACTTGAATTTTCGCATGTCATAAAAATCTTTGGGGAATATTAAATAAGAATCATTTATACGAAATCTTTTGAAATATTATTGAAATAGGAAACAATGCAACGTTACAACATAATGATTTTTAAATATTCCCCAAGTGATTAAATTATTTTCATTTTGAACGAATATTTGAGAAAAATACAATTGTAAGTTCGCGATTAAATATTTTGCAATATTAGACCACAAGATTGCAACAATATTTCGAGACAATAGAAATTTCTGCAATGTTCTCTGATATGTATTAGGCAACTCGGATAACTCTAAATAAACCCGTCAACGTCACGATACCCATTACGTTTCGCCACCACATACATTATCACATACGCGGCAGCAGAGTACCCGGGGCAAGCAGAATCTGCCATCCCGTTAACAATTCCGCTGTAACAACTGTTATTTCCGGCAGTGCAGTTCGGAGCCTCAGTATTGACATCATCGTCGATCGATCCGAGCTCGTGATATCGGCACTTTGAGGACATCGTGATAGCTTTGATATTTAAAGCCTCGGTGTGACGTTGACGCCCTTCGACGCGATCTACGATGCCCCCCTTTTTCGCTTTTTTTAACAAACTTGATATAGATAAACGATGGACCGATATAACCGTGGAAGTAAATTTTTATCCATAATTTATTATTTTTCAAAAGAATACAAAAAATGTTCGAGGTTAAGATTTTAAGCTTCCGGCGATAAATTTGGTTAGGCCAATAAATTATTCGCTTGGGTCGTAATTAATCTTACAAATTGGCTGTACCGATCAATAATTTCTCTTCGTGTATATTACATTTAACAAAAAATCTAGAGTTAGATCGAACTTAAAATATTTCCATGGTATTTCCGGTAATCTATTGATTTATCCAACTATTATTAGTTTCTTGGCGTTCAATTTGGTTCTTGTAATTCAGTATTTTTCTCCGTACAAAAGAATTCATATCCCTGCATTGAATATCTACTAAAAAATGTTTTATCTAAGGCAAAGCGCATCGTAGAGATCGTCTTAATTTTTTTCTCTTCTGCGTACAAGCTTTCGTACGTTATTGTCGATATTTTTCTACTTTATTCTCCACGAGCCTCACATTCTCCGGCACTCATCGGTATCTCCTGTTGGCAATGGACACAGCTATACCTCCCTCTCTCACTGTCTCTGCACGTTCTCATCATTCTTTCCCAGACGAGACCAAGTGACTGCTAACCCTTGGATACCCCTCGGCGTCCATTAAACCATAGAACAATTTACTTTTTTTTTACCTCTTCTCATCTCGACTCATCTCCTACCTACCCCTCTTACACCTACACGCGAACCAATCCGTCGAGAGCTCGCAATTAATTACCAATCTCATCGTACTCAATTCAGAATGTACCAAGTATCAGCTGTAATTAACACGATAATCAACTTAATCCAACTATGCTGGTATGATTGCGCGTTATGGACACTCATTGCAAATAGAATGGATTCAGAGCCAGTTTCAGTTAGGATTAAAACGAGAAAATGACGTAAACAGGTTAGCAGAAGTGAGATCGAGGTAGCGAGAGGTAAACCTATAGGTAGATCAAGAGCTACACCTCCGAACGATTGACGAGGGTCGTTCAGGTGCTCGGTAGCAAAAAGTATAGCACGGTATGCCGGATCGGGTGGTTGAGCTGGAGCCTCTGGCTCTTACGGATCACGAAGTGGGGATAAACAGATAATGTTTGATCAATGAGTCGAGCGGGCGAATGGAAATGCGGAAGCGTACGATGAGTTGTGAAGGGTTAGCGAGGAAGGATCGAGCCAACGAATGTACAGTTGAGGGGAAGTAAAGCACGGGTTTATATACATATATATATATAGTACACGGAAATCCACTCAGGGTGAAAATGCATGTACGGGAGGGAGGCCAATGACCAGGGTGAGAGACTGAGCTCTTTCTCTCTCACACATTTCCCTCAACAGCAACAGCTCCCGCTCACACCCTCGCCTTCCTGGTTCAATTTCTGACAGTTTGCCAAATAAATTGCAATTAAGCGATCGACTGGCTTTTTAACTGTCTATCCCGTCGAGCATTCACTTCTTTATGCGCCCAATTCTATTCCGCACAAATGTGTTAAAAAAAAAAGCCCGATGGGAACTTGACGGATCGTAAAAGAAGACTACGATTGAAAATAGCGAATTGATTTTTCTAAAATATTCAACGAAGTATTTGAACTTCGATTGGAAAATTATTCGTACTCGCTGATAAGTTTGTTAGGGAAAATCCAATGTGAATGTGGTGATGAAAGTTCGGAAGTAAGAACAACACAACGTTTATATAATATTTTTTAGACAATAACAAAAGAAAGATATTGAGCGCAGTTTCATCCTTCCAATCTGTTCTGAACATAATTTTAGGAAAAAAAAATCGTTTTTTTTTCCAAGCTACTTTTCATCTATGTAACAATAACGTTTTTTCGTATGTAACCATAAAATAATAATGCAATTTGGGATTTGATAGTAGTTACTACTGAAAAGCTCCTGGAAGGTATGTGTTGATTGAGAAAAGCTTGTTCACGTCAGAAATTTAAAAAACTTTATCAAGTGCGATGTTGACTATGGTTAATGGGATACGTGACAACGAGAAGATGAGTCGTGATACAGACAATATCTAACGTGTTATAAGATAGAATAGAACGTCGACTTTTAGTAGCTACAGAGGACTCTCACGCTGTCTCTCTCTCTCTCTCTCTCTCTGCACGCGCGTGCGAGTTCATGTGCGTATGCGTGCATGCGTAAGTGAGTGAGAGCAAGAGATAGAGAAAGAGAGAAAGAGTATTTGAGTTTCGCTCTGAGTATACCGAGGTTGAATCGACCGATTAAAGAGAAACTATCATTCGAGCTAGTCTGCACTTTCATATAATGCAACGGGAGTTAACTCTCGTTGTCACTCCAGGCTCGCTCTATCTCCATTTTTGACGTTAAACGAAACATCGTACACATTCTGCAGATAGTGCAAACGCGGATTGTGAAGTGGCGGTAGCTCTTGTAGTTTTACTCTGCCCGCGAACATATGAGACTCGCTCAATCTCTCCACTTTCATGGAAATTTCATATTAACACGGAGCAGTTTATATCAACTGAGTTATTCATGTCTATCTGTAGTTAAAATAGATTTTTTTTGAATAATAAAAACGTTCAGAGCTTATGATAATTATAGATATTTTATTCACTAAAGCACCATCAATAGAATTATGCTTTTGTCAGATCTTGCATTCAGACTCCATCTATCTCTAATTTCTCGACGAGAATTCAGGGCTTCCCCGGTTATCTTATCAATTTTATACGATTTTAATGTTGTTCCAAATGGTATGATAATAAAAAAATGATATTACAGAGATTGTTCAATCAAAAACATGATTTTTGATTAAAAGTACGATTGAGTTCAAAAAGATTCTTTAATATCGTCAGAGCGTAGTAATACAAATTCCATTAAATTTATGTGAAGATATATGATTATCTCATCACGCATCGAAACCTTCCAATCAATTAGATTCGTCACTAGATTAATTGTTCCAATAGTATTGAATATAAAATCGATAAAAGTATCAATAATAATTATATATTCCTACATCCGCCTTGAGTCTTAAAAGTTAAAAGCCCTTGTTAATGAAATAATTTATAATTATCAATTTCTCAGTAACGTGTTAATTAAATTTTCAATTTATAATAAAAATTGAAGTTAATAATAATTTAAGAATTAAGAAAGGCGATGACGAATCGTACAAAATAAAATAGGAATTTTTGCATCTGTGACTTCGAAAGATTTATTAATCACGTAAGACAGCGAGAAGAGAAACGCTTACCCTAAACTCGAGTTTCCTGAATCGTGATCGACGATCATTTTCAGCACTATCCGTTAATTGGGCGTTGTGACAGGTAACCCTTCACCGTACAACGTTATTAAATAAATAAAAAGACGGGTGGTGGCTTCCGAGACGTTGCCTTCGTCAATTCTAAAATGATAATCGCGTTAAGGGGGTGGTTCGAAGCAAAGGTATGATGTAAAGCCTGAGGTGAGACGGGTCTGGTTAGGGTGGCTATGGTGTTGCTTTGCTCATCCTGAGAAAAGGGATGGGAGAGACTGGATAGAGGATGGAAAGAGTGAGAAACGAGGACAGGAAGGATCAAGCAGCTCGTGGAACAGTCTCCGACGAAAATGATAATGAATCTCGTCGTTACCGAGACGCCGGGAGGTTACAGAATTCTGCATCCATAGCAAGATGAGCAGCCACCTTGCCATCTGCTCAGACATCTACTCCCGGCACGTTTCAACGTTAATTTAATATTTTATGCGATGTTGAAAGAATCTAAGTGATGTGACCATTTGTGTCAAATAAAAAAATAGCGAGAAAAAAATGTGTCAAAAAACCGTTAGCCAATGTCAAATGACTAATTTACTTTCTACACGCGCAAATTATTTGGTTGGAACAATCAAGTGATTGGTTAAATATGGGCCAACGAAATACTTGATGAGCCCAACGAAGCGATTCGTTAATCAACCGGAAGGTTGGTTGGCGCATATTTAACCAAAAGCTTGATAGTCCCGAGCAATTATTTTTCTCAGTGTAGAACATTTATCGATGTAAAACAAATTTCTTCAATCCCTTTAACTTTCGTATGAAAATCTCAAGAAGAAAAATAAAAAGTCTTTATCTCTTTGCATTAGAAATTCGTCAACATCTTATTTCGTGAAAAATTCATTCAATTGAAAATAACTCATAATCCTCTGCTGATTGTTTCGAATAATCAAAGATTTTTTTGGTAACTGAATTAAATTGACGTATACCGTTATAAGTTATCGTTGTAAGTTTTGATCGCTAATCCACCAATGAGAATATCCTCCAGTTCTACAAACATACGTGTATATTAACTAAGCGTTCAGAAACATCGGAGCAATCCAGTTCGCAGGGGAGTATAGTGGGTTAGATGCAATAGAATTCAAAGTGGCTGTTGTGGAGAGCGGTGGAACGGAGTGAGGTTGGTGCATGCCGAAAGGGGAGCTTTCCATTACCAGTGGCCGATGGTTCGAGTCCCAGACATACCTCGATCGAAGCACCTGAGAGCCGTATTCTGCCTGAATCATGATATATACTATATGCACATGAAACGTATACGTAGGCGAAGTAAATGGCGGTTGGACCGAACGGGGATTAGGCATTGATCCTAATGTACGTTCGTCCCTAATGAATATCATCGGATTTTGAACGACCCTACCGCGCTGTTTCTCCGGTGCTCCATAGTTTCCATTAATCCAGGCGTATGTAGCTTTAATTTCTAATTTATCGATTGTCGGGCATTGCGAGCATTATAGGCACCTGGCAAAAGCAATGGACCTTCAGGGGTATCGATTCCAGTACCTCCTCTCAGCGCATAACAAGGCTGTGGTGGACCAACATTGATTGACTCCGAGTAACCTCCTGTACGTTGAGTCGAAGCGAAACACTTGTCGGACGATGTACCGAATGACATCTGGTGCGCTTTCTCTTGCACTCGCACAATTTCTATGGTGATGTCTGTCTCGCGCGTTGATCACGCGGTACGAGTCTTTCGCATCCCCTTAACTACAAACGAGCTTTGATCAGGGAGGAGTACGGTTGGCAGTTAGGGCCACAAGGCCTCGGCCGATAGGCTAGGGCACTTAAGCCTCGACATACATAGATAGTACATCAGGATTCAATAACGTTTGTGATCAGACTTGATCGGTTACCTCCGAATCACGGTATAACGTACATGCTGCGTTACCTTAGAAAGCGACTGCAAACGCTTAGTTATCATTGATTAAACGAATCCCAGAGATGCACGATATTTTGTACTCTCTTTATAGCTTAATCTAGTGTAACACGAGCTTAATACGTTTATGAAAAAGCCGATGCCAACAGACTACCAACTTTGTTTCAAGAGATAATTTGGGAACTTTGGAGTTTGCGGAAATTTAACGATCGCAGAGACGCAGTCGTCCATACGTGCTATTAAACTATAGAATTCCAGCGGAAGATTCAAATTGTTCTCGTTGGTTTATTACTTCGGATTGTCTCGTCGACTCTCTCAACCCATCACGCATGCATTATTTATTCCCGTTTTACAACTCGATTCCCCTTTATAAGAGTGGCGGATACGAGAGTGAAGATGCAAGTTTCATTGTAAAGGACTCGTGCACGAATACAGCTTTCTGTTCAGTATACAATGTACTTAACTTATAGGTATATCAATGGTATTGTGTACATGTATAGTACTACCAAAGAGATAGTTCCGGTTGGGGTTTTTTCCCTTCATCACAACGTGCTTCCCGAGAGTACAAATTTAGTGCAGCAATCAGCCACGGCATCATTAAGATGAATTAATTTGATTCTACAATTTCGACGATTTTCTTCAATAAACGTAAATGAGAGGTAAATGAAATGTTGACATCAATAAATAGTTTAATAATGTCATTAACGTTTATTTGAATATCAATTAAACTGTAGCAACAAAATGCTCAATTTCCACTGCCAAATTAATTTTGCATAATGCCCAAAAGTGCTTTTCACTAATAATCGTATTGTAAAAATCGTAGACCAATGAGATGGTGAAATTAATTAATATCTTGGCTCAAAGCTTTTTAACACGAAATAATAGTCATTTAAGTATCAGAAAATAATCTAAATTTTCCAGTTAAATGAGATTATAAACAATTTTACGTAAAATAAAATAACGACTGGTTTCATGGAATTCAGAAAAAAATTCTACGGGCAAATCGCGTAGAACAAATATGTTAATTACATTTTATACATTTTTTATCTGCATAATAGACTTTATTCATACGTTGGGGGTTAATTTGTTTTACGGTGGAGCAGTTTTCGTATTTTTCTATTCTTCTCGTTTTCATATGATAAGCTCTCGAGTTAACCGGGTGAATCAGAGCGATTTATCGTCCAGTTTTTTTGTGGCGTATACCAGAGCAACGGATATTTTTCTAAGTTGACTGTAGCAGTGCGTCCTTGGTGGGTATTAGAGTGAGGAATCGGGCACGGAAAGCGACGACGAGGTCGATAGCGAGTGCGGGGGTGGCTCGCGAGACTTTGGGGCTCCACAGAGGGTAGATGTGTATATTCGAGGGTATCTGAGAAGCTGGGAGGATGGATCCACGATGGTGCGGAGTGGGTAGCTCAACGGGTGAACAGAGAAACCCCGCGGGGTAGCTTCCCTATCTCGCCGGCACGTCGGATTTGGAATCACAATGGCGTTTAATTAAAACGAACCACTCAACCCTGTGCACGGGCTGGCCAGTCATACCTCTCATCTCATCATACTCGTTTTCGTCTCTTGGTCGTTTTTTTTTTACCGTTGCATCTACCTCGTCCCGATTCAGATTGCACCCGAAAGACTCGGGGATGTTGAATTCTCTCATCGTTAACCTAATCAGCTGGTCGACTCGAAGAGACGCAAGGTCAGGGTAATTCGGCATTGAAATTAAAGATGAAGGAATGGAAGAAGATATAATTAGGAGCAACATAAGTGCTGTGAAAAAATTATGATCATCCAGTGAAATGAATGTTGCATTTATCGAGTAGATTTATTCTACTTGAGTCAACATTCGTGTACATCCCAAATAATAAATCAATCAACTACGTATTAATTCAATAACTTCTAAAACGAAGCAGACGGTGATTCGCTACAGGATATAATTCAGTGTGTGTCATGAGATATTAAAATTTTGTGAAACTTGTCAGTATTCAATTTGCGTCTTTGTTAATAATTGAAACATCCCGATAAGTCACTTTTTAGAAGTTTCTATGACCACGAAAGGTACATTCGTATTTCACTTAAAAGTTAACGAGTTAGTTGATTATTCGGACTTGATTTTATTCGTTAACATTGATCAAAGATTGATTGATGGATGGGTTCATTAAAATATGGCATTTGACATGGAAAACGTCTATAACATATACAAGATACAGGAAACGGACCAAGACGTGTCACAAAACTTGACACAATTCTGTATTTAAAATAGTCAAACGAAATACAGAAGCTTTACATTTAGAAACATCATTTACTTTACATTGTAAGTTACATCTTAATGAATTCTTTATTTGATTTACCGGATAAATACTTACGGCTATCCAAGATGATGAGTATGAAATAATTAATCAATCCCAGAGTGTAGAGTGATATTTTTTAGTCCGTATAACAGATGTACCTATCAGCACTCTTGAAAAAAAAAAAAAAAAAAAAGAATTCGTTTGCAGCAATCGTCGATGTTGTGCCACGCGGAACTTGGAAGATCGATTGAGGATCTTCAAAGTGGCAAAAGGAACGGGCGAAACGGAGTTCTATCCAATTGTGACTTCCGGTTTCGCCAGAGAAAGGAGAGCAGAGAAGGCCTTCGTTGATTAATCGAAGGACTTCTTTTCTCCTGTCGCTTCGCATTTTCACAGAAGAAACGTGGAAAGCTTTTTTACAGTACTTGCGGGGGTTGATGAGGACTAAGGGTCAAAGAGAGTGTATACAGAGGGACAAGAACGAAGAAGAGACAGAAGGAAAGAAGTTGAGGAAAAGTTTCGTTGTAAGGGGTTTACGCCGGAGATCACAAGGGATCTCGGGGTACTCGGGTGCACCATTATTGTGTAAATCAAGGGAAATGTAAATCTTCGCCATTTGCATGGTCGGATTATGCCTGGGAATATTCAACGTTTGCTGGTGGTGGTTTTCACGCAGAGATGGCACGAGCTCGCATCGTAGTTGGCAGGGTTTGTTCTCACACACTGCGCACCCTCTCGGGTGTGGCAGTTTCGTTGAAATGCTTAGGGGTATGAAAAAATAGAAATATCGCTGCTTTAACGTGACAAAAAAAATCTTGGTACAACTGTTATCTAAATTGGCTGTAAATTGGCTACGACAGAAAAGTTTGCAGAGAAAGATATCAAGATTTTACAGATAATTGGGAGGTTGACAAGGAAAATAAGTTTTTTTAAAAGGAGGCTAAGGGTATTTAAAAAATCTACGAGTGATCGGAACATTGGAATTCTAGCGCCATATTTCTACTTCTCAATAATAATTTTAAAAACATTTTATTTCAGAGGATCCCTGGTCGATCAGAGCGAAATTAGATAACCAAATTTCATTCGGGACAGCTCGAGGCATGTATCGACATCACGAGGTATGCCTCGCAAAGTCGATACGCGGCTTTTCACTGTTAAAAATTCGTCGTTAAAATGAACCCTGCGTGGTCTCAGTACGACACTGACAATCGGTGTCAATAGCTGGTGTCAAGTTGCATTGTACTCTCAAAAATACATTTTACTAGAAAATAGGTGAATCAAATGAAATTACACTTTTGAATTTTATTTCTGTCGTAAGTTAACATCGATCTACTCATTCCGAATATAAATATGTTCATGGTTTTGAGGTGGAGCAGAATAACTTGAAAAGTGTTAATACCAAATGGATCAACATTCGTGAAAAGTTCACACCAATTGCTTTTAGCACCCTGAATTTTTAACAGCGCACATGTGCAATGCCACACCCAACTGCTTTCAACCTCGGATGTACAGTGATGTTAATCCTGTATAATCCTCGCAGCCTTCAATTCAGAGAACGGTGTGTACGTACAAATACATGTGCGTATGAAAGTGAGATTAAACTGCCTGTGCATGGGTTTTCAATAGATTTCGAAACCAGTTCGATAATTCCCCGCGTTATGGACATCACGCGAGTCTCATTCATGATTGCTAGTACCAGCCAACTAACGCCGAACATAAATTATTCCAATTCTATTCCGCAAAGTATATTGCAAAAGATAATAAATTCTTTTGCACGTTATCTAAAACATACGTTAAGCGTTTATTTGAAAAATCAATTTTTTCAAATTAACCAAATACTTAAATAAAAATTCTTTTGTTTACTTTAAAGCATTTAAAATGAAATAAAGTTAACGGTTTATAACTATTTTTGACAGATCAAACCGATATAATGTTTATCAATTGAGACGAAATATCATTACGTTAACTTGCAAATTGGAATTAAATTAATGAAAAAAGATGGTAAACGTCTATCATTTTTATTTGAACATGAACCACAAGTGCTTAATTCTCTAAATGGTAAAGTTTACTGTTATAATATTTATTATATTATTTGTTAATTTCATGTGTAGAATAAATGGTAAGATGACACAAGTCTGAATAGCTTTCATTTGATTATAGCGAAAATAATGAAACAAACTTATCTTGATATAGCGTCCAGATCTTTTGAAGTAAACGTTACCCTTATTGTTCGCCGCTTTTCATTATTCTCTGCACTTTATTTTCATTCACGATGTAAAAAGTATACATGTCGACAAAGAAAAATACCAAAGAATGTCACGCTAGAGCGACCCAGGGTTGACAGATTCTGGATTTTGTATATCCAGAACAGGAACCGGAAAAGATATATTTTCTCTCGCGAAACACACGTACGAGTAATCCAGGAGTTTTAGATAACAGTGGTGGACGAAAGGCAGAGGAAACCCGAGATTTTGTCGTGGTAAGGTTGGGCGGATGGGGTAGAGAGCGTGACGCGCCATAAATTCGTCATACCCGATAGGAATCTCCCGGACTAACCCGAAATTCGTATTCCGTCTGGTGCGCGACTACGCAATTCCGGAATTTCGTGGTTCTACAGGCGCGAAATGGCGGCAACGGCAACGTGTATATCAGTCGTGCAAGGCGCGGCCCTGGTCCCATGCAAATGCATATTTTTCACGTTTCCATTTTCTGGATAATCGTTGGTACTGCGTGATGACTCGGGCAATTCTACTCTTCCACGCCCCTACAATTTTCCAAACCCAATTCACCTCTTCTATCCCTCGTCTATCCCTCAGTCTCCCTTTCCACGATCCGCTTTACCTCGTACCCACGACTCGGCAATACCACTACGCCATTCTCTAATTGCTCCCTCACGGAGACTCATCGAGCTTCAGTTATCTCCTCCGTGGCACTAGTGCGCACGGCGCTGTGCTGCACGCCTCGCGAAATTCATTTTCTCCATCTCTCACCCGTAATTCGCCAACCTGCACGTTTCTATGAACTTCGCCCATCGCATCGGCAAGAGCCCTCCGCATCTATTCCAGCGAAGAATTTTCGCTAAGTGGAATAGGCCAGTCTGCAAAAGATCGCAACCGCTGTTACTGCTATTCACTATGCTACTGCTGTTATCGGTGAAGGTTGACCGCAACTATACAAGTCCTCGAGATTGAATAGCACTGTAAAATAAAAAGTGGATGTGAAGTAAAATCGACAAATGAACCCTTGAACGTAAAGTGGAATTCAGACTGTTGAAATAAATAATTAGAGAATTTATTTCCACGAGTCATACAAATTTCTTTCAAATAAAAAATGTACAAATATTTAAGATAAATATAATGTAATGTTTTTTATGTAAATATATACGAGCGACGTGAAAATCATTGACTAGGCACTAAGCAGTAATGGGATTTAAACAAAAATTGGTATTTGTAAGTGTTTCTGAGATAGATGGATTAAATGTTGACTCTTAAATAAAAATTGGGCGTTTTTAAATGATGAAATCAATGAGTTTACACAGAAATTTTAGATGCAAATGAAGAATTTCGGTACCATTGTCAATATTTATATAACAAGTACAGACGATAATGTTAAGTAAACAATTTCTTTCGAAGAACTTAATAATATATGTAATACGTAGTCAAAGTTTCCTAAGATTTCTGACAGCATGCAACTATATATTATCTTGACGGTAAATAATAAATAGTTAATAAAACATTTTTATAATCGTATTTATTGTTTCTTAAAATTGTTTAATAATTTGCAATCTGCTGTTACGTGACGTGTTATCAAAGAGACGCGATAAATTATACAATTTTAACAAAACAATAACGGTGTTCATGGAATGTTAATGAATTGAATTATTATTTAATCTTCAAATAAATATAATATTATTTAAATATCATTGCACTACGTAAGAGACAACGACAGGATCCCGTTTCTACGGAACTTAATTCACCAAATGGTCACCACGGTAATCTTATAAGTGCGAAACTCTACGTGGGACGACTCTCCAAGACGAAACTACCTTCAGCCCGATTTACCAGATAGATGATTCACCAAAATGGGCTATTCGCGATAGGCCAATCAACTTCACGGAGGGCTAACTGACCAGCGATTACAAACAAGACATTCCGCACGAACCGACGACTATCTTAACCCTCCAATGAAGCGACACACGATAAGCCAACTCTTGAAAGCCCGAATAAAGGTTTTGGCGGAAACTGACGATTGCCAATCATATTCACTTAGCTCAATGAACCCTTAAGTCACAAGAATATCCCCACACCTCGGTTGTGCCTTAAGAATGCGTAACCCCCACTCCGCTCTTCATAGTCCGATTCCGAGATGGTTTCGGACGGTGGGACTTGTGGAGGGTTAAATTTACTCTGAGACAATTATATTTTGCTGGCTGCGACAAAATATTTTCATTGACGTTATTCATCCACTTGTGTCTACTGCAACGACAACCGCCAGCTTCGATATTATGGATATTACGGTCATTGAACTCACCGGAAGATAGTTGAGAAACAGTGAGCGAGTATTAAAAGTGAATCAATTGGCAAAACGCGGCTCTGGCAAAGGGTAAATACGAACGCGGAAATCTTGTTTATGAAATATTAAGGATACGAATGAACGGGAGAAGAGTAAGAGCAACAAGAGTACAAGAGAGGCGGAGAGTCTGATGCTACCAGAATACTTGGCGAGTGCTTTAATCGGGACTGAAAGCCACTCGGCGGGCTGCGTCGCGGAGAAAAGGACGAGACGCTTCAGCGTCCGTTGAAGGATTAACATTTGCTCGTCGATCCATACGTAAGCTCGTTTACAGGAATCCCATTATCTCCGGTATGCTCCGCAGTTACCCTTTCCTTTCGATCATCCTCTCGTCCTGTACAATTCTAATAATCAACCATAAGCCGAACCCAGCTCTCGTTAATGAATTACGAAACTCGAAGACAAAAAAATCTACCTCTGGGCTTAGGAAATCAATATAATTTTTGTACTATCATTTTTGTATTATCAAATAATTCGTCCAATGGAAGTAATAAATATATTGATTATAAAAGCTCGAACGAAATATTGATTTCAGTAAATACTTCATCTTCTTAATTCGTATTTATTACGAACAAATTCAATTGATAATTTACTAATCAAAGTTAACGTCGAGGTAGTATCAAAGCTAGAGTATTTCGTTATTACGAGCTAATAAAATTTCCGTAAAACGTTAATATGTTCGATTATTTAAAGGTATGTCAACTAGGGAAGATATCAAACTTGTATACCGTTTACTCTATTTCTCTGTACAAATAATCTCTTCATTAAAATAACTAAATATATATAAATAATATATATTTCATATTGATAATTCGTAGTTTCGTTACTTCAATGTCTCTCAACTTCCAACCAGTAAAAACGTAATGAGTAAACCGATCTCTCGTTCCTCGATGATTCGAACAAATTCAACACGCTACACTCGCCAGCTTAACAAGTGACAAATTCCATTGTTCGTACAGTTAATAGCGGAACCTTCATTTTCTCACGCTATATCAACACCCGTAGTGCCTCAGAATACCTCAGTCTCTGAGCAGAGGAAGCTAGACTCTGTGTTTCTGGCAGTGTCTCGTTCCATTACTCTCGTGTCTATCCATCTAGCCGTAGGCTTCGTTTCTTTGAGCCATGGAAGCTTTCTCGTGGCAATTGTAATGTCAGCGAGCGGGAGTTCGCTCACCCGGAGGCCCAAAACCCGGAAGAATACCCTTAGTTCAGCTAGGCTTGTTGGATTCTCGGTTGTGCTCGGGCAAAGGAAGAGAAAATGCTTCTTCTCCTCGTTCGTAAAGCGCTTCACCCCGATTTGCCTTTGGCCTCTGGCTCGTTGAGCGTGAGCAGCTACACGGTAGGTATGTACACACGAAAGGCAACTGCTAGCTTATATAGTCTCCTGTAGATGGTGTCAGCTACATACAACTGCGGAATACACCAAGTACACTGAACATATCGTCCAGCGACTACGTGTATACCGCGCTGTCACTATAGCAAACCTCGCAGCTTTATCTTCTGCCATTTCTTTCCATGTGCTATGCTAGGAAAACAAATAAAGACGCCAGAAACGGAGACAGGTATGCTGTTCCGAATAGGAGAGACTTGCGAGCTTCGCTATTCCAACCTCGGTACTTACTGCTAGGCAAACTCAGCACTGCTTTCCCTTTATTATCTTGCCGGCATGATCACCACGAGTTGTGGGTAGGTACACGCTGCAATTCTCGCAGTACAACGTGGCCTCCTCGTTGTTGTTTCACGTTGAATTATTGTATATTTCTCTTTATTAATCTTGCTATATGTAGCAACCCTTGAACTATGCCACAAAAGCGAATGAGATTTTTTTTTATTGCTACGGATCTTTCATGGCATCTTTGCTACAGGTTAATTCGACTAATTTTGTACAGTAGCTGAGTATATACGAGCTGCGGAAGTTTGACTGTTTCTTTTCATATTTTGACTTTTCCTTCTTATCATCGACCGTTTATCGTAGCACTTGATGGTTGTTATTATTCTCGATAGCGGATCTTTCATTCCTTCGTTTCTAACGTAACGTAAGATACGGCGCGGATGAGGAACTGGTAAGGCCCTATGAAGGTGAAACCAGACACTAATGAGTGCGATAGATATATAACTAAGCAGTGTTTCACGGTGGAGTACAAGAGAAATATCTGTCCTTACAAAGCCATCAGTCGTATTTGATACGCGCCGGATGTAACGCTACAGATTTTCCACACGGGTAAATTATTATATTCTGTTCAGATTGATTCCTCTGCTCAAGCAGATCCAACCTGATTTCTTTAATCTTCAATCGATCCTGGGAAAAAAGTAAATCGATGGTGCAACGAGACGTCCATGATTATGAGAGAGA
The DNA here is from genome assembly GCA_963942595.1 of Cylloceria caligata. Classification (NCBI taxonomy): domain Eukaryota; kingdom Metazoa; phylum Arthropoda; class Insecta; order Hymenoptera; family Ichneumonidae; genus Cylloceria; species Cylloceria caligata. Next base: position 7,998,293 of record OZ012705.1, on the reverse strand, counting down.
CGTAGTTGATTGCTGGGCACCGCTAGATGGCGAGATGTCGGAGTGTTTCTCGCTCGCGGTACATTCCGTCGGAATATATATAAGACTTCGAGACTCGCTCGAGGTATGCTGAGTAATTTGTTTAATTATATTCTGAGGTGAAGTAAAGCAAACACGTAAATCAGTAAGAATCAAGTGTATACGCATAAAGATTTGCGGCTAATGCGACAGGGAATTTTCTTGCCTGCCTCTAGCACCTTAATTTCAGTTTGTATAGCGAGTAATCCGAAAGATCCGCAGCAAGCGTAAGCGCACACGCGCAAACGACGGAAAAGAGAACGAAGATGGTTAAAATTACGCGGTCGCATTCGCTAACAGGAGTTATAAGTACGGGGGAGAGGCACGCGAGAAAAGCATTCGCGCATACAACTAATTAAGCGGTTGCATGGAAGTGCGAACTGCTGAGTAAACCTTGGAAAACTCCTCATTATGATATCCGGGAGACGTGGGAACAGCCCAAGTGTGGGAACCACGCCAGAGTGCAATCGCGAGGTAGGCTGTCGACATTTGTGTGCCGCTAGTCCGATGCTAGCGAAAATTCGTATTTGCACGAAACAAATTAATATCTTTTAGTGATCAAAAGAAGTAAAAAAATACATTTACATTTTCATTAAATAACTTAGTCGACTTATTTGTCGCCTTGAATATTAATTGGAAACTCTTTTTAAAGTTAAATATTTTAAATATGATTTACGTAAGATATTATTTAAAAAATATATCCTGCACAATAACAAAAACAACAACGATAATAAGTGCTCAATACCGAGTGATTGGTTTGAATAGCCGAATGCTTACGGTTGTTCCAACTAAGCCTTTTTCTTTTTTTATGTAGTCGATCTATGAACATACATATTTATGAATCAAATATTTTGGCAATGAAATAATTGGTGAAAGATGTTTTTATCACTTCATCAGTCACAACATTTTTTTCTCAGTACTACATAACATCTGTCAATGATGATTTCTTATGCCAAGAGTGAAAATCCCAAAGATACGGCTATTGCACCGATGGAAAACAAACAATTCAACCAACACTATAAAAACGAAACACGAGTGATATTTACTCACGTGTAAATATACACAGAAGTAATAGTACGATACGGAAAGTCGAGGAGAAGGAAACGTGTGGTTGAGGGTATTGAGAAAGAAACTAAGACGAAAGTTGTTGTGTGGAAGATTAAATGTTCGGTGAAGAAGCTAGAATTTCTATCGATAGAGCGGAAAAAAAACGAAAGAGAAGGAGAAAATAGGAAGGATAGCTAGAAGCAAACGAGAGAAAAATGGGAAGAGAGTAAGATAGAGAAAAGGGGTAGTTCGTAGTGGCGAGTGAGGATAAAAGCTCGACGTGCGGCCGGAGCTAAAGGAGATGAAAGAGTGGAGAGTCGAGTAAACGTTGGGAGAAATAAGTGTGCACTCTTTCGACTACCCGGATGTACAGGACGATTCACAGAGTACCTCGTTATATGTCTAACACCAGGGCGAAGTATAAACGAAGCCTCGAATATAAGAGTCGTACTTTCTTAAGTTGAACAGAATTAAGGTAGCTCTCCCGAGTGTTGAGAGGTTGAGACGATGATATAACCCATAGACGTGAAGAGATGTAACAAGCTGCGTCTCTTAATTTGCGACTCTGGCTAAATTATTTCTCCTAGACCAAGAGAATAACGTCTCGTTGACCCAATTAATTTCTGAAACATGTGGCGACGTCGGGAAAATCATATTTTTGCAGCAGAATAACAATCGTTTTTTAAAATATTTTTAATTGTTAAAAAAACCTCTACCGCTTGACAAGATTTTTTATACCAGTCGTGGCAAACAGCTGTCATAAAATTTCGTAAAATTTTTGCTTTATCGAAAAGCTTGTATTTGTAAAAGAAACATACAAATTCCCTCTTAAGTATATCTCCCATTTCTCCGACTGATCTACACCGGAGTCAGGATTATCCGGTACAATGAATATACGCAAACGCTACTCTGATAGTCAGTTATCTTGAAAAGCCAAACTTGGTTTGCCTCGACTGATACTCCTACGTACTATCGAGTTGTTTCCTTTTTCGTGGATACATGTGGTACCCGCTACAGCGATGTCGATGTTGTGGCTCGTTGGTCCATCCTACTTCCGGAACGAAACGTTAGAACCCTTCGAGATACTACATCCCACGGGAGTGAAATTATAGGGGATGGAGATAACCTGACCAAGTTGCTGGTTTCACTCGGTGCTCTTGTCCCGAACGACCATACCAAGGCGGCGAAAGATGAAGAGGGTGAAGTCACCGCAGGAGAAACCACACGTTTTCGCGTACACGCGTACACACGTGAATGCCACCTTCCAGGATCTTAATTGTATCTTTGCGATACTTTTGGAGGAGCCAGATCCATCGGTTTTCACCATAAACCATCAGCCTGGCATTATCAGTGTCTACCACTACTGGGCGTTCTTGCTGACACAATTATTGGGAGCGAAGTTTGAGCCGGCAGGGATGATGCACAGGGATGTGACGGAAGACATGAAAGCCGAGGGAAGGATGCATAGGACTATAGCGGGAGGTAAAGAGGAGATCGTCGGAGAGAGGGATTGAGTGGTTATGTGTAGTAATTAAATTTCGTATAAGAGATAGTTGTCGGGCTTCTTGTCGTACATAGTTCCGACGGTACTGCTAGAAGGGTGAGGTGAAGCAAGTCCGGAGTATATCCAATAGAGTATACAAACTTGCGGAGTATATGTAACGGTACATGATGACTATGTGTAACGGTCTAGCATCGACGTTCGTTATTGCTGACTTGAATAATCTGCAGTGAACCGAGGGATCTATACATGTGTTGGGTTAAATTCGGCTTACATCAGTTAACTCCTACGGACAAAGAGGAAGGAACGTACTAGATAATGTAACGGCACGAGCTACCGTTTACATCTATAGTGCTTAGAAATCAATGTTTCGGATGAATCGAGGGTATGTACGTGGGCATAAAGTTAACCAATGAATGGCCAAAGTCAAAAGAATCGCTTTAATATCTTTCGAGTTTATTAATACTTGACACATAAAATTACCAATCCTTAACATCGTAAAAAGCTCGCTTAAGGCTCATTGATATCTCTATAGAATCTTGAATCGTGATGTCACGAACGAGAAAGAACTTGAAGCACAAGGGCTCGTGTGACAACTGAATTATCAGGCGCAAATGAAAGGTTAAAGAGCATAGAATATCAAACAGGTCGGTATATTTATTTAAATTATTTAGGATATGCGCAATCTGTTGGTGAAGTAACAATAACTTTAAACAACCTCGCGGACATCTTTGATCAGCTGATTTAGCCGGTAACACAGTACACTCGAAACTAATTTATATAAATTCATTAAACTATTATTCCGGGTGTTACGCATCACATTGACGTAGTCGATAGACCAGAACTCAATAACAAATAATTCTTTTAATGAAAATTTAACAACTTTATGAATGAAATTTTTTGAAACATGAAGTGCATTTTTCGTATTTTTTGACCTTCGAGGTCACGATTTAAAATCGATGGCACGAATACTCAGGTGCTTTAAATTGTACTTTCCGTTTGTTACTTTGTAATAACAGTGTAAGCATGAATTAATGAACGCATAGTTGACAAAGTTTTCCGCGCATTTGGTACATTTAATAAACCAAATAAACACCATTTTCATCACTTCTAAATTTTAAAGGGAATTACGAATGTTATCATTGATATAATATAATTTGTGACGTTCGTAAAGATGTTAAGTCGTAAGATATAACGATAATAACATATGTATTACCGTAACAAGTAGATATATTCAATGTATATCCATCCTAAAAATATATATCTCTCGCTGCATTTTCTCACGCGTATGAGTGATGCAACGAATTAGCAAAAAAAAAAAAATAGAGAAAAAGGCCAATGAGTAGTGTCCTAAATTTATTAACAAAACAAATCGGTATTCCGTTTATTCTGTCATCTGTTACTTCGTACAAAGTGAAATATCTCTTTACAAATGTGAAACAATTACAACAATTGATACTTTAAAACTAATTAGAAGACTAATTATATAGCAATAATAATAATGCTCCAAGCAATCGTTATCCGTTAACAATTAAATTGTGAATAATTATCCTTCATTTTTCATTTGTTTCACACCTGAATAAACCTGCCGGATATAATAAATGCCATAGTCATGATATTTAAATAAAATTCTCTGGGATTTGCCCTCCGTATAAAAGGAAAAATGAGCAACGAGATATAGAATATATTTTTTTCAGCGTTTGACTGTGGGGAATGTCTCTGCGGGAAGACCTGTCATGGCATCGGTATATACCAAAGAAGGCAAGAGGTCCTTTCTCGCACGAAAGCTTCGTCTGTTAGCATTATGGCGCTCGACACAGCTAAGGTTTTACGAGCACGGTGAATATACATTCACACGAGTACCGCATCTCAACGTCTTTGAGAGACCACCCAGCTTTTGCCATCCTTCGCGAACCTACTATTATGTAGGTCAAGACGATTGAGGGAAAAGATGCGCAAGAGCTACGCTTCTAGCAAGCAGCTGACGACGGGTGGCCGGCTATATTCTTGTGAGAATTGCGCTACCGAACGAGAGCGGACTGTACACTCGTTGTACAATGTACATACTTCAAGATTGCTGGCCACGAAGAAGTGGAGAGTATATGGTAAAGGAAAAAAAGGCAGCGAAAAAAAAGCAATGAGAAAATGCTTAGGTCGGTCCTGGAGGGAGGAGGGGGTACGATTTACAAAATAATATGTAAATATGTATTTTATCTACATGTGTATGTATTGAACGGGATGGGTACAAGGGGTAGTTTCCATTATCGATGATAAGCACGAGGCATGGGTATAGCTCCCTCAATACCATAAAATTAATTAATTTTAATGTGTGCAAAAGCAATCTATCCGACGTATCGCTAAATTCTTTTTATTCCTTTTGAAATATATCTTTAAAATTAACTCTTGTGCTAAAAAATGTAATATTAATTTCATAAATTTCGGTTTAACTTATAAGTTCAAATGTCTGATTGATAATATTATTCAGGGACAATTTAATATTGAAGAAATTATTGATGAATAAGATTGAGACATATTGTTAGTGCAAATTAATAATGACAATATAAATTAACATTGTTTTTTTTAATGTCTAATAGATTGTCAAGATTGGTTTCTGGTTGAATGTTTCTATTGGCATTTTGGGGTTTAGTAAATCAATCGACGACGATGGGTGTATTACAATGAAAAACCTAAGTAACGAAAAATCCAATTATTCGTTAAAATTCAATTTTTCGTCTGATATTTTACCTTTAATACATGATGGGCATCGTATCGTCTCATTATTTACAACAACGAAAAATGATCAATGTTACGAAATATGACACGCTGAGTATACAATCGATGTGATACATTTTAATCATTTTCCATCCCATCATATTGACGTTCAGTGTCGGTATATAATCATACGGCGAACCAATATTATTAATACCGGTTATCGCTACTGTGGCTAGGATGCGCGATGCTGGATGCTTTATTAAACGAGCCGCGTTTGTGGAAATATTATCACGGTCGAGTTGCTCGGGCGGCTGTAGCACGAGCGCAATATGCGGCTGAAACTTGGACGCGAAAGAGGAGGGGAATGAAAGCGAGAGAGTCGTTATTGATGAAAGTATAACGCAAATAATGTGGCATTCCTGAAATACGACGTCGTATAAAACCGGCGTCGCTCACCGCTCATCTCGTTGCGCGCCTGTGACGACGATAAAGAGGATATACGTATGTCGTTTATTTTTCGCGTTTCTCACCCCTCAGTCAACTGACTTTCCTCTGGTTAGCCGTACCTTCCCGTATAGATGACAACTCCGGGTATCACTGACATGTTTTCGATACAACAAAATATGTTAAATAAAATCTCCGCACCGTGCTTACATCTATACGAAGCTTTTATAATATACAGCGACAGTAGAGTTTCGACGTTTATCAACTATTAACCAATTATTCCGTTCGATGCTCACCGCAAACGTTGGTTTGACTTTCATGTGCGAAATGACTGCGATGTTGCTGATCAAGTTACTGTCTCTGTCGCTCTATTACGGTCACACCCTGGTTTGCGCACGTGTATAACAGCCCTCTCACGCCTATCGCACTGCGTTACTCGTGAGCCCGAAAATACTGGTGTGCTCCTGGTTTCACAAATTTGTCGCACAACTGCCGGACGTCAATTTCCCAGGTCAACTAACCCCTCGCAGGTCAAGGCAATTCGCGATCAACGGTCTCCGGCTACAGTTACCAAACTCCCAGTCGTCGATCGTACACGGTACTCTGGTCGCGCGTGTTCCGAATTTCAATCAGTTATTCGTGTTACCAGCGCCCTTATCCATCTCTACATCTTTTTATGGTGTTTTTCTTTCTTTTTGTTTACTCTGTGAAAGGGTGCAAGCGTTTGAGATAAATGTTTTTAAAAACTATTAAGTACGAGTCAGATTAAAGTTAGGCTGAAACATTTTTTTATTTTCAATACTTTTTACAATTGATTTTTAATTTTGTTAATTATAACTTTATAACTATGCCTGCCTTGCATATAAGCAGACGATTCGAATAAGAGTAATATATAGATGACATCAGCGCAGTGGTTAACGCTCTTACTCGGTAACTGAACAATTTGGGTTCGATCCCCGGTGATTACTATATTTTTTCTCTCTTCGAAACTTCGGTAGGCCATCGTTACTATCATTCTACACACTTCCCTAAATTCTACATCCGGTTATCGCATGGTATCAAACGTGCTCGGACCTATGAAAATACGTCCTCATTCGTACAAATTGCACAGTTGGAGCGTAGGAAGCCCAGCGAGGCACACACGCAAAGTACCCAACGAGGCACCCTTAAAAAAAAAGAAGCCCAATGAGACACATATAAAAACCCAATGAGGTACACGTGCATCGCTCCATTATAATCGCGTAATCCGTGATACCAATCTCATCTGAACAGTCGACGAAACCGTCAAGTTCAATAAGTCGAAGTGTATAACGATGCCTGCTTTGCATTAGGTAAACGATTCGAATGAGAGAAATATATAGATGACATCAGCGCAGTGGTTAACGCTCTTACTCGGTAACTGAACAATTTGGGTTCGATCCTCGGTGATCACCATTTTCTCTCTTCGATACTTTGGCAAGCCATCGTCACTAACATGCTACACACTTCTCCAAATTCTCCGTCCGGTCATCACAACTTTTAATTGATCGTTTATAGAATCGTTTATAGAACAGCATTCTAAGTTTACTTTAAAATGTAGAAAACTTAACAAACCATATTATTGCCATGAACAAGTATGATTTTTTGAACAGAAATTGCTTAAGAAGGAGACAATAATCGAATTATTGTTGCATTTTACAGGAACAACCGACATAACTTTGTTTGAGGTTTTTTGAAAAGTACCAGATTACGAAACGTTTTCAATAAAAAGTTCCTAAATTTTCATACCCTGCAATAAATTTTCATGTGAATTTTTGAGGTCTTCGTTATAGTTTGAAAAATGATTCTTACTCGTACGAATTTAGTTAGAACCAAAAAAAATTAGACGATTCTTTCAGTCCCGTATAGGTGACATCTAGGTTACACTGCGATGCTTTTTTTATTGTAATTTCTTTAAATTATTATTTATGAATTTTTTTATATAATAGTTTTTAATTAACCCTTAATAGAACAGCAGTTTAAGTATATTTTGAAATGTATAAAATGTTATAATTCACATTCCGACTATGAACAAATAAGATTTTTACAAAAATTGTCTAAAAAGGAGAAAATAAACAATAGATCGTTGACATTTTTCTAAGCGAAAGACTTAATTATAGTTCGAGGTACATTGAAGTGGTAGATTGTAAAACATTCTGAATAAACAATTTCTTTAATACATTTTCATAACCTACAATATATTTTTATGTGAATGTTTAGAGTTTTTGAAACATCGAAAAAATTATTCTCTTTCGTAAGAATTTATTTTTTTGGAACAAAAAAAGTTTTGGACGGTTCTTTCGGTCCCTGACATCGCGCTCGCTGCTTCTCGAAAACTTTTCTGCTCATACATTCGAAACTTCATTATAACCGTCACCGGACTCGTGACCGGACTATCGCGACGAGAAAACTTGAGTTTCTCATGTCGTGCCGGAGTAGGCGTAAAGCGAGCTGCGGAATCCCTAAAGACGATCGTCTGGCACTGTCAGAAAAACGGTTTCACGATGTATACTTCGTTGTTTCACCGCGTTATACACAAGTTCGTGTAGGTCACGGTCGTAAAGTAAACTTATGTACTTCACAGTCGTAGCGACCAAAGTACCCTGCGAGAATATCCTGAGACGCTTATTGCCGCACCTGCATCTTCTGCCAACGGAAAAGTTCACAAGAGGCTGCATGCGCGTACAAGCAGCTCTAGTAACTTGGTAAACTAACATTGACACTTTTCGACAGCTGATCAAAATTCGATAAAATCAGCAATCTTAAATAATTTATCTTTATTAAATAATCTAAATAGTTTACAACTTTTCTATTAATCCGTTTTAAAGCGTTAATGGGCCTTAAGGAGAGTCTCAACGTATTCCATCTTTCGCACTCACGAGATCCCGATGCTACTATTTCTCGTACACTCATGAGATTTCCGCCGGCATTGAGCGCTCCACCTTAATGGACATCGCCTGTGAACGACGAAAACCTGTCGAAGTAGATAATGCCCAAAGCACTCAGACACAGTGAAGACTTTCCGTTTTAACTAAAAGTTACCGATACGTCCAAGTCTGACGCTTAATAACATTATTACTGTTCCGACCGTAGTGGAATAGAATTAGGAAATCTGTTCTAAAGGGAAACGGTATGTCCTCTCCTATCGTTGATTTAATCGTCTGTGCGTCGGCTGGTTACCAGGTGGATAGAGTCAGTTCCATGAGAAACTTCACATCCACCGTAGCTTTCTATTTCCAAGAAACATCGTTATAACTAATCGTGAACTTTGCCGAGCAGATATAGCGACGAGAGTGTCGAACTTTGCCCCATAACTCAAGGAGCATCCAGCCTACCCAGACATTCTCTCGATTTTAAACATGATCTGAAATCTTTCTCTAACTAAACTTTTAATCTATCTATGAAGCTTTTTTTTTTTAAGAAATAAAAGATACGATAAAGTCTACGAGTTTGGCGTCTGTCCATAGACTATTTAAAAATTTATTGCCACTTTCCCTAACGTTCTTTTCGTATTCGTTCGTCTATCTCCTACTTTTTCCAAGGAGAGAAATGTAAAATTCGTTGAATACTCAGAGCGAAAGTACAAGAAACCTTTTTAATCGCAAGTGGAAAAGTGCTAAACGAAAACTAAAAGATGTTAATACGAAGTAGAGCTTGCATTATATCTGTTGATCGATATAATTCGTGGTTACCTTGCCAGAATCTTCTACATCAATGATTATTTTTAGATTAATGGAATATGAATGACAATTAATGTTCTTTTAATGACTTTTATCGAAGATCGATGATTCCCACGTTACAAATTGTCGTTGTTGATAAAGTTTTTCTGTATATTGAGTGTGCGATACAAATTAAAAGTTGTTTGCAAGCTCTGATCATTTGGACTTGATTTAACGTTTCAATTTCGTCTCCTTGATATTGTTGTCCAGTATTAGTAATTCACAAATGTTCACACCCCGATCTGTGTTGGGGAAATATAATAATATCGATTACGATCGCACAAATGAGCTTTTGCTGTCTCATGATCTAACTCCACTTCCTAATCAGTATTGGTAAAACAACCTTCATGTTCGCCGTCTGGTGGTAAAATCAAAAACTAAACGAAGTAATTTCTCAGCCTATTAGCATCTCAGAACTCTTCTACTTGTTTACATTATCTCAATGTTCTCGTACTGTTATCGTTAATGTTAGGTAATATCCCGTATTTACGACCACATGAGCAAAACTTTCATCTCCGACTTGTCGTATGTCAGATGCTAGGAATAAACAACGATGTACGAAGACCCTACCTAACGGTCGGGACAATATCGCTTCTCCATTGGTTGTTTGTCGACTGTTAGGGAAAAGAGCTAACTACGGTAATTGGTGGATAAATGCTGAGTAGGAATTCTACATATTTTTAATGCTTTCTTACTATTATCGTTATAGTAAAGTAAAATTCCGTGTTACTAACCATATAAGCAAAACCTCTCAGACCCTGTTTATGTTAGATGTTAGAAAAGCTAACTATGATGATTGGTAGCGAAGTCCTGACTAGGAATTTGTACATAATCGGCGATAGGAGTATTTTCCTTAATATTAATTGTGAACTGAAGCTTTGAAGATGATTTTTGTAATAGGATACACCAAAAGCATTTACAATCTTATTAGCCGACAAGAAAGGGCTCAGTCGTAGATTAAAATGGTCTCTGTGTGATATTGTCGATATCCTTAACGTACCATAGTTTATTAGCTCCCTTTGTCACCCTTTAGCCTCTCTAAATGTTTAATTTCCAACGTCTACATTTTCTGCACGCGAAAATAGAAAAATCACCAAGTATACTCGGAGCGTAAGTGCGAGAAGCCTTTTTAATCGCAAAAGCAAAGGCAGAGTGGAGAGCAAGCGAATAAGCCAGAGAGAGCCCTCCGGCAGAGCAAACTTTTACTCCATGCACCGACAACTACCCCTAGCGATGAGACTTCGTTACGAGGAGCTCAGAATGGCGAAGGTGCGTACGCGGGTTCTACACCCGCTTGCCAGGTTGCACATTTTTATTTGCCGGTCGGTATCGTTAATTATGATTCTCAATAGAATCATCGGAGAATCTAAACCCCATTGGCAATGTACATTGAATATAATAGACGGTTCCACACGTTTCTTCGCCGTTACCATGACAAAAGCCATAGACTAAGCCTTTCGGAATGCATTAGTTCGGAATTTTGTACGCGGACAGAAGCCTTGATAGTGCGGGCTTTATAACTTAGGCAGTTGTAATAAGTTTTCACTCGTACAGACAAAACTACCGCTTGCTTAAAGTGCTCATATAACACTGGAGTCTTCGTTGAAAACCCCGGGATTCCTATTAATGCTGAGCATTCGCTTAACGTTAAAAGGAGCTTAGCACGGCCAAGGTGTATTCACGCGTACCACTTTCTCTTCCTACGTTGCGCATTCCCACTTTACTTACCGGTTCGTATCTTTAGTTATGATTCGAGACGGAATCGTCGGAGAACCCAAAATTCCGTCAGCCATGTTCCATGAAACATAATAGTGAATTCAGTCTGTTTCCCGACCTTCTCTCAACGACAAAAGCCATAGTTTGCAATTCTGTATGCGGACATGAGCCTCGACAGCGCGGGCTCCACTGCTTGGACAGTTCCGATAGGCTTTCGCTCAGGTGGAAAATACCGCCGCTTACTCAAAGCGCTCGTATAATACTGTACTCTTCGTTGAAAAGCCCGGGAGCCCCATTAATGCCGAGCTTTCGTTTAACGTTAAAAGGATCTTGAACGGCACCGCCAAAGTCAATCTCGTTCACGCGTAACAATACGTAAATGCACGTATCTAACGAGCTTTCGCATAATAGACGAGTAGGTAAGAGCTGAAACGTGTATATAATAGAGAAAATCGCTTCTCGTATAGGTACGTCCCAGTCGATTTTATCCAATGTCGGTGTATGTCACCGGATACTACATCCCGAGGGCCCTTTTACAGCCGTCCACTATATCTATACAAAAGGACGGTATCGAAGTCGATCTAGTTGGCGATTCGCCAGCGATGAAATATATTAACACACAAATAACTTGAGAGATTCACCGTAGGTGGAAGGGCGGAATACAGTAACGTACGGTTTATGGGGTACCGCCTTCGCACAGTGCTCGGGATTCCTTGCTCTTGCTTCTACAACAGTGGTATTTCCATATTGCTATCTAGTATATATGTAGTATATATATATATATATAGCGTGGATTTGGCTGCATGCATTCATAGCGTGACGTAGGTGCACTCTGCACCGGGTTTAGCACATACAATATGCATAATGTAACGTGGCGTTTTCTATTGCTTTCAATACTTTGAAAAAAAAAATTTTTTTTTTATTTTTGGGATATATCTCTTGCGGAAAATCTGTACCGTTACCTAAAAATCGGTGCCTCGTTCATATAGAAATTTGAAGAGCATTGAATGAAACTTTGGAAACTGACATTTAACAATTTATACACGCATTGTAAGTTAATACGTTTTGTTGGAAACTGGTAAGTAATTGGAATATATTTGTGAAATAAGATATCCGCCGATCAATCAGAGTTGCAGAAAATTGATATCGACAAATTTATCGTAAATAAATTGATATAAACAATAGTTGAAAAATGTAACGAGCATTAAATTCGTACAGCATTATAAAATTGATTGAATTCCATGATAATCATTTCGGTTATTCGCCCAATTTCAATTAATTTACTTAATTTTTTTTTACTAAAATACGTATAAGGATGGGTTTTTTCCGAGCAATATGTTTAGGGATAGCTTAAATCAACGGCAACGGAAGAACTATCAACGTTCAACACCACGTAGAATCCGGTTTGTCTCTATAAACGAAGCACAAGCAAAAATGTAATCAAACTAGAGCCCGGCCCATATCAGGTTTTGTATGAAATGATGTAAGACCCAGATCGGACTGATTTATCTAGCCCAGATCCGATTGGCTTATCTGGACCAGATTCGACTGATCTATCTGGGCCATATTCGACTGATTTATCTGGCCCAGCTTAGATATGGCGATTCTAATCATGCAAGATGGTTCGGTGCCTGAAATGTCCCTGATCCGACATCATACAACTAGAATAAATTTCCGCTCGGAAGGTTCAATGGGCAATGATGAGGTACTACAGAGCTCAGGTCCAGATGGTTGCGGTAGCTCGTCGCTTTACCCATCTCATTGTTCGACCCGTTCCCATTACATCGTATTGTCTTTCAACCACTGTACAGTAATCAGTGATGGCTTCGAGTTTCATCTTCTTTGTGATTTTCTCGGATGCTCTGTTGGTCATCCTCGTTACTTTGGCTTTTTCGAGATCGATAGCCATTTCGTTCACCCAACAAGACAACTGAAAATGCCCCACATTTGTGTACCTTCGCATTATTCGCATCCTCTTCACTTTTTCTCATTACCTTCGTTTTCTTCTTTTCAAACTCAGGCGTACACGTCTCAACGTTCTATAAGTGGAATGGCCCGGTTGGTGGCGGTATAAGAAAAAAATCTCTCACTCTAACCGTGTAAATTCACGGGAATAAACAAGGATGTAAAAGTACATTAATAAGTCATGGTTATCTATTAACTGTTTGTCGAATGATGGGCGAAGCCCTAATCTAACCAACCGTATTAAAAATATATCTATACGTAGCAGTTATTAATTGGTACACCCTCGATAACTGGGTCGTTTATCTTAATAAATTTTCAGAAAATACAGAGGATACCAAGATTTATCAATAGCGTTATAAAATGACTACAAAAAATAGAGATTCGTTAATAGCTAGAAAAGCAATTGCATTGAATAGAAATTCATTATGTTGTCATTATTGAAATTCTTATATTTAAAACGAGTCCGAATTGTAACCGGTTTAATTCAATATTTCAATTTCAATATTTAACTTTGCTCAATGCCCATCTGAATAAAGCAGCATAGCCATATTCAATACTTTTCTGCGGCATACAAAAAAAGTTGTGGAATACATAGAACAGTATATTTTATGGATAAGAGTGAAACAAGACGATTTCAGACGAGTGGTAAGTTGACTGCCCGAACCGAAGGCGAGGGCTGATATCACGCGAAGTCTGAAATCGTGTTTCATCCCGTGCCACACAATATATATTTCATATTACCTGCATTGAAACAGTGAGTTTCAATGTCTGTTTAACAAGTCGAAACGAGCCAATTTTAGACCAATGCGATTCAGCGGACAGAAAGTAGACCTTTTCTGGCCTCTACATTAGTTTCTAACTTTATTTCGTTCCTGCCGGGATCGCATTCGTTTATCGTAAGCCTTTAATATTGTTCTGAAATTGTCTCCTTTCGACTGGCTACAGACATTAAAACTCTCAGTTGCAATACAGATAACATGAAAAATATAGTTTGTGGCTAGGGGTGAAATAGTCTTTCATCCCGTGCATCGAAATTGGAAGTTTGAATATCTGTAGCCAGTCGCGAAATGAGACAATTTCGGAACGATAGCACCACAAAAAATAAACAAATGCGATTCTGACAGGGATGAAATGAAGTTAGAAACTAATGTAGCGGGCATGCGACGTCTAGTTTCTGCGCACTGAATCGCATTGCTTTGAAATTAGCTCGTTTCGAGTTATTAAACAGGCATTGAAACTCGCTGTTTTAATGCAGGTAATATGTAAAATATTTTAAGTACCATCTCGCCACAAAATAATTGGAATCGCAATTAATCTTTTGAAACACAGACTGTTGGTCGTGATGTTATTAATAAATTTTGATAGCGTAAATATATATCTACCATAACAGGAAGGGGGATAGAAAGGGCGAGAAAGTGACCAGTGTTGTTAGGACCCTCACGGGATTTAACTTTGATACTTTAACGCGTTACGCGGAACGTCGGAATACGCGGTAGCAGTTGCACGTCGAATTAAATTTAATTACCAACGTAAATTACCCTTTTGGCTGTTACAATATATCAACAAATGTTTCCTTCGAGGCCACTGCTTCAACGCCGATTCAACGCTTCGAATATTAAATTACACAATTGTTATTAATAGTTAAAGTACAGATGCGTCGGACTAACCGAGTAAAAATTTCGTTGTGTATTGGATTACGCTGCAGGATACTTTCCGGTTGTCCAATGACTAGATTCGTATGTGTTTCGCAAATACATATTTACCGGCAATCGATAAAATTAAAAGCACAAATGCGCCGGACTAATCGAGTTGAATTTTCGTCGAACGTCGATACACGCTTCGCGATACTTTCCATTGTCCAATTACGAAATTTGTATGTTTTTTGCAAATATATATTTACAGGCGGCTGACGATCGGTGGGTAAAACATGATCGTCGCTTGAAAAAAAAAAAAAAAAGAAGCTTACTTTGAAGTTTGTTGTGTTAACAGTGCAAGTATGGATGATGAAAAAAAGTGGATGTAGTGCTTGGTGTAATAACGGAAAGCAGAGGATTGGCACGGAGAGTCACTGTTGCCGAGAATGACAATTGTAAGTCGTGCCTAAGGTCGCCAATGATCGTTCTACCGAGAGATTTCTGTTTTCCTTATCTGGGTCTCCCTTACCTTTGTTATCTCGGTCTATCCTTTCTATCTTTATTACCACTGCATTGCCGAAAGCGGTCGGTAGAAAGCTAAGGGTTCAAAACATGAGGAAGCAGAAGATGAGGAAACAGAAACGATGTGACACTGCAAAAGCGGACGTCGATATTAGAACCCTTAATCAGTTTTTACATAGCGAAACAGGGTCGTAACCCTTATTTTATTTATTTATCGATGCTTTCAAAATAAAAAAATTGTTAATACTGTAGAACTTAATATCTTTATCGTATTGATAATGTGTATTTTATAAGTTCCATCAATTTTCGTAAGCTAAAAGGAATTTTCCTAAAAAATCTGACAATCGTTGCAGATTTTTATGTGCCACAATTGTGTTACGTTACGTATGTTACGTTAACGTACCATACATTTTTGTGCAATGGTCAAAACGGTAATGTATACAGTTTCCTAATTTCAAATCTAGTACGTTGTACAGTAAACGATGTATATCTGATGTGGGTAGAATCGGGGCTGCGCAGAGACGTTTAGTTCTATACAAACGAGACACAGCCCGCGAAAATCTTGATGGAACGGCAATGATATGGATAGAGGTGCATTGCAGTCTCATTTGTATCTCTCTCCTTCGAAGTGCTTGCAGTAAATTATTCAAAATAAATAATTATTGAATAAGAATCGACTCCACTCGTTGATTCCGCAGTTTTTCTCTGACGCTTTCCCTCTCTATTCTACTTGAGAATTCGAAACTATGTAGCGTAGCTACAATTTACCACGTTACAATATATTTATATTCAACGAATAGTCGATTCGAACAACTTTGCCAAAGATTTTTTGCCTAGGTCGTTTCGTACGATGTCCCTTTTAAACACATACCCGTGTAGGGTTTCTATCCAGGTTATGGCTAATGTAGGATATACCTTTGGGAATTACGAAACGTAATCTGCGATAATTCGTTCGGTTTTATCGTTGGCTCGGTACCTCGGTCAGGCACTCCATCATCGCGCTGATACGTTCAACTAATCGGATTCACAGGGCCCCTCCGGTGCGAGGCTGTACTACTAGCAGTAGTATTAGTATCAGGAATATCAGCAACGGTATAAGCATAACGCTATAACAAAACACACTATCAGCGACTCTTGCTTGTCCTTGTGCCCTCACGAAAACCAGAGAGAAATACCACTCGTACGCTCTGATCCTCGAAGCGAAATTAATCGTTCGTGTAGCTCTCGAGACAGCGACCGGAAAGGCTCGTTCATCACGACCGATTCGAGGCCTCGATTCTCTCGCGGGCCTTAGCAGTTTCATCAGCCCGTAACACTGCCGTCCAGCCCTCGCGTTATATCTCCTCTGCCATTAATTACATCCTACACTAAATCGCACAGCGAGTCCTTAATTACACGCGAGTTTTTCAGAATTCTTTTATTCGTTCGCTTGATCTGCCTCTTTCGAATAATCCAGATTAATATTATTGCATGTTTCGCCAGGCGAATGGGTTTAATGTATTTTTTTTTTTTAATAGCAGCGGAAAGATACATCTTATGAAAAGATCACTACGAAAAAACAATATTCGGAAACCTTTTTAATGTAGATTAAATTTTATTTCTCTGAATATAAAGCTTTCAGGGAAATAAATTCAAAGTGATTATCCCAGGTCTGGTGATACCTCAGATGAGACGAAATCTCATACAACAAACTTATTAAAATTTACATGCCGTTGAATAAAAGATATATACAAATATTGACTGTATCCCCCGTGTTCTTTCTCTCACTTCACCGTGAACGCTCCCAAGTTTGGGACAGATGAACGATTATAGTAGGAATGACGGCCATTTTGTGGCATTTCGATACATACCAATCGGTACAATCGTGCTTCTCGTACATTTTTTTTAAACGCTTTTATCTTTCTGAAATCTCACCTAATATATACAATTTAGGACAAAAATTGAGTTTACGATGCACCGAATACGTTTGCCCAATTCCGTTAAGACATCTTTAGCCGATTCGGAAAACATTGGACGGATAGAAACTGGCATATTAACGCCATACCAGTGAAACGCATATTTCCGTTGAGAGTAAAAATCGTGGAACTCGTTATTGTCATTTTCTACACTTTTATAAGGATGACGAAGAATCATTAAATTTTCAATGCGACTGCGACAATTATGGAGGACACTTTTAGCCATTTTAAACAATTTCCAATAGGGCGATAAAGTTTTTTAAGGTTACATTTTGACCTTTCACTCAATTTTCAATAGGACCGTAACGCATTTTCAATGAACACTTTTAACGTAGAATCTCTCTAAAGATGTTTTCACATTTTTTAAAAATATTAAAATCGCCCTAGACACCCGGTAGTTGAAGGAATAACCCAATTCTTTGCATTTAATAGAAATAAAAAGCTTTCTCTAGTCGAATGAAACGCCGGAAGGCGAAAGTTCGGATATGCACGTGGGATTTGAGCGAACGCATTCGAAACTGTCTATATATTGAAACTGAGCTATGCTGTAAGCTTGTCTCCACTACCTACAAACTTAATCTTTCAAATACCCGCAGGCCTTTAGACGATAGGTATACACTGTAAATCTAAGTGTGTTACCAAGTCTGTAGTTTTCTTGTTCTTCCTATTGCGGTGACTTTTTCCAAGTCTAAAACGTGTAACTTTCATGTGAAAATAACACGATGTAAATGTGTAAAAAATGACAACAAAAGTAAGAATGTAGTGAACGAAAGATCAAAGTACCGAACAGTAAAAAGTATTCAATAAAAAAAAAATAGAACGGAACGTTTCAAACTCCGGCGCATTTAATTTATTGCACATTGCTACGATATTAATGTAATTGAAAAATGAACAAATGATTCGAGAGAGAGAATTGAAAAATAATTGCTATAAAATAATGTTATTCATATCTTTGGATATTGCTGGATTAAATTAATATAAATATAATTGAATTAAGAGTAGAAATAACACAAAATATAATTCGGCCAACATAATGGCCGATTAAACAAGATCGTAATATTAATTATTAAAGATAAGAAATGGCAATTGATAAGAAAGAAGGAAATACGTTATTTATCTGGAAGGTCAAATCTCATGGTGTTTTGAAAGCGACGAGTCCGCAGTAATGAGCTGGGATTCATTAAAAAAGTTTTTGTGCAAAATCAGTGAGTGGTACTGTTTCTAGAGAAGATAGTGGAAGATGAGGAGAAACGCCCAGCTCGAACTTTCTGAAACTTTTCGCCACTTATCCGAGCTACGATAAGATAAGAAAATAGGCTCAACTAAAATTAGCTTTCGTCGACGGAGAATAATTGAGGATTAGAGGAAACGCAGTGAAACGATAGATAGCGAGGGGTGAATGAGTTAAAGCCAAGCGGAGGATTAGTATCATCCTCTTGTGCCGTTCTTGAGAATGATGAGATGCGAGAATGTCTATACTTTCGTTCGGGAATGAAATAAATAGCGCATAGCGAGTGACTCGTGAAGTCGAGGAAACGAGAGAATGTCACACCGACTGGAAAAGTCGAATCTTTTCCGTGTCGAGTAACGAGACGGCGCGCGGATGCTCCTATACGTCAGACATCTCTTCTCGAGTCCAAGTGGCTCCATAAAATGGTGGACGACTTGTTTTAATTACGTTAGTGGGAACTGTCGGTTGGGTGAAGGGTCTCGCGAATAACCGGGAGACACGGTCTCGTCAAAATGACGTACTAAAACAGCCAAACTAGCTGAGCCGTGAAAAACCTTCTCAGCATTATCGAGAAAACTGTTTAAAGAGATAACGGATTATATTTACGTTGAAAAACCTTGATTTTCTATCTTGTGACGAATCGATTCAAAGATTAGCGAAATAAATAATGCATTAAATTTCTTATTTATTGTGAATTTTGTCTACTTGACATTGATGGAAAATATCATCAGATGTCGTTCTCCAATGTTCCATTATTGCGTATCCACGCATAAGATACTTTTGTTCGATTAATAGGAAAAGTGGTTAATTCGCTACATAAGAAGTATCCCACGAAACAGCTGCAATTACAGTTAAATAACTCATTCATCACGCTAATTGAAGGACATTTCCAACAATCATTAGATAAAACTCACAAGAATATGTTCTTGTGAATTCTGAGTCCTCCTATAGTGCTAATCAGTATAAGAATTCTTGAGAGTATTTTTGTGGAGCAGTTTTCTTGTTCTATTTCTCCCGCTCGGCATTCGCCGTAAAAAATCTCTAGGAGAATGGCTCTGGACAGGAATGGTAACCAAAGAACCGTTGTGCTTCACTCGAGTGTCGCCCGCTTTTCTCTCTCCATCGCTTTTTTGCTCTTTATCTAAACTGTTGGCAGAAAAGATTGTCTTTGGAAGTATTTTCATACATTAAGCACTGGACGCGGCTTATGTTTTCACGGGAAACCATCTAACATTATTCTTTGCATTCGTAATACCATTCGCTGTAACCACACCAGCTGGAAATATAACTTGAAAATCCTAAATTTCCTAAAGAATAAAAAACCAAAAAATTTCTTTCTTCTATGGGATCATAATTTTTAACCTCAACTATATTAATGATTGGAGAGCTTCAAAATCAGGTAAATTCCCTTAAACTGAACTTCCCTTATATCTTTACGCTTCATAGCGTTAAAGATTCTTAGCGTAGTGATTCTTATCAAAACATACATCCAGGACTAGATTATTTGGAAAATCATTTCACCAGGACTTGAGGAAATGAAAAAGTGCGATGCATGTGTTACATCAGACGAAAATCTGTTATCACATAAATTTCCCAACGCCGCAATCTCCCTCCCTAGATTTTAATATCGAGTCAGGCACGTTCCACGCGCTTCCCTTCCCAGCTTGGATAAAGTATAAAGCATAAACCACATACAGAATACGAAGTCATTTCGTATACCCTCGGCAATCTCCGACTCAAAAGCCTCATGAACGGCACCGCACTGTAAAAAAATATCGATCTGTGAGCTAAGTAAACGTCAGTCGGAAGTTCGAGTTTAAGGGTACTCGTCACTGCAAACAACGTTGAAAGATGTACAAGAAACTCTCGGAACCATCACCAGCATAAACGAACTCTAAGACACTTTTTCTCCACTGGTTCATCACAAATTAGCTTGCCCTTGACGAAATCTGACATGATTCATGAATCCAGATCTCCTGTTAGTGACATAAAATACTCTTTTTCTTCCTATCTGCGCGGTGAGAAGGGAAAAAAGTGCGTGAGAGATGTTAGCGTATTATAAGATAAAGAAACTACCCTGGAGAGTCATCCCTCGAAAAGATACTGCGCAGTTCTGACTCAGAATTACTTGTCTTGGCTGCAGAAGGGAAAGAACCGGTACGACGACGTCCACAAGCCGGTTGATATCGTTGCGACTTTTTTCTGCCCCCTTTATCATCCCCTTACCCTCTGGCGAGGGCTTACCATATACTCAAAAAATGTTGGAGGGTCACTGAGATGCGCAGGAATAACGTAAACGCTTAAATTATATCTGCAGGGCAAGCGAATCCAAATGTAGAGAATTGCTCTTTGTACAAATAAATCTATTTTACTGTGACATTACAATTTTAGTCTACTCGGGAATATATATGAGTAATGACAGGAGTAAAATGTGGAGGGATGATAGTATTGTTAACGATTCACGTCAAGTTGAGCTCGAACGCAAGCACCGATAGCGGAAGGAACCTCCATTCGCCGTATTATCAGGGCTGATCCTCGGACGCTGGATCAAGATTTACTACGTTTTCCAGACAGTGCGTGGTAGTGAGTGATCGGTAAAAAAGAGATCAAGCATCGAAGTGATCGATATAACTCCAAAGATGTTCGTAAAAAATCTTGTATGTCTGGTGAGAAAACAGTAAATGTGAATTTATGTTCAATTGTTAGTAATGAAACATTAATAATATCCATCACACCATCACGGATCTAATTAGAGCCTAACTGCCATTATCAAACCGAAAGCCCACGAACGAAATCGGGTTTATAAGATTTATCTATTAATTTCGAATATTCATCGATACTTGCACGAAACAATCACTCGAATCATCCATAATGTTTAATTATTCCAACCTACATCCATACCTATTCTACATAATATATCTATGAAAAATTGTCCACTGTCCGATTACTTTTGAATTTCAACGTTATGCAAGTGAAATATATGTTTTAGATGAAAAAATTAAACAGTTGATTAGCATTGGTGATTTTATTGTTATAAAACATTAATGATTATCAACTATTCAGTTATTGATTTTACGGAGCTTAGGATTGTACAGAGTAAATATTGAATAATTTGTGCACGCATAAGACAAAATAATGTAAAACTAATCGCCGGAATTCCCGAATTTCAATGCACCATCCCAGGTATTAGTGGCCGGAAACCGAAAATTCACATTTTATGAATTTATTCTCGTCGTTAATAAACCTAACTCTCACACATCTCGAAGTCTCATATTAATTAGTACTGTGTCTGAGCCCGAATTCCCACGATAAATAAATAAAATAATTTCAAGCAAAGTTCTACTTTGTCTCTCGTAAAAAAATTACAGAACAATAATAATAATAATAAATAAATAAATAAATAAATAAATAAAGTGGTCGAATCACGTAAACGTTTATTTCATCGATCTTTATAACGAATCGAATGTGTCACGATAGAAATAAGTTTATTGTACAGTCGAATATGATTTATTAACCGTTCATTTCGTTAATTTTTTTACAGCGAGTAAGCATGAGAAATTGTATTGCTCACAAAAGTTACTCGTATATCCTGCACACCAGCGCGGTGTCCATCAGCAAT
Source organism: Cylloceria caligata (assembly GCA_963942595.1). Taxonomy (NCBI): domain Eukaryota; kingdom Metazoa; phylum Arthropoda; class Insecta; order Hymenoptera; family Ichneumonidae; genus Cylloceria; species Cylloceria caligata. The sequence goes on along the minus strand of OZ012705.1, from coordinate 7,976,153 downwards.
AGTAACAGTAGTATCTACGTTATTCGTTAGATATAACATTGTAATCTTTTGTCGAACGTGATACGAGAACAAATGCGGTTTGATTGCGCATAGCGAAACACTGAACCTGGACGGTAGTGTCTATACATCGTAAATATGGGGAATGCGGTAGGAATTCTCGTTCAGATATAACGCCCGTACAATATCTCCATCTAGTCCCATTTCATTCACGTTGATTCATCTAGTTCTAGTTTATGCACGTTGATTCATCGATTCCAAATCATCAGCCCTGGTCAATAGGAATGATAACCAGGATAACCGATACTGTAACCACATAAATTCTCTAATCGTAGCTGCTACCGGATCTTATAATAAAACCAATGAATTCATCATCATTACCACTCATAACTCCGTTTACCATATTGGAATGAACTTTGGAAAAACGTAGTTTGTTCAGATAACCTCCTGAAATCAAAATCTGCGAGCATCGTGTTTCGTTTCGTGTTAGTTTTCAACAAAGCTCGCTTACATTTACTGCTTCCCTCAGGGGTTGGCAGCATAGAGATTTCCTGAGTACAGTGGCGTTTTACACAAAAGACACTCCCGTTTTGAGGGTAGAAAGCAAGCGGTGTAGGATACGGCGGGAAGATGAGAAGCTTAACACGTCTGGTCCGCACAGCGGTACTTACGAGTTAATTAGCGTTTTACACAAAGGGCTGGCTCTCGCGGCTGTATCGCAAGTTTCTACGCTGGATGATGCTGGTGAGACAAGAATTCAGACGCGGAATATATCTGATCTCAGTATCGTGGCAGTCTCCTCAAACATTTAGCTACATTAAGGTACATTGTACAGTTGTGGCCTCGGTATAATTTCTTCAGAGGATCTAAGATCAAGAAAAATTTGACCCTTTGTCGACTCATTGAGGTCAGCCATCATAATTATATAAATCTTTTTGTTCAATGCGATACGACATACCGACGGAACTACCATATTCGAATCTCCGTTTGTATAAATCTATACGGAGAAACGAATATGACAAAATGGTCCCTATGTGACAATTGTGATATATTCCGACAGTCCAGCCATTTTTTTCATACAGTATTTATGACGTTACTCTGCTTGTGGGAATATGCGATTTACACTGAATTGTATATTCCCACAAGCAAAGAAACGACATAGAGACTGATGGTTGAAAAAAAATGGTCAGACTTCGTCGATTACCACACGAGTATATATAGGGACCATTTCCATCTTTTTCTATCCATGTGACTTTCAGATTTTCTCAGATGAAACGATTCCTGTCGAATTCATATCGAGAATCTGTATTTTTGGGATTCACAATTGTATGCAACACTTAAAAATTTGGCTGTGACGGAGTTTTTAAGCCAAAACTATACGGCAAACAGTGTTACCGCTTAGATTTAACTTTCTACGGGACGGCAATGTATGATACCAACACTCAATAGTCATTGACAATCTCCAGTAGAATTAGTTGTCGAAGCTAAATATAGATATATCTTTGTCTACAATGTTATATCCAGTTTCAGCCCAAAATATCCCGAGAGCCTAATATATTGTGTTCACATCACAGAATTATATCATGAAGGTCTCCGGAGGGTATTGATATACGAAAGCAGCCCTCTCTCCAAGCGGTACGTAGTTAATTATCAGCAAAGTGACAGGTATAGTGCGACACAGCATATCGTTACTGGGATTTCCACAAGAGCACCAGTCTTCCGCAAGGGTTAAACGAGCGAACGATTAAGTCGCTGGTAAAAGGGCTCTGTTCCCAGGCAGATCCACGCCGAAAAACAAAGTTTCTCAAGAGTTTGGGATTGTAGCAATTAACCCAGGGCTGCGAGCAACCCTCTCTGATATCTCTTACGTAGATGACGGAGCGAGTTTACTCGCACGAAGTGTCATCGCGTGGTATATAGTTTGTATGCTATACATGTTATATCGCAAAGCCACAGCAGGACCATATCCTTGTAATATGAACACAAGGCAACATCGCATAACGCTCTCACAGTTAATTAACGTTGGCTAACATACGGGTTCTTCGAGACGTCTACGAACACCTCAAGAATTTTCTTTGATAAGCATAATGAGGGATGCAAAATTTTTTATGATAATTAGACTTTGCCATTTTTCGATATCAACCGACTGGCTCGGGGTTATATAATTAATCACCAAAATATTGATACTTCCAACTTCTAATTTTAACGTAGTTTATTAAACATTTTTATCCAAGCAAGGAATATTTATGACGAATATTTATTACATTGTTTCGATACTGAGAATGACAAAAGTAACGAATAGGATGTGAAGAAGATCTTAAACTAAAAGGCCTTTGGTTATTCTTAAAGAAAAAATAATTATTTTATAATAAATTCCTGAGTGATGGTAGATCTGGGTACATAATTGATTAATTATTGATATTGAAAATTCGGAAAAATGTTGTAACTTCGACCTACGAAGTGACCAACCATTCGGAAATATACGAAATGAATAATAATTAATGAACGACGGAACGATACGGGACTGCGACCCTTTCGCCACGGTTCGTGGCAATAACAACCCTTGCCTGCTAGCCATGACGGGTTAATACTCGAGCAATTAGCCAACCAGGCAATTAGTTCCGATGCGCGACAGGGTAACACTGCTCTGGGCATTGTTTCGAGTGCTGTATACCGCATTGCTATCATTGTGAGAGTCCGCGATACGGTGAGGGTGGAGATCTATTGAATCCAAGAGTTGAAGGAAACTTGGATCAATTAACGAAAATTAGTAACACTTTGCTCTACATTTAAATAATAATTAGCAGATCCACACTATTTACAGAGCTATTTACATAACTTTATAATATTTGTATAGAAAACGATATTTCACCATCCAAGTAAAAAAACGTCTACAATTGATCAACCGATAAATTCAACACACTTGCAAGATTCTAGAATTTTGGTTCAACTGTGGGTAGATTTGTCGTGAATTTGTTGTAAATTTCTCAACAATCACCTCGACACAGGCAGATGTAACACGAATTTGCTGTAAGCCGGTGGGCAATTTCGTAAAAAATCTACGATAAATATCCTCGACGAAGGAGATTGATGGAAAGTCTAGGAGAACATTCATGACAAATCTACATATAAGTAAATCAACCAACTAATTTGTTTACTGTTAGCAAGAAACCAATTTGTTGGCCCAATCAAATGTATCGTCTGGAGCGTATTTAACTACACAGTTGGCTGGTGCAAGGAATCTTTTTTTCTGTACATTTGCGTATGTATATGTAGAACACAATATACATAAGCTGTTGTAACGTCGTTTTAAAAATGTTTCTCAGCTCATTTTTCCTCCATAGTTACGATTTAACTGAAGTACCTGGCACGTATATATATATATATATATATATTTTTTTTTTGCGTAGGGCCAACACTTCCTTGCACTTGCTGCTGGGTTTACTAATATTTAACGACGTTTTAATGGCGAGGCACGGCGTGAAAGCGATGACGACGACGACATCAACAGTGACGACGACGACGACGACATCGCCGTCAACGATTATACGACGTAGCTACTGTTACGGGTTCTGGTGGCGATGCAAGTTGATTTTGTAGTTAGGATGCTACTTGTTCCACTCTAAACATACTTGTGCACACATATAGTGCATCCAACACCTTTACGCATTGCAATAACTTTTGCCGAAACTCCTTCAACATCGGTTACACGTTCCACTCCGGCGATTCAATGCCATAAGCGCTACTCAACCTTTACCTGTTCCTTCAGACTTTGTATTTGGTTATCATATTTCATAACACGCAAGGCATTTGTTGTAAGGATTTAATATCACACCCTGAGCACTTTACTTCCGTAAATCTTTTTCGCGTTATGGCAACATTTTTCACCCGATCTGTCATCGCGACGTTGAGGCGGTTGTACACAAGGCAGTAACTTCTATATATGTCGTCAATCTTCATCTCGCACCCCTCAGTTCTCTCCACACATCGAGCATACTTCACTGAAAAAAATAAGCCGGGAGAGCGTTTATGGGATCCAATATTTAAACGCGAGCCAAGCGAATTTTATTTTATTTCTAACCCAAGCCGTACTATGACGACGGTCCACCTATTAAACCGTAAAATTGTTGTTATACGCCTTACAGTGAATGGCACATGTAACACGTGGAAAATAATTGTAAGACTTAAGCTTTTTAGATTTAAAATCGAATTGTTTTCTGTTACATCAAATGAAATCGGTAATATGTTACGTTTTCGACTAAGAAGATGTTATTTTTAGATATTTTTGACAACAAATAAAAAATTTGACAATATATTACTCAAGTTTTTAATTTGAAATTATCTTTTTTTTGTAGTGAAATGCAATTATTGAATTAATTTGACCTTAATAAACGTGCCGTGTATGATATTTGGATATATTTTTTTATTTTACGAAATATTAAACTTCATTTTAAAAAACAATTTTATAATTAATTCTAATGGTGAGTGGGATGGAACAAAGCAAAGTATCATTAACTAGTTATTAGCCGCTTCGTTATTATCGACTAATCACTGTACAATATTTCCGTTTATTGGCAATAGTTCCAGCCATGTATTTTTAAGGGAGTTGGTTCTTTACTAACACAGAAAAAATTAAATATATTCACGAGTGAAATATTTGTTTCCCTCGTTAACTTGTCGTAGGGTTAAGGTTGCACCTGATAGACCAAATTGGCTTTGCAAATTCTCATTCTCTTTGCATGAACAAAGTATGAACAAGTTCTCATTCTGTCTGTCCGTTTCAAGTACAGGAATTTCTATTTCAAGTTCCTCCGTAGAAAAGCACATTTGCACATTAATAGCAAATTTTTTTTTACGCAGTAATATTTAATTAAATTTCCTCTCTAACTTCTGCATAAGAACTTGAAATGGAAATGCCTATACTCGGGCCAGACAGATTAATTTTTCAAAGAGAATGACACTGTACAAAGCCAATTTGATCGATCGGTGCAAAGTGAGAACCCTAAGACAAGTTGAAAATGATAAATATATATATTTACATCGATGAACGGAATTAGAAAAATAATATTTTACTAATGAAAATAAAAATATTCCATTTTATGGTACTTTTCAAGTGATATTTTTGCATAAAGTTTAAAATTTTCATACGTGCAGCTTCAAAACAAGTTCATATTTATAAATTTTATCAGTAACATTCAATTCATTTTTCCCTAGAAGCGTCCATGACATTTTCCTTCGTGAGAACCATAAGTAACGTCGTAAGTATTTTATCGAATTTTCAATAGGAGTTTATAGGTTTTACAGAAATTAAATGTTTCAGTCTTCCATATATTAGTGTCAACAATATCTTCTTAACAGTCGACAAAAGAATGAATTTATTCACGATTTTTTTATTTAAAAAAATAGTTAAATCTTCCATCTGCAGCTTTGGGTATTTTTATTTTATTTTTTCACGAAGTAAGATGCGGAAAAATTTATGGGGATTTTTTCCTGTCGACCGAGCATTCGATATGCAACAGCAACAATCCGAATAGATGAAATAACTCCTTGCTTTCATGAAACTCGCAACGTTCTCAGTTTCGCGTAGAAATGAAGTTTTCTTTAAGGCACTGTATGTCAGCTGTGGTCTGACAAATCGTTGCATTTCCGGAAACGGAGTTTGTGCACGCTTGCGGTGTATGGATGTTGGGACTAAAGTTCGTAATATGCGGTTGGATACAAGAGATGGAGGGGGGAGGAAGGCAACGAGCAAAACTTTTACTATAACCATTGCTCATTCGGACGACATGGCCTAAAAAGTAGTCGTGCATGTTTATATTTTTCCTAGGACCGCGAGTCATTCTCCTTTATTTGTCATACTGCAGAACCTCTACTTGTTCGCGAATATTTTAACGTAGGACTGCAATCGTATATTTCAAAAAATCCAAATTTTCTCGTATTAAAAACAAAAAAGCAAAGAATAAAACCCGTCGAATGACGAGTATTATGCGTGTTATCCATTGCAATATTAAATACGCGAATGTGCATTTGACACGGAAACGCGAGCTGGAAATTTATGTTTGCAGTACACAATGGCACCGAAATAACACAATGGAAATTCGATAATGGCTATATCTTTGTGCAAACAGTACAGGCGATTAAAACGCATTTCCAATTATTTATACATTTCCGGAACGCTGAGAGTAATTCCGAGGATAAACATACCGATAAGGCGAGCCACCTCGGGGTAGTTTCAGGCGGCTTCTCTTATCGACATAGGTTGAGCCAACCTCACAACCAGAGAATCAGTTGAAATTGAATTTTAATTGTATATTTTTACATAATTACGATTCTTTTAGATAATGAGAGACTCGTGGAAATAACCGAGTAAATAAACAAATAGTAACAAAAGCAATAGATCACAGATTTATTTATGTTATGAAGAAAAGATTAACGATTGATGGTCTAAAATAATCATATCTCCTCACACATATGTTTAAATATTAATTAAACCGTGTTTAATTAAATAAATTACTCGTTATCACGGATTCTTCATTGTCTGTTACATCAACACTACCGTTTGAGGTTATTGTGGTATCAGAGAGCGATGGCAAGCATTTTGTATCGTAAAGGTTAGAAAATCTATTAAACTCTTCAGTTACCTAATGAGAAAGCACTAAACTTATAGGTACAATCCAAAAAAAAAAAACGAAAAAAATTAACGAAATATAAGAAAAATACATAATTTTGTTGTTGCAAGTTAAGCTTTTTAACCTTGCAATTACCTGTCGGAATTATCCCTATTGATCCCATATTATCATATTTGGCTGCAACAGCTGATACCATTATCCGCATGCTCCAAATGTCACCAATTTGTTCACAATGCTGCGTTGTTATAATTAAAATTAGCGTCCTCGTTAATCATGGTAACTGCTTAAGCAAGAACCTGTAAATATTCAATGGTGACGTTTATCAAATTATCATCGATATAAATTATGACTTTTACCTTCAATCGATCATTTTTCTATAGCGTATACTTAAGCCCTTATCGACCAAAAATCGTGTCAGCTTTAACACCATTATCCTTTAACCATGTAGGATTTGAGGCCACTCATTCTCAATTTTTTAAGTGAAATGCATATCGTTGTTAACCAACAATTTTTTATTATGTTAACACCATTTCCTTGCCCCTTTTCACACTATTTTCTGGCGTTACATTCGTCATCTTTTTTTTTCTATCTTTTTGCGACGAATCGGTTTTTTGTATTCAACCTGAAAGAAAGAAAAAGAAGAAGATACATTCCGATGAAGGAAAACGCAGCAGAAGTCCCTGAACGTTCTACAAGTTCAAAGCCACCTTTCCTCTTCCACATCCCTTCATGATTCTCATTCCTCTCAATTTCGTGTATTCGTGCATATAATGTGTGTGCGGTACGTGCATCTGACAGCTGAATCCACGAATGGTGTAGGCCAAGCTATACAGCGAAACGCGAGCCACCGCGGCAACCGCAATTTCAGCCACGCGCTTTCGAGTACCGCGCACGGAGCTTTCGGCTTTCCGGTAGAGTGAGAGTTTAACAGAGCGTTCGAGACCTCATCACAACGTTAAAATGCGAGGAAACATTCAGAGTGCCAAGCCGGGAGCACATACGGCTGTTTAATTTCAACAAAAAAAAAATCGTTTCCTTTATAAATATTACATCGAATGTACAAAACCATTAATACGGACGTCCTATAGAAAGACAAAAAACATTCAGATAATAATATAATATTCATTCGGGTACTTTGGTAAATGATAGTAAACAAGAAATCTCCATAATACCCGTCAGCGATAAACATTTTCGGAGCTTTTCGGAGGAAGCTATGGCTATTCGACGCACTTTTCTAATTGTTATTCCACAACTGAATAACCAATCGATTCGTTGTTTCGCACACTCACGGCCACGATATTTAGCAACGTAAAGGCAAAAATACCAAGCCAACTTCCCCGGTGGACTGATTTATCAGAAGATTAAACAATTGAAAGTCTCTACACGTGGGGCAACTCTACACATTTCAAAAGGAGCCTTCGAACGTTTATGGGACTGCAATCTATAGCTTCCAAAATCGACAAAGATGATGTATCTGAGAATCCAGAATGGAATAATGTTGATTCCAATGCCACGCTATATGTTTCCATACTTGAATCTAAGAAAAACGATATTTTCGACGTCCAATTAAAGTTTTGCTTGATTTCCATGAGCATTCTATTCTGATTGTGGAAACTCTTTATATTTCATGGGTTTGTACGCAGATACTTACACATCGAAGAATTTCGTACCTCATAGTCCACGTATTGTGAGCAAAATCATTATAAAACTTGTTTTACTCGATATTCACCAAATACAATGACAACAAACAACTAAATTTACAACTTTTTTGAAAATTTTGTGTACATATTCGTATTCCGAAGATAAAAATTTGTGAAAATCTTTTATAGCGAGTCATTCGATCGAGTAGTAATATCTTGCTCTTTAATTTGCAGTTTTCAGCACACTTAGTCTTGAACATGACTTTGATCTGCACGTAAGCACAACACATATTTAGGTTGCTTTTGGCATGAGTTCTCCATGTGTTCCGAGTGTTATGTCGTTGCAAGAGGCCGAGCATAAAGCTCCTGGGGCGCACAAGCTTATGATGAATCGTTTCGACAATCCTAGTGGTACCCATCCACAAGGTGCACACACCGGCCATAAATAGCCCCTGGGTCCTCTGACTCCAGTAGTACGTGCAGACCTCGCCTAATACGGGAGCGACACGTGCATTCTGCGCGCCATCTATGTACACGTCCATGTACACATACCGTGTTCCGTACTAATATTGCGCTGTGCAATATGGTTGCAGGACGAGGCAGTAAAAGCGCACGACACCGCAACGTTGAAAAGCAGTGAACAGCGTATATATATATACGTTCGAGGATGTAGCATACGTAGTGTCGGTAAGTAGTTTCTGATGCATACTACATGAATGCAGCAATGAACACTGCGGATGAATGTGCGTGCGCACATAAGTGAAGGTAAGTGCGCGCGATGCTGCGCCATCGTGATATTCCACTCGTGCTCTATGCCCTAGAGACCTGTCAACACGTACATGTAGAAACATGAAAGAAGAGGGGGAATGTACTGCAATCAGAGACAGGTCATAGTGTTGAGAAGGAGAAGGGTGGGAGAAGCATGGAGGATGGGGAACCAATAAACGAGACGTTGTCTAGCCTCGTACAATCACGACTATTTTGCATAATGCATAACATCAACAGACGGGAAATGCTATATTCAAATGTATCGAGGAACTTCCTGAGTGCGAGGACGTACGAGCGCAAGTATATGACATGGTTGTTGCTCCAGACTATACCGATGACGTGTCAGACTTCGAATAAGAAATTATGCATACATCATGTTCAATACTCTTTAGAAGCTTCAAGAAAGTTTCGTGTGTTGCAGTTAACTAGGGTAAAAGAGAATAATCAGTCAGATTTATTGCCAGGGATGTATAAATAATGAAATAAGAGCCAACTAATGGTGCAACACGCTATTTCGTATATATATGAACAATAAATATTATCTTATTAATATTTAATACAATGTAATATCAATTAATTAATCTTTTTTTCAGATAACTTTCATTCGAAACCAGCAATACTCGTGCGAGCTCCGATCCTCTGTATGATTTCGATAATCGTTACCTCGATTTTTGAATGTGACAAATTAATTAAATTTATGTCATATCTAAGACATAGTTTTGGAGTAGAAATAAAAAAAAATTTTTTAAATACAAAATAAAATTATTTTTATCCTTTCTTTGACAGATTTAAAAAAAAAAGTTTTATATCTTCCCATTTGGTACATCTCAATGTTACTTTTGTTTTGTTTTTGAAGATAATCATAATCATCAAATTTTCATATTATTATAATTTACACAAGTCATAGCGCTTAACCGGCTCATTGGAACGTTCAAGTTACTTAAGGCATACCACTCGATAGGGTTGAATACCGGTGCTCTAGGCTAAATTGTCGGAACAACGATATGGCTACCTTGATATCTTCGCCAAGTAAACCAGTTTCGATCCGACAGTTGTGTGTCAGAGAGGGAGGGAGAGAGAGAGAGAGAGAGAATACAACGCATTTACATATGCCACAATGCCACAGATGTTTTGGATTCCAGGATTATCCCAGACATATTCCATAGAGATATAATGGCGTAAGAAGGGGATGAAGGGTGAGACCAGTAACACTGCCAACGTCTGTCCGTTCGGGGCGCTATATTATCGGAGCCTAATGACGGTCCCTGTCGAAACGACGGTAGAGGACCAAAAGTGCATGTATTTACTCGAAGGCTACCATACCCAAATGCATACTCCACAAAACTGTTTTCTCGATGCATCCAACATTTCCAGCCTGATATAAGGGTTGTTTTTTAATTGAAAGGAAATTGGAGATTCGTATTTTCTAGAAAAAAAATTGACTCAATGAAATTGATGTCTCAAATGTAAGAACATTCCTATAGAATTCGTGTTACTATAGAGGAGAAGACTCCTCTATAGTAATACGAATGGAAGGAAAAAACTCGAGAGTCGATGATAAAAGTCAATGAAAATAAGAGAATCCGAGATAAATTAATAAAGGTCTTGTCATCCACTTGTTATACTGTAATAACGAATACGTTATTGCTGATGCTCGAGAAACGGTGGAAAGCTTGTTTCCTCTTTTCCACAACTTTGTTTAGAATGTCACGATGGCAGAACGTCTGCCATTGCGATTAAATAAATTCGAAAAAAAAAAAAAAAAAACGATTTTACGTGATATTTGAAAGCATGAAGGTGTTAATTACAAAACCATAATTCCATATGTGAACTTGAATGTTATTCTTCATAATATCTCGTTTTTATTCGTATTAATGTTTCCATACACAGCTGGAAATATGTGTACGATTAAGAACAAAACTGCTCGCAAACCTGTTACTAAAACTGTCATAAAGATAAAACTATAGTTAATGAAATGTAAGATAACACGGTCAGTAAAAGATATTGATAAGCAACTTTTATCAGCGACCGTTGATATTTTGAGCAAAAGACAAATTCGCACTTGATTCAACTATCAAATCTGCATGGGATTTGGATTTACTTTCACAAAGATAAATTCACTCTATATTCTCCAGTTAAAAAAGGACTATCAAAGCGAATCATATGATAGAAATGGGACGAGAGGTATAGAAGCATAACGTTTCGCAGCTGGTGACATACAAGAATTTTTTCCTGAGCCAGCAACCCAACCGAAATTCATGCGTTGCGAATTTCCACTTGAAAACTGCTGACAACGTGAAAGCTGATTTCATCACTCGCTTGCAACTGTACCATTGCTGCTTCTGCTCCACAGAGTGCCACGCTAGTTTTTTTTTCTTCATATATTCGTTTTTGAAATTTGCTGCCGTCTGTTCAACAGTGAAAACTACTACCGATCCATTTTCTCTGGGGGGACGAAAATGTTCGCGAAGTTCACGTACATCTACGTTATTAGCGGTGTCGTCGACGAGGTCATCGTCGTAAAGCACGTGCTTTTAACCGTAACCGTAGAAAGTTAAATAAAAGAGAATAAAATGGAAAACGTTGACAAATAAATTTCTGCCGATACAAGAATCGTCGAAGAAGAATGAGGTTTGGAAAATGTCCACGTTTTTATCCCGATCAACGTTAAGCCCTCGGAACAATCGTTTTCTCACGAAGATGCTTTGCGGGTTCAAGAAAAAAGTTTCAGAGAGGCGTCGAGAATCTTGTCATCTTGTGTAACAGTCGTCGACGACGTCAATGTCATCGAGACAAGAGACACATAAAACTTAGAAGAAAAACCTTTCGCGCAGGACACCTAAACGAGAGTCAAAGAACTAGAGGAGACTCGATTGCCAAGGCGAATCCATTTTAGGTTCGTTTCATTCGCGCATCGTGCGATGCTCATAAAATTTTATATATGTACATATTTTATATATGTATATATTTGCGGTATCTACTACTATCGTACAAAAATCATTGTTGTGGTCCGGTAGCACACAAAATTTCAACCATACCCAACGACCGGTTACTTTTCTCCGGTTTACTGTCGACCTCTAATACAGAATGTAATAAATCACGCACACTCAAGCCTTTACCTACGCATTCATGTTGCCCATTTTTTGTGTGAGTGCGTATCGATTCGAGAGAAGATTGGATTTGTTTCGAATTGCCCGTAAAACCCTACTTTTTCGATCGAAGGGCTGCGGGTCAAGATGAATTCCGGAGAAAAAAACCTTGGAAAAAAGTCCCTGAGCAAAAAGTCCCAGGAAAAATAGCTTTCACGAATAACAACGCAAACTTCAATTATTTTTAGACAAATTTTATTGTATAATTTACTATAAGTATTTATTGTCAATATTATTTCTTATACATTTTGAATAGCAACGAGGCGCGGACTTGAACTGCGCAAAGTTCTAATTCTATTGCTGAGGCAGAGACGCGGGGTGATTTTTATAGCGACGATTGTAAACGTCGCAACCTCGAGTGGTAATATCTGTTACGTCTTCGATCATATATCGTCACTAGAAGAATCTCGGTATCCATCTCGACTTCCAAGGTTATTTTACATTCCCGAAAATCAGGAGTTTCCTCCCTACGTTGTGAGTCCGTTTTGAAGATACGAGAATTACGAGAGACAGGCGGAGTTCCAAATACCTCTTGATGAGGTATTTGAAGCTCAACCCTAGTAACGTCCTCCCCTACCTCGCCGAAAAACCTTGACCGCCATTTGTTCACGTAAGTAAAATTTATGAGCTTTCTTGAGATATCCGGCAAATTAAGATTACATGGAATAATTTTTTTAATACAACTCCCCACCTTTTTCCACCCTATAAAAAGTATTTCTAGAATCGAAACTACTTAGAATTTTGCGCTTTGAAACAGCTGGTGGCGAGAGATTTCGAAATGTTATTCCTCGACTTTTTCAAATACCTTCGAAGCATACCATCACCGTTCGAAGAGAGAGGAACAAAAGCTGTTTGCCTTATTCGATGGCTTTGAAAGAATAATAGCGTAATGATGAAAATTCAATCAGTTCCCTTAGAAAGAATTAAATGTGTACCATGCATCGATCGATGGAACAGATCGAACGAACAACAAGATGACTGACTGAAATAACCAATTGAACCACATCATCATGGTGTATTATCCATCGATTTGGGTCCTCATCGACAAAGTGAAGGACCAACACACTGCGGATGCTACGAAATTGGGACAGAATAATCGAGGCCAAACGCAACATCCTCTCGAAAGCGATATACGTGCAACGCTCCCAAGGACAGTGTCGACAGCTGCAATTGAAATTCACGTGTTCTCGATATACTAACGGTAAACAAATCATTGCTGCTATCGTAGAAATATTAGCGAGATTATCAGCACGCATATTCTCAAAAGGACAACAACGAATGATAAACATTTTTGGGAAATACAACTCAAGGTGCGAAATACGTGATTGCGTTTCTAAGCGCGGGAATGAGGAACCTAATGGAAACTGTGCATTTGTGAATCATTATAAATATTGGATCTAATCGATTGAACAAATTAAATTAAAATTGAGCAACCAGATTCGAAAATTTTTTATACAAAGAAATTGTCAACAACATTTTTGCATTGGACCATCTTATTCCCGTGCTTAGAATCGCGATCACGTATCTCACACCCTGATTTGTGTTTCACAAAAATGCCCATTCTAATGACCGAAAATAAACGGTGGTTCTGTAAAAATTGTGAAATTGCCAAGTTTCCGTTTGAGAGATAAACATTTACGAAAGTTAGATAAAGATTTTTATTTCTTTCGAAAAAGTACAATAATTCAGGTTTTTATAAAATTTTAACACCTCGATCGATACTTGCCAAACTCAATATCGAACTATCTTGTCCCCTTGCCTATTGTTGTAGAAAGTCTTAACTCGATAGCTAAACATTTATAAAAGTTAGAGAGCGTACATCCTTTTTTCGAAAATTTCAAACAACCATATCAATTGTTAATCAATTTAAAAAATATAATAATAACATATTGTGACATGCTGCAGGTATGGACCGTCCAAGTTCGCATTTGCAGATGGTGTGTAAAACAATCTACTTTATTATAACGTTTTGTTACAAGTCCGGATCCTCTTCAGAAAACGTAACATTTACAAAAATCGAAATACACAAATAAATTTGATATAATAGCATCTTAAAGGCTCTTACATTTGAGGTGTTTGCGTATTTTGATTATAGTTTTTGTAAATAAAAAAGTGTTCTAAAAAGGATTCGGATTTGGATTGAATCGTATTGCTTGAAAAACAATACATATTTGTTATAAAATTATTGGATTTAATCTTTTCATTCCTGGGAGAAATATTTTAAGGGACATTTTTCCGAAAATTTTTACCGGGGACTTTTTCCAGAGATTGATTTTTCGGGGGCTTTTCCCGGGAGCATTTTATCTTTATACCAGCTGAGAGATGAACGCGCGAATATTATTTTGGCTTGGTTCTTTTATTACTAGGGCTTCCAATAATTTCAGAACATTATCATTCTACGAGAAATCAATTTCGGAGCAAAAATCACTTATGAAAAAACATTTTTTTTAAATGTTTGCGACATCTTGTGTCAATCCTACAGTATGGTACACTACAGAATGTCTAAATGAATAAATAAGATTAAAATAAGCCTCGTATTGAAAAAAAATATCACGGAATATAGGTCGTGAGGAGTAAAATAAAAGTTCGACATTAATATGAGTCAAAAAGATAATAAAAAAACCTAAGTACAGTCCCCTTGTGATTTATTTTTCGTGTTTTTAGATTTAATTTTCAATGTACCTCATTGACATTTATTAAATTACAAAAGCAATGAATATACGTAAACGATACAAAAGAAGTAAAAACGTTCATTCACTGGTGATCGATCAGTCATTAGTATCGCGCTACAATTGCGTTTCAAATCTGTATTATCGTGATGTACGTAACGGTTCTGGCAATTCCTTACAGAATGGGGTGTAAGACCGTTTTTCCACGACGACTCTGTGAGGCGTTATCTTATCTGCGGATCAGGCAGCTCCAAGGGACTTGATGTAGATAAAATGCCTAGTATATCACAAGAAAGGCTTGTGATATACCAGGCTCCAGGGCGTGCGAGTAGTGCGTACGTTAAGGTACTTCTCCTCTACACTTAGCAAAGTGTTCTTCATTAACCGTAAACACGTATTACTTGATAATGGCTGTACGTAGCGCAATCGTACAAAGCAAAAGCAAAAGCACGCGTAGACGGAGTAACACTGGGAGTGGAGGAGTCCATACCGGTCCGAAGCGGACCGCGAACATATTTCAGGCACAACGCGCGATGCTATCTCTACTTTCGAAACTGCACAATTCCTGCGTCGATATAGACGGGAAATTATTGGCGGTGAGCTCGTAAATTTTCCCTCGGATCATGTGAGTTATCGGGTCCACTCGTGTGCTCTGGGCGTTACAACGCGCGGATATAGTTAACTCTCCCAACGCACTGTTCGTACTTCATACACAATGACTGTAGAATGATATTGGAGAGTGACTCTACCTCGTTTCTATTATATTTTCTGACCGCTAAGCGTTCCAGTTGAACGGGACTCGAAGAGAAACACCGCGAGGTTCATACAATCGTAATACTCGAATCAACGAAAGTCTGTCTGGTTGGCATAAGGAATTACGTACAATTGAAAGTGAATGTAGATTTATAAGTTTTCAGACATATAATACAAATAGTCAACATTGTTTTCACATTTTTTAGAGATTTTTTTCATATAGGAGAAGTTAAACTTTTACAGTTATGCGACAAATAATAATAAACGCGATGATGATGTTCAAATTTCCGAATAGAATCGATTGTTCAATCACTCAATTTTTTTAATTTTACGTGTAAATTCAAAGTTGACAGATAGCTCGTGTAAACGAATTTTAATTGAAGAAATAATTTTTTACAAATTTAGCCAAATGTATTGAAGCGAAACGATGGTTGAGATTCAGAAAATTATGAGTTTCAAATGGAATTATGTGAAATTATGTTTGTCACAGTAGATCATTGCAGTACCGTAACAAGTTTAAAACAGTGGCTGACTAGTGTTTGTAAATTTGCTATAATATTATATAATACCGGTAACCACTAGCGTAAATCCTTCGTTACAAGGGTCCTGGATGGCTGCTGATGCTCCAAGTCTGGCGTAGTCAAAACCAAAGACCGACATCGGTAGCTACTGCTGTTTAGGGTCACGCGGTGAGTGTTTGTGAGCTCGGTAAATGTGCCGTAAACCTCGTAGAAAACAGGTTTAACAGTGGACAGGCTACATCGGTAGTACACTTTAGCTGCAGTGGTTGTGAATTGCGGTTCTTAATGCTTCTCATTAAAATAAGTATTTTTGTGTCTCGAGTCGTTGGATGAGGAAAAAACATGTTGGACGAAACCATCGGATTCCATAATTCGGAGGTGACAACTATACTTTTTATCCGAGCTTTTTATTAAAACAAGATTAAAACTCTGAGTAAAGGTTTTTCTACATTGAAACTTGATAAATTAGTTTTGCCTAGTTGTCGTACATTTTTTTATTTGCTAATTCTCAATCAATTTTTTTTTTGCAAAGCTTTAAAATGACGACTCGGTATATCCAGCACGTGATATTTCAATGGGAAAACTTATATTTTATATTTGAATGAGCCAGTTTCGAGGTAACTAATAAACATAATCCACGTGGAAATTAACTTCGATATTTTTACAAATACGTATTGTTTACCTTCTATTAGAGATTTCGCAAAGTTATTTTTAAATATCGAACTCCCCGGCATTCATATCCTTTACGATAACCTGTGACAATTTTTCAAAATGTCTACACATTCATATCTTATGGAATAGTAGGAAATATATCACTTAAAAATGTAATAATCTGGGTTTTCAAAATAAAGGAATATATATACGTTTATTATTTAGGCCGTTTATTATTACGGAGCTCATCGGAGCGTCCTTTTGATTTAACGTTATATCTCAGACGGTTCGTCGTTTCCAAATATCGTAGCGTCTCGTTTTCGAATCTTCGATCACGTGACACCTCTATCTATACATCTAACAAACACATAATAATATTCTGCTAATAACGGCTTTCGCCTTACAAAAAATAATCGTGTATCAATTTAGTGATACAAGTGTATTGCACCAATACACTTGTATTGTATCTTAGCAGCGTTAAATATACAACACGCTTCGTGTAGTGTCTCTGAGTGTATCGGTGCAACGATCAGATTAAAATCTGGTTGATAATAATGATTCCAAAAGCTTAGAAAGGAAACGATTGCATAAACTTTTCATATTCGACGCATGAGCTTGTACGTGGCCCAGAGTTTGACAAAACTCAAAAAAAGTGTACAGCATGAATAAATACAGAAACATGATTTAAGATGTGTCGTCAAAACACACGTGAAACGTGTCGTTTTAAATCAACAAGCAACAAAACGTGTAAAATGTGATTACATGATGTATAGTGTCTCTTACAAGGAAGGATAGTTTGGTGTCTCCCTCCGATTTTGATGAAACTCGCGTATGTTGTAGAGCATCGAAAACTAAAAGACACGTATTTTTTTTATCGGCGAAAAAACATTTCTAAGGGGTGAAATCGCCCTTCAAAGTTAGGCATGCCGAGGGGTAATTATGCAGTTTCACTCAGAAGGCGTCAACCGATTTTAATGAAACAAAAACCAAAATACTCATTGAAAACAATAAAAATTCCACGTGAAGTTGAAGAAAAAAATTCATGTGCAGGAGTGAAACTCCATAATCACCCTTAACTTTGAAGGGCGATTTCACCCCTTAGAAATGTTTTTCCGCCGATAAAAAAAAATACGTGTCTTTCAGTTTTCGATGCTCTACAACATACGCGAGTGTCATCAAAATCGGAGGGGGACACTAAACTATCCTTCCTTGTTAGTGTACTGATGGAACAATCAAATAAAAGTCTGGTTGATAATAATAATTTCAAAAGCTTGGAAAAGAAACGATTGCATAAACTTTTCATATTCGACGTTTGAGCTTGTACGTGGCCCAAGTATTAACAAAAGTTAAAAAAAAGTGTAAAAAAAATGAATACATACAGGAACACGGTTTTATATGTTGTAAAATCACACCTAAAACGTGTCGTTTAAAATCAACGTGCAACAAAACATCTAAAATATTATTACACGATTATTAACACGCGTAAAGCATGTTAAAACAACACGTTTGGTTTTTTTTTAGTGACATCTCCAACCGTTTTAACGACGTGTGTTACCGTATGAGTATTGCGACTATCCAAAGTAGTTGTACCAATCATGGACACTTAACCAGTGATGGTCAATGTGTGCTTCAATAATTAAAAAATGGGCACTGTCGTAACATAAATATACATTACACATTGAATGTCCAGAGTTCACTGAACACTGAACTGTAGTTTGCTCGAAATTACCGCAACACTATAAACACCCGAGGTAATTCGCGTTCTCTCGCTGTTGTTATACGATGAGAATAATAAAAAGATAATCCGACCACCAATGACAACCAACATAGTATTATATTGGCTCTATAAACAGTAAGAGCATACATGGAGCTCCACATATTATAAAAAAGATGTGGAATTTTATTTTACAATAGAAATAACAAAGGCAACAACTAAATAGAAGAGCTAGAGGTAGCGCGAATGGGAAAAATGTGAGCAACGAATTTCTATGCACACGTATCAAGCTTCACCGCCAATTTCAGGATGCAATTTGCAAACATACCATACGTGTGTATCGATAAAGTCCATACGTGAATCGATCATGATTACTTTTCTCGCGTGGTTCGCTATTTGAATTTATATACATTTCTTTTTGTTGTAGCTTTGGGCCCTGTTATGATTCTCATCTATGTAGCATTTACGTATAACGTTGGTACGTATACAAGTACTCATGCAAATGTATAGGCACGACCAACGCCGCTTCGTTTCAGCCACAAATACATCCCTAGCGATTGCTGCACTCAGTGGAAGCAGCACTTCCGAGTTCCGACGAGGCAATCATTCGGTGATGACAGCAAAAAGCCAGACAGAGATTGATACGTTATGGATCACAGGGCAGATTTCTCATCAGAGGTGATAAAAAAAAAAAACATTTGTTGCGAGTTGACACTACGTGTAAAAAATGGAACGATATCCATTTTTATTGTTCACTTTCAAAGCTTTTATAACATTATTTGATGACAAAGGTGGTTACGAAAATTTGTCAACAATTTTATATTCTCAAAAATGTTTGTAAATATTTATAAATTAAAGAAAAAACCAAATCAGCGACGACAGTTATATATTATTCAGAGAAACCTAATAATTAAAGGGAGCCCTCGTACCATTAAACAATTACCTAAACATTTTTATTCTACTATATCCGTGTAAACTTCATTTATCGATCTCTAAAAAGGAATATAAATTCTGTTTTTTTTTTGTATGCCTCTTTGCACTTAAGAATTTATCTAATAACTTACCAACATCTTTCCATAATGAAATATTTTTATGGTTTGTTTATTATTGGATTAGATAAATATCAAGCAATGTACTCACCACATCGATGAGTTGCGAGAGCTTGAGCTTGATGCACACGCGAAGCACGTCCGAGGTATTGACCACGGGACGAACGAGTTTGTTGTAGTTTGACAGTAAATCGTCGTACAGTCGTTTTGCGTCTGGATTACCGGCAACGGCACCGTGTACCACCAATGCGGACAGTAACCATACGCGAAGAGTTTCGCCGATTATGGGGGGCATCGTGGAGCCCGTACTCTACCCCCACTGCATGTGCCCCCGACACCCGTTTAAACACTGACAAACGATATTAAACCCTCACCCGTTTACGCACCGTTATTCAAACGCACGATAACCGATCACCGATGTAGCTGCGGATGTACAATTTTATAGATTAACATTGATGGATTAAAATATCCGTCGGCAAAGGTTTTGGCAAATTTTCTCATTCGACTCGCCATCTATTCGTTTCCATTCGATTTGAGAAGAATAATCAAATAAATTAGATTTTTTATGATAGAACTGTCAACATTTTTTTCATTTCTTCTTTATTTTTGAATTTTATTGTCGGATGAATCTTCAATGTGGTAGATGTACCGATTGTGAGTACACTTCAACTTTTTCAAATGTTAAAAACTTTGCTATTAGGAAAATAAGAAATAAAACAACTCCATGATTATATGGACATACTCGTTATAAGTTATAATTTCATATTCTCAGAATTAAGATACTAAATTTTTTCTGATAAATAATAATATAAGGACCTCGTTACGAAGTTTACTATTTCACTATTAGTGACAGCTTTAAATAAATTTCTACATTGTTAAAAAGCTGCAAGCGAATAAAAAGTACTGACGAATTCTATTTGTATACTCACTAACTTTAAAAAAGTGACTGATGCTATAAAATACCCCTAAGGGTGCCACAAATGGTCCACAACCGGTGAATCAACCTTATTGCCTTTGATAAATGGAATCGGTGTACTAAACGTTGTAAGTAGGGTCTCCTAAACGTTGTAAGTTGGGTGTACTAAACGTGTACGAAATATTGATGTGGCCATGTGGATTCTGTAATGAATAAATTATTGAAATATAATGTCGCCTGGGCCTCACGTTGGTTCACGATAGGACAGCTCTTAAACTCGTAAAAGCTCATTGGCCAATGAAGTCACTGAAAGAACTTTGCTAGGCCGAAGCGAAACTGTATCGCCTGAAACAGTGTGACACAGACGAGGGTTCCTGTCGGTGCTGTCGAATCACCTGAACGCATCGAACAATCCCCTCGTGGATCGTTTCCGACCTTACGAAATCGACGAACCGTGTCTATCCCGTTACCAAAGTAGCCTATAGACCAAGAAATTTACGAGACTCGTGACGCAACTCAGACCTTGCCTTTACGCCTCTCGAGATGTGCCTCGAGTTTCGAATATTTAGCTTCCGAATGTTACAAACTCCCTTTATGCTTCGTATCACCAAAAATATCCATTTGTGTTCTATTCTCTTAAATCCCTTAGCTTCTGCTTTGTTTCGACGCGATAAACTAAAAGTTCTTTATCCTGTAACTTGTGCGTAGTAATCTCAGATGAAGAATGCATATTTAATCAATAAATCATTATTTTACAATGGCGTTTCAACGATTTTTCCTATTTGTCTACTAAACGTTTGAGTTATACTTGTAATCATTTTTATTAAACCTGATATCTTTTGATCATTGCAGCAATTGTATTAAAAATGTTTCATCGCTCTCGTTACCAATACCCCGATACGTTACAATAATCCCGAGTGCATTCTACTTCACGTTTGATTGGCTTATTAAAATGGATTATTACTGTGATTATCATTACCCCGATACGTTATAATAATTCCGAGTGCATCCTACTTCATCCAAGAAGACGGAATCATTATAAAATATCGCGAAACGTTTCAAAATATGTCGTGCACTAAATTATAATAATTGCTAGATCGCAATTTCTTAATTCATAGATGACAGGTAAGGTTTTTTCTTTATACACTCGTTTTATAAATATTAATTTTGTTGACTAAACAATAAGTGTAAAAACTTCTTTTTGTCTCAATCGTCAAGCGAATGTAAATATGAAAATTATTGCAAAAACAATGTTTTTTGTTGCCTAGATGATCCAAAGAGTTGATAATACGCTGTAAGTTATACTTCCAAGCCACAGTTTCTTGTTAAATAATTCAAAATTAATGTTATTATCATCATAAGTATGCAAACTCTTTGAGACGTAAAGCGTGTTCGTGACTTGTGACCAAATCAACTGAGACTCCCTGGCGTCGCGTATTTCTTGTTGCTAAACTGTATAATCACAAACGAGTTCTGAGAAAATTAGCAATGAATATCTCTTGTACTATTTCTCTTGATATTTTAAGTTTGAAAAAAATCACAATGTGAACTATGTACGTTTGAATCGTTGAATCTCATTGAGGCAACCGGGTTATCCGATTGAACAAAAACTCTGACACTGATGAGCGATAAGAATAAAGTTTGGTAACTCCGTGTTGGATTTCTGAATAGTTAGAGAGTTTACACGAGTCTCGGTAAAGTTTCACGGGAGATTAACGAGAACCGTAGCGACCGTCTGCCAAAATCAAACTTCAAAGTTCTTTGCCCTTACCAACCACGCGATATCGTGTCGTTTTTTTGTAATTTCTTGAACTAAATAAGATATCAGCATGAATCTGTCACCATTCCTAACTCCTCTCGGCTCAGCCTATTATTTTTCATTATCAATCCTAATGTTATTTCATTATCGGAACTTTTATATCAATTCAAGTCGCATTTGAGTCGATATGTTAAATAAAATGAAATGTTGTTTAACAAGAGGCAGATTCATGAAAACTTCATGACGATATTGAAGATTGATATATCTCAAACAAAAAAAAAACGGATTTTATTCTTCGCTCAAATTCTCCCTACAGAGTGGAATAAAAAATTGGATTTAAAATAAATTAAGAAATGAATTTTCATAATTTTGTTAAATTTTCATGATTTTAGCAGCAAAACCAAGCATCGATATTGAAAACCAGTTTTCGAAAATCTAGAACACCTCTAATTAAGGGCGAAAACCGTCAAAAAACGTACAAAACCAAGCATCGATATTGAAAACCAGTTTTCGAAAATCTAGAACACCTCTAATTAAGGGCGAAAACCGTCAAAAAACATACTTTAACAACAGTAGGATGGATAAATAGTAATCGCGATCGACTGATGTTCCTGTTTCGATGATCGAGTACCAACTCGGAGTTCCCGCGATACCGAAGTATGCGATAGGAAGGTTTCACGTATGTGTACAAGCGTACTTGGATATTTAGCAATTGTTCACGCGATTATATGCAGAATAGCTTGACCGGGTACCCGATAGTCGATTCGTAGGGTTATCCAAATGGGATCCGATTCGGAGTTGCCGCCGGTGAACTAGATCGTACTTCAGAAGTGGTAGCAGCAACGCGATGTTGTCACTCGAAACGAAAACCGGAGACGACGTCTAACCAAAATAAAATGCGTAGTCAAGCGAATGCGGACCCGTGTGTATTAAGATGCACCGATAGTTTATCACTGGATAAGGCGCATACATCGGGTAAACGAATATCGTTTTACGGGCTCAAAGGTGCAGTGGATTCACGATTAGGGAAAGAATCCGTTTAAGGTCACCACTCATTCACATTTGAACGCACCTGGGATTTTACTTTTTTATTTATATCGATCGACGATGAAAGAAGCAAATTGATCTTCAATGGCCAGTGAGTAGATTTCATTAATTTAACACTTTCCGGTTAGTCATTTGCGTCAGACTTCATCTAGAAATTAAAAGTGTCGATAAATATGAATTTAAAAAATTGAATTTATCGTTACGAGAGTTTTACTGTAAAAAACAGAAAATGTAGTTTCCATATCGGTGTAATTCGTCTCAAACCTTCTTTCGGATACTGCAAATGTGAATAAGCGTTTTTTATTTATTTATTAAACTAAATTGTACTTTTCAGGTCTCAGTAATAAAAATGTAATTTTCTTCTCGATGTGTTAAGTTCATAGAAATGTACGCTGGCAATATCGAAATTGCATACGTCAATGGAAATTCAATTTCAATCAATGGAATTAATTAAAAATCGTATCTTTGTTCCACAAATTTAATTTCATTGGGAAGTTAGGTCCACGTGAAATATAATTTAGATATTGGATGTCCCAAAGTGAAGAACTTTTATAACTGAAGTTGATAAATGCAACAAGATACTTTGCAAAATTCTAAAAATTGCAGTTTTAACATAAATTGTTCATCAATTGTCAATAAATTTTTTAAATGATTTCTTAATTTATACATCATCATACAAAAAATCGTTGAAAAAATGTCGAAAATGTATTCTTTCGAAGAATTCTTTTTTTTAAATAATTTACTCTCTAATTTAATTCGAGAAAAAATCATTTTTGGGTGGTGACAAGTCGAGCGAGACGAGTCCAAAATCCTTTTTGCCAAGGTCTCTCGTGGATGTGGCGTGGTACACGCTAAATAATAAACGTGCATAATAACGAGCTGGTAAGCTGAGGGCAGGTACTTCGAAGTGAGCCTTAATGAGCGTAGTGCTTCCGCGAGAAGGATGAGATAGACACTGACCTAACCCCACGCACTCCAATCCACGCCGTTCTCGAAGCAGCAGCTCTCGTGACCGCTGCTCTCGCACGCACTTCACCCACGACTGACGGGGGAGTCTCCAAACTCACCCACCGCCACCCCTGGTGATGCTTCCCGTGGTTTTCCCTCGCGAGAAGGCGCCACTGTGCTACTACCTCACGAGAGGGGAGCGGAGAAGGTTAAATCGCGCGAGATAGAGACGGAGAACAGAAAGGGGTAGTCGCAAGGATTGAGGGACCATACGGATTGAACGTCGAATAAAATAGATTAAGAATAGAAGTGACGGAAAAGAGGTTATTGGGCGTGCGAAAGGGTGGTAAAGGGTTAAACAGAATATGGACCACCCCTTGGGTTTGTGGGGTGAGCGCGCGCGCGCAATTGAGGTCGTTGTCTCGTAACGCGAATGTCGAAGAAGAAAAATAAAAGCCGCGAAGGTGCGACAAGCGCGGAGGTGTCGCCGCGGCTCACCCCACAAAATCGCAACGGGGGTGCGGTGAACTCATAAATCAATCGATCATTTCGCTGGACCATTAATCGTTTGATTCGCGTGATGCAAAGAGCTCAGACCAATTAATAAACAGAGTATACTATCCGTGCACTGGATGCACCCGATGAGTCATCCTCATTCATCTTTTACCGTCGATGTTTTCATTCGTTGATTTTTGCTTCCACGGAAAAAAATATTTTGCGGTTATCAAAGTGAATAGATAGGAAAATATATAAAAGTTGTTTGTTATCATTTTTTCGTGATTATTATATTGTGAGGTTTTAATTTTGTGAAAATCAAATTAAATTAATTAATAGACTGAAACTATCAGCGGAGCCAATAAATACGATTCCAATTTAACCCTCACTCGTTGTATTTTTAAGCAACGTAACGACTTTTCAAAATATATTATCGAATATATATTTTTACTTTCTCATTGAGGAAACTTTGTTTTCGTGAGATAAACAAATTTTGAGATTTTCATGTAAGGATACTCAAAACGGTCGACTCGACAAAACGTCAAAAAAAGTCGTTTACAAAAAAAATCTGAATCGATGTGTATGTCCGTATGTGTGATTTTCGTTGTTATGACTCTAGTTCTCGCTATTTTTGAGATGTCGAGCTAAAATTTATTTCGCAATCGGACTATCATCGACCAAAGTTCGTAATTCAATTTGGGGTAAATCGGTAAAGAGTTTAAAATGTCGTGGTACTTTGTATTGTTCCAAAAATAAATTTTCGTGCTGTCACTCGGATAATTTTTGAAAAATGTATCAGCCTCAAATTTTCTAGTCAAATGGAGTAAGAACGAACAATGATTGATATATAATTTATCGAGAATAGATCGAGTAATTCGAGTTTGATGAGAATTCACATTTTTTCAATTAAAAAAAAAATATATTATCAAGACAGTCAATACGACGAATCTCTCAAATTTCTTGAAATGATTTTAGTTTATCGCTTCATCATTATTTTACTTTGTTCGCAAAGTTTTCTCGATGAGGAAGCCATAGTCGATCAACATACTTCCTCATGGAGGTTGCTGCGTGAATACTGTAAAATTGCGACGAAGGAATATTCAAGGTTCTTCTTCGCTTTATATTTAATTACTTATTAATTCAATTACTTACTGATTCAGTTGTTGTTTAAATTTGTTGTATTAAGCTAAAATAGAATTCTGCGCATGCAATAACATTGTTATTTGCGGCAGTGCCTTGTTTCTACAGATTCCACTCAACACAAGCAACTGTACACGGCAAAACTCAACAATTAAAAAATTCGACACAAAAAAACTCGACACATCGGTAACTCGACACGGAAAAACTAAACATGGCACCAACTGTACGTAGAAAGATATTTTCGTGGTGTAAATCGACACAGAGAAACTCTTCCGTGATCAACTGAACAAATATCCAACTGAACACAAACGGAACGGCTGATAAAAGAGGGTGTTGGCACAACTGACCGAAGACCCAACTGGACACGCGCCATATTGGATGCTTAGGGTAAAGCAGAACAGTGTTACCAACCGATCCCATTTTTGTTCCGATCAAGATTGGCGAACTTCCGAAAGCTTTACCAACTTCGATACATTCCACGTCCGTCTGTGAATTTTGTGTAATTTATTGCTCACAAATAATTTGTTAAATATAGATATTAACTATTGGCCGATTAAACTGCATTTCGAGTAAAAACCTCATGTTGCTCTTTTATCTAAGCAATATAAATAAATTATTACCAGATCAATTGTCACAGAAACAATTAAAAACAACAAAGTATGAATGTTGCCCGATGAGTTCTAATTCACACAAATACTTTTGATGAATATTAATTGTTAAAAATCGTCAAATTTTTTGTAGTAAATTTAATTCTGTAACAAACAAGGGCATTTATTTGTATCCTTTTTTCTTCTTCCTTTTCTCTCTTGCAACTAACCAACATAGTCTCAATAGTTTTTACTCTGTTACTCACAAAATCTTATCTTTTTGTCGCTGTATCTTTTTTTTTATTCTTTGACATTCACGATTTTATTCAGGAACACGGTAGACTGTGATTTAAGGCATTTTTACGAAACTGGAAGTACACTTTTTTTTTCACTCGATTTTTCTATTCCATTCTCTTTTTACTTCTGGCTCGACAATACGAGGACTTGACGAAACTTTTCTTCGACCGCGCTGCTACCATGGACCATGATTAATCGAAGTTTTTCTTCAGTTCGTATACGGATGATCAAAAAAATGTCGTCTCTTGAACTGTCGGAACGTTATTTCTGCGGAGGCTTTCTGCGTTAATCGTAACTCGATGATAAATTATATGTTGTATCCATAAAAAAATGTGTTTCGATGTCATTTCCAGAAATAATCAATAATTAGGACAAATTTACAGCAGTTGTGGGTCAAGCTGGAGCGTTGAACGTCGTCCAAATATCCGGAATAGGTCAGACATCTCCGAGGACCAGGTTTCCCAGTAGAAAGGACACTTCCACGAGCACACGGAGAACGAGAGGGATGAAAAGGGGGTTGCTGCATTTCTTTCGCCGTGACTAAAGCTAGGACGGCATTTCTGCAGTGATTCGGCAATCCTCGAGAACTGCGGCCCTTTCAGTCGTCGGTGGAACACTGCTGTTCAGGTGCCAAGTGGTGGCAACTCAAACAAATTGCACCAGTAAGGCCGCGAGAGATCCAACCTGAAACGTACGTAGCTCTGGTGCGAAATTTACGAATTCAAGGTAAGTGCCAACCGAGTCTCGAGACACTACTGGGACGAGACTTTTGAAACGAGGTCCTGTGTCTACGTGCATTCGCATTTCGACACTCAACATTTTCACCGGACAACGTAAACTTTGATCAATCGTATGAAAAAGACGACTGAAATAACGGATGCACATAAGGTATTTGTTATCAAATTATTTCTAACTTTATATTTATCGTGCAACAAATTTCTAAGAATATTAATAAAATGTTTTAATTTTTTTTATTTTTCATTATTTTGTTATATTAATTGCAAATTGATTTCGTTAAAAAGATATTTCTTTTTATGATGTTTGTTAAATAATAATTAAAATGTACGCAGCCAGATGAGTCGTTTTGAATTTTATTCAAGGAAATATTCAGGAAAAATGTGAAAAAGGTTCAAGCGGAAGGTAATTATTTATTGAACTTTCTATCATTACGATAGCGATGAAAGCTTTATCATTTAATTATTTATCACATAATTTTATGTGCACCGGATAATACATTTATTATTATTATTTTTTTTTAGTATCTAACGATGTAACTGGTTGCCACTTACTCTCTGTTACAGTTTTCCAAATTTATTAATTGTTATTGAAAGAGATATACGACTCGCTTAATGGTACTCGAGCTCCATATAACTACTCCGGAGAGCTTCAATAAATTTCTTTTCTGCTCGGTGTTGTACTACCCATCAGGTTAGAGATAAAAATTCTTGAGTGTGTATATAATACACCAAGGTGTAGGGAGCAACGGCACGAGTATACGAGCAGGCTGAAGTCTACGGAATAATTCATAGCCACTCATTCCGGAGTTTTCGCGATTACAAGCCACGGAATATCCTCCTCATGGCCCTAAAAGATCGTCCCCTGGGACGACGAGGCACTCGACCTGAGCCTATCTGGGACGTGGAAAGAAAAAAAATCGTTTGCAAACGCTGCTCGTCTAAATGTACGTGTTGGATCATTCAAGTAATAAATATTTGAGCGATAACAATCAAGTAAAATATTTTAAGATTGTAAAGCATTCATTTGAACTACCATTTCTACTATAAATAAATAAATAAATAAATAAGTAAGTAAATACAAATTTATATTATTCCATTGAATTTTTTAAAAATCAATCGAGGGATCGCAGGGTTAACTGATTTCAGTAAAAAAAAACATTGGTTGCTCTATCGGTAAAAAGAAATCGTATAAAAATCCCCCATGTGTGATTATTCGTAACGATATTCTGACGATTTGAAATAAATCCCCAGATCGACATATTAAAAACTGTAGGAGTTTAATTTTGACCAAAATTATTATCTATTCAAAATAAATCCAACCCCCACCATTTTTTATATTCGTTTCCGGTGATTTTTTTAACATGAAATAAAACATTTTTTTTTCTATCATCGGTAATCACCTTATTAGAGTTTAAAGGTAATTTACTAAATAACTAGTCAACATACGGTCACATTTCTTATGTTACCTGAATAATAAACAATCGTTTCTTAATAATTTTAGGCAATTATAAAATTACTCACCTATGTGGTGTTAACGTAACAAATGCGGAACTTTATTTAAGGTAACTTAACTTACCGAAGGTACAGTGTTCTTCTAATGATAATATCGAATCCTCATTACCTACCGAAGGTAATTTATATCTACAAACGGTACTTATACGGTATATTATTTCTCTTACGATCTACTTGTCTTCTTTTTTACCAGCATTTGAGCAACACCGACGGTAGTCCATGAAGCTTACTATCTAGAGCAGGGGTCTCCAAACTTTCCAGCCTTAGGGCCATACTGATTACTCCAGTAAGTTCCGAGGGCCAAAACCATATTATCATTGTTGCCGGTGGTAAAAAGTGAAATAGTCCAAAATCTGTCCGCGGGCCGAATGTGGCCCTCGGGCCGTAGTTTGGAGACCCCTGATCTAGAGGACACACAACGACACGCCGTGACACTGTACGACACTGTACCAGAGGTGCTTGATGGCACACATGTTAGTTCTAAATTGCACCACTAAAGTCTGCGTAAGTCGTTCCTCGACAAAATCTAGTGATAAATAGCGCGGTTCAAACTGAACGTCAAAACCATGTATCAACTCAATCAATGAAATTATTATTTCATAAATCGAAGAGAATTATGATTTGTGAAGAAGTGGTGTAACGGAGAGTTTTATGACATAGGTTACGATTGATAATTCAATGGGACGATAATGATAACGAATTTGAGAATTCTGTAAATGACCGAGAAGTAGAAATACCAGATGATGTAGTAGCTCGTGAACGTAGGATGCAACTTTTCAACGAATTGTTTTTTTCATCATGGAGATGATTTTTATGTCTTACGCAATCATTTGTCCAACATATCGCTGGAAAGCCGATAATTATTTGTTTCCTGAAAGCTACAGTCTTTTTGCTTCCTCATAAAACAAACTTTGTTGTCATTGAAATAAAAATAATCGAATTTTTTTCAAAGGAAATCAACACATGGCTACCCCGATACTTTTTGTTTGTACTACTCAGTGATACCATATGTACAAAATGAAACAGCCCTACAACGCTATCCGGAACATTGGCAGCCATGAGCTAGTTCTGGATTTGAATATGATCTGCAGCTGTGTTCGGCGACCGTATTGTGGTCTATCGTTGTTGGAAAGCACCACGTTCGACATTGTGTCGCTGCGTGTAGTCGAAATGCCTCGATGGAAAGAAATTAATAAATGACGAATTATTGTATATTCTTCATTCATCTAATTAATTAAGTTCTGTGATATGTGTATTTACAACTCTCTTCGATACTTTATTTTATTGTTATTATTTTACTTTTGATCGTGTATTGTGATTTTTTAATGTCATTTGTATGATTTATTGTAATGAATGTATATTTCGGATATATAAATTTTCGTATAATTAGTTTCATGAGTCACGACCATTAATTTGATCCCCGAATTTATAGTAATAAAATTATAACAAGGTTTTGTATAATTATAAGTGCCAATGGCGTTAGGTTAGGATGTTTCGTAAGAGATTTGCCAAAAGTACATGCACTCGTCTTTCGCTGTCCGGGAACCGCTCTTTACTTAACAGGTTAATCGATAAGTTTGTAAAGCAATCTTAAACCTAAGGGCAATATAATATAATTGTTCTACAGATAATTGTTTCGCGGGATATGATCTGATGCACGTTAATTTTGCTTAGCATGTGCAACCAGGTTGTGACCCAACCTCCAAAATTTGCTGTTTAAAACTGCTATTTTACTACAGTTGAAGAAATATGTCGGTTAATGAAAGCAACAACGATTGTCACGCGACAATGTGGGATCCGATAAATATATTGAATCTTCCAACGAGTTACAAACACGCTGTGATAGTACTCAATAGACAAATTCATTTGGAGAAAAGTATATTGATGCCTATATGGGAAAAAGGTTTGTTCTCTTAGAAAAACTTATTCAGTCGGGAAATGCTGTAACAAGCGAAAGATATACTTTTATGATTCATAAACGAATACGTAAATACTCATAATAAATCCATTTATCAATCTTTTGTAGTAAATTTTACTTCGCGCAATCATTTTTAACCAAATTCAATTTGTAACCTTTGAGAATGTGAGAGTACCTTTGTAATGTAAGAGCTTCAAATGAAAATTTCTCTACTTGAACCGATTGGAGTCTTCTTACAAAGAGAACGAGACCTTGCGAAGTCATCTTGATCCAAAGCGACAATTCGAAAATGAAAGAAAAAACATTTCACCGATGTACCGGGCTATGAGAAAATATTTCACTGATGAAAAAGTTTCATTTTTATAGTGTTCGACGAGTGGTATTTTTTAGCAATATGCACAACGAAATTTCATTATGATTTTTATACTAAATAAAATAAATAATTTACTAAAAAATTTTTTTTTCAACTGTATACGATATGCGTTTGCCTAGCACAAGTCACGATCGCCGTAGACGGAGGAACGGATCAATGGATGAAATACTTGGGCAGTTTAGCAGGCGGTGTATTCAGTGGAGAAAACAGTATTTATGCTCCCACAATGATCACAGGAGACATGGACAGTATCTCATTGGAAACGCGAACCAAGCTCCAAAACGTCGGTGTAAAAGTGATAGAGACATTAGATCAGGATCATACAGATTACACGAAAGCCCTGATGGAACTAGTAACGCATTGTCAATCGCAAAATATAAAAGTAAAAGTCATTATTGCACCTAAAATTTAATTCCGATAATAATTTTCTTTTTAATTGTTTGCCCTAGTTGAACGGAATTTACGTAATCGTCGATTCATCCGGGAGATTCGATCATATCATAGGGAACATAAATACTCTTTACAAAAGTAAAAAAATAATAGGGGACACTCCGGTATTTATTTATTTATTTTTAACAACAATTTTGAATCAATAAGCTTTCATTTTTAACAAGTTTTGTTCTTTATAGGTGTTTCAAGTAGCAAACGATTCATTGACGTGGTTGCTGAGCCCTGGAAAGCACAGAATAAACATTCCTGAGGCTCTGATCAACGCGAAAAGTTGGTGCGGCCTTTTGCCGTTTGGAACTCGAGTTAAAGCATCAACGACGGGTTTAAAGTGGAATTTAGGTACAAGTTAACCAATCGATTACGTTCGTTGATACAAGTTTCAAACGATTTGTAAACCAACAGATAATTCAGATAATTCAGATAACTTTCAGATAATTTGACGATGGAATACGGTGGTCTGATAAGCACTTCGAATACTTACGACAAGGATTATACGGCGGTAACGATCGATGTTAATGAGCATCTCGTATGGACGATGGGTATCGAGCCGCTCGTAAATCGCTTTCATTCATCGTGAGAGCGTATTTCTCACTTAGTTTGAACGTACATTCTAAACGTCCTTAATAACAACTGTTAATTATGTTACTATTGTCAAAAAGAAAATAGCTCTCGACGGTCCATGTCGTTACGAACTATCAGCACGACCAAAACGAATCTCCCATTTACCACAGGTAGATACTACTTAGCATTTCCATTTCACGTATTCTCATGGCAATAAGGAAAAGCAAATATTATTTCTTGTTATTTTACGTAAATAATAGCAGTTTTATTTTTCATTCGTGAGAAAAATTTCTCCACAAGTCCGAAGCATTATTTATCGAGCTCTCTTATACATATTTTTGAAATCAAATAGATTGATTTACCTTATACGCGTATTGATTTAGTGAGCGATGTTAAGTTTTTCTCTTTTCAATTATAACAAATGCATTCCTATTGGAAGCATAACAGTCATGTGAAAAACAAAGTCACAATATAGTTACTTGTCATTATACTAAATTTATCGTTATCCCACAAGTTAACTCAGTTAATCGCGACTGTCTCAGTTGATTCGTTGTGTACAATCTGACAGTCGGAATATATTATTCGCATAATATCATCTTATAAGATGGTAAATCAGATGGCACGGTAACTGATGAGCACAAATAAAAAAAAACCAAATTTGTACTTAATACATAGGAACATTTGTATAGTGTATATAAATATTATATATATATAAATTCTATAAACGGATATGGTGATTTAATTGACTTTACTCGTAAGCAACTAACGCAACACTGGAGAGTCATAGGGTATCGCGTTTGATATTACATTTAAATTTCAGAAGAACTGGTCGTAGGATGTAATAAATAATATTGAAAGACCGAAAAAGTAAAATTATAAAAATTTAATAGAGAATAATTTATCAGAATAATTAATAATTGAATCGATGTCGCGGGTAAATAGGAGCGTGGGAGGGACCGTAAGAAGTTGGAATTGGAGTAACGAAGTCGGATCAGCTGTCGTACTGTTTACATTCGCCGGCAACGACTAAACTCTCGTAGTGGGGCTGAGGCTCATAGCCAGTCTTCTACGGCTCGTCGACCGGTTGCAATCGCCACGCGTTTTAGCTCCGCTCGCGCCATTTGGAATAGCGCTCCTTCTGTACTATATTCTACACGACGGAAGTGAGTTTCGTTGGTCGGAACCCGTCGGGGGGGGGCCGAGCCGAGTGCAACAGGTTTCCAAATGACACGTTGTCGTTTTTCTCGAACAATCGATTTTCCAGAAAAGATTTTTAAATAGTAACAAAAACTTGTGGTTATTAAAAAAAAAGATTTTTTTAAACAATATTAAAAACTTTAAATCGACAAGTGTAATGGCAATCGTCGAGTGACTATAAGTGCGATCTACATGATCTAAAACAAATATTTAAAATTCATCAAAACATTATAAAATGTGATTAAAAACTCGTGACAAGAATTTCGAAGCATATAGTTGTTTTTTTTTTTTTTTATTACATCGCTGTGAGTACAAATTTTATTTATTTTCTTTGTGCCGTCAGTGATGGAAAAAGTTTTAGATTTATCGTGTTTTTCATGTTGTTTTTCATGTTTTATGCGGTATGCCGGATTTTTAACCACAGAGACTGTATAGTAACTATATGACTTTGGTCTCTCGGAGGCTAGGTATATAAATATACGGTGACGAGTATCGATTCAACTCAGGGTGGAAGGGAACGTAGTCTAAGGGTCGCCGTCCGAGAGATTCCAGTCGATACTGTTATCGAAGGCCTGACGTGCCGCGAATATACATATATATATATATATATATATATGTATATATCTATATCCATACATATACAGTCCTCGTCGCACTAGCAATATGCGGTTGTACGCACGAGCTGACCACAACACGCACTGTCCAGTTCTAAGTATTCTTACGTTAAATTCCAGTAATATCAATCCGTAGATGGCGAGTCGTGTATGTCCCAATCAACGAATTGAATCGACTTTTGACAAATAAAAAATTTATTATGCATAATGCAAGTCTAAAAAATTTCTTCAACGATATATACATATTTGCCAACAAGTCGGAAATCGTTGATTGAGAAATTTTTTAGATTCGCATTATGCATAATAAATTAATCAATCAACGATTTCTGACTTGTTGGCATATACGTGTATATCGACGATTGCCACGGCATATAGAAAATGTCGATTTCTATATGTTATATATAGAAATCAATGATTTCTGACGGTTTATATTATATATTTATGTATAATCTTCTATATACAATATATATAGAAGAATTCTATAGTCACGAACTCTGATAGACCGACGAAGACG
Source organism: Cylloceria caligata (assembly GCA_963942595.1). NCBI lineage: Eukaryota > Metazoa > Arthropoda > Insecta > Hymenoptera > Ichneumonidae > Cylloceria > Cylloceria caligata. Next base: position 7,941,548 of record OZ012705.1, on the reverse strand, counting down.
CGCGGGCAGCATCTCGCAAGAACATAATCGTGTTGCTCTTTGCATACCGAGGAGCATTATGCAACGGTCTCGATCGCCCCTCGTGAATCACTGTTGTCGATACGATACAACGGGTCGTTTCGTTTTACGTAAGATCGGGTAAGCCGGTGTCAGTATATAGAAACGGTGCTAGCTACAGTAGCAACGAGTAGCAGCAGTAGCCGCACGATAGACCGGTCGAGTGGATTATAGTATTGGTAGTTGGAAGACACGCGTGAAAGAATTCTCGAACTTAAACCGTTGCTAGAGAAACTCTAAGAGCGTTGGGTACAGTGACTGAGATGTGGAAAAAAAAATTGCAAACCAGTCCCCAGACCTCTAGGTCATTTGCTCTCCCTCGCTGAATATATTGAAGATTATTATAAATGAGCATAGCCGACGTGGGATTCATTAAGAATATACACGACGATAACATTTTGCTCGTGTATTACATGTCGATTGAGATGAAATAGTTCTTTAGCGACTCAAAGAACTATTTCATAACCAAATAGAAATTATTAGGAACATTTTATTGTATCGAATATTTTCTGGTATTAATATATTTTATTTGAATATTGGGAAACTGTGGCATTTTGTTTAATTTCAAGCGGGGAAAAAACACTTATCAATCATTTTGGAGATTATGTTCAATTGATTAAAGAGTGACATGCACCCTTAATGAAAAAGATTAAAGATAGAAGATTATAAAATAGCTTAAACCGATCCACATACCTCTTCGTCTTTCTCTCTCTCTCTCTCTCTCTCTCTCTCTCTCTCTCTCTCTCTCTCTCTCTCTCTCTCTCTCTCTCTCTCCTGCGAATCCAACTACAAATGAGATATTATGAAATGAAATATTGTCAAGAATTCTTGAATACTCCTTGAATGCCACTTTTGAAATTAAGTTGCAGTAGAAGTCAACACATTCGCAGCAAAATTGAAGCGTCTATGTCATATTTAAAAATCATTTATAAAATATACTTTCGTTTTTTGATAAAAAATGAGAGGCTACCGTTGCTTCGGTACGATTGGTACGATTAAAAAAATGAATAGTTGGGTAATAATTATGTGTTATTAAGTAAAATATTAGTAGAGGAATGTTTATTTGTGTCATAGCACAACAATATTCAGAATAAATATCTGCTATTGTATAAAACTGAAATACTATTCGTTTGTTGCTTAATCGAGTGCAAACAATTGAACTAATTGACATGAAAATAAGCGTGGCAATCGCTAAAATGCCCAATTTAGAACAGAAGCCATGACATTAGAAGTTCGGGCAATACCGGGTAACTCAGTATGAAAGAAAATATGATAATTATTAATTATTTTATCAATTCAATAAAAATGTAATTAATTCGTGAATATTGTTAGTTACGTCGGAAAAATTATTTTTTTTTATCGAAGCAATCTTAAGAATGCCTCGTTAATTCCAACAAATCGACTGTCCACCCGGTGATAGTGTTACGACGACAAAGTATCCCGACGAGTGGTAGTGAGTTTTGTTGGCTCCACCAGAGCTCCGCGTACCGGGACTTCTCTCGCCACTCTGATGTTCTCAAATGTGTGGGCACGCCGAATAGTTGGCTTTAGACGGTCGTCCTAAGCGATCTCTTCGTGTCGGTCGGACGATCGCCACTCGTGAGAGCTTAAACTGAGTCAAATTAACGGAGCCTGATAGATACAGATAGAGCGATGGATATTTTTAGCAAATTAGGTACGACGATGGTAGTTCTAAGATCGCAAATGGTCCACGAACTCGTTGTCGGTTAAAAATGCAGGTGCGATGCACTCCGCATTGCACTTCATCTTCATCTTTTCACTTTCTTCGGTTTTTCACAAAGCCACCTTTACGAGAAAGTATATTGATTGATTTTGATTCCTTCATAGAGAAAGCTTTGTAAAAAGTTGGAAAATTATGAATCACAATGTGCGATTTTATTTGTTACTTTGATCGGAAAATAGAATCACGAATCGTCGATCCGCCTCTATCTACGCTGAACCAAGGCTGCTGCAAGCCGTGCTACAGCTGTCTGGCTCTTATTAATTTCTTTGTTTTATCATCCGCATCTAACCGGATCACGTAATGCGCGTGACTAGTAGTCGTATTAAAAAAAATTAAGGACTGAAGAGTTTGTCTTTTTGTGAGCCAAAAGTACGAATGTGTGTTAGGAATTTTTGCTCTATACAACGTTTCGTTAAAGGGTAACCGCGTACTCACACGACTGAATCAACTTGAAACTTGCCCTAATACTTTAAAATAAATAACGCTCGACAAAAAATCTTAATTATTAGATAGAACAGGATCCCGTCTGGATTAGAAAAAAAACTTAAATTCCTATTATATAGCAAAGTCATCGTTTCTTCAGCTGAATTCTCATTCTACTGTTACATCCATTTGTTAATAAATACTTTATGACCAGGATGCTACACGTGTATAGTTTTTTTGCTTTGATAATAGGCCCTAACATTTTAGTATTGGGTGGATTAAACGGTTACAGAATGTTCTTCAAGAAGCGTACCAAGGTTTGTCGCGATAAATCTATAAAATATTGAATCATCCAACAACAAATTAATCCACGATTAAGATATAAAGACTCCTATTGTTGATGACGTGCCAATTCCTAGTCATAGTCTCTCGATCAATCACTAGCCTCAGCTTTTCCTGACAACATGACAAGCAGCCAATGGGGAAGCGACACTGGCCTCAGTATAATTGAGGCATTTGCGTATCCTTGTTTATCTCTATCATCTCATACAACTAGAGTGAGAGATCATGCTTATATGGTAATGAGGGGATTCACTTTGATGATAAACCAGTTTAATTCAGTTTGTCTTGTTGCGAAAATTTCAATCATACAACATACATTCGTATGGGACATTCCACGGTTCCCCAGCCATCTCATTTTTCAAGTCGTTCAATATTTTTTTACTTAAAGCAGTTTCCAGTAATATTTTCATAGAAGTGCATCCAGTTTTATGACCTTAAATACTTTCATTTACGAGAAAATGTTATGGGGTTTAAGATTATTGACTGATCATATCTCGGAAACCTCAAATTGAATTTTAATTAGTAAACAAGGATGCAAAGTAGAACCTTTCACATTGTTTCCTCATTATTTTCCACCTTTTAAACACAGCTTTCTATATGAGGAAACTAACATTGATCACCATGCAAGAAGTATGGTGATCATTCTGACAGTAATTATAGTAATTAAAAAGTCTGGCCAAATTTGAATAATAAAGAAAATGCTCTTGAATCTCATTGTTTTAATATATTTCAACGAAAATTCTAACCAATAACGATTATTGATTGCATAACTAGAGTAAGAAATTTTTAATCGATTGCTCAAATGATTCACAAATTTCAAACTATTTATTCTGAAGATTATTGTAATCTTAATTTACAAAAAAAAATCAATGTTCTATCAAATTTCATCGCCGCCATCGATTTTGATCAAATTTTATTTCAAGCATCCCTTAACATTCTTTCAACCGTGTACAAAGTTTCAGCTCTTAAATTTTTTTCAAATTTACAGCATTGACATAATTGAAAATTAAAAATCTCACAATTTCCAAATCCTTTTACCGCACATTTCCAAACTCAATATCGATCATCGAAGAAAGTTACTTTATCTTTGTAAAAAAAATTAATTAAATAATTTTAAAAAAATTAAAAAATTAATTAAATCCATGAAAATTTAAGGAAATTGGAATGATCTCACCTGTTTCTCGAAGAAAAATAATTTGAAAGCAATAGTCGTACGGACCTTCTTAAACGGCACGATTATCGCACTCACAATAATATTATATTTATTACTTTAATTTCGTTTTTGATAAACGGTAATCGGTCACGTACATCGTAATGCGAGATATCTATTATGATCGCAAAAGTTAGCGCCAGGACTATTTTGTAATAATTTTGAGGGAGCACACAAAGCACCGGTTGATATCAGAGAATTCGTTCGCCCAATTTGGCTCTTGTGAACCAGCACATGGAATCGTTTGTTCCGCACCAATCAGCACCTAAGAGGATACAGGAATATGTATACCTACTGTATGTGTACTGTATCGCAATGACGTCACGGTCTGATAAAGCCAAGCAAAGTTTAGTTGTGTGGATAAAAGCCAATTTTACCTAGCAACGTGATGCAAACTCTCGGAAACGTGGCTTTGTCATTACCCACGCCCTCAGTTCCTCGCTCATTATGGATAAAGTTCCAATGACCGGACGGATATAATACCCCGACAGTAACTTTTCTTTTTTTTTTTCATTCCTCCATATAGAGCTAATGGTACTTTAACCTTTAACTCTTTGTGTCACGATTTAATGCTATTTTTCGACTAACTAGCACCAGGGAAGCGCTTCCAGTATTTTAATTGTGACAAATCTCCTATAGTTTCCAGGCTCAAATGGTTGTTTTTTTTTTATTGCATTGCATGAGGTCGACAGCCGTTTTACAGTTAAAATTTCTTGCTAATATTATCGTTTTCTTTTTAATTATAAAAGATTGCTCAATTTTCTCAGTGAAAAGCTACACGCGTGTTAATGTATCTCGAATGCAATCGTTTATCTTAATACTTGCTGGAACAAGATTATCATAACGACTGGCTTACCGTTAAGGTCGTATATGAACGAAAATCATTGACTGATTACGAATTTTTTTCATATCTTAATAAATGGCATTAAAAAAATGAAAAATGTAAAAACTAACATGTTTTAATGGGGTGGAAGAGGGGGGAAGGGTTGATAATTTGAAAAACATTTTAACCCAGTGGGTAGTGATCGGACCAATAATTAAAAAAATAAAGATAATAAAAATATAAACAGAAATTCATTTTTATTACGTTTGTTTAATTTTTGTAATACGATTTTGGACAGAAAAAAATATTATTTCGTTGGTGAAGGTGGGAAAATCGTATTCAGTATTTCTTCATTCATTGATATTACAAGAGCTGACCCTACTTTCCAAACTAACAATGCAACTCGAAGTATGAGGAATGCATAAATCAAGCAAACACTGAAAAATGGAACGATACAGGGACAATGAAGAAAATGAGAGGTGCAGGTTGTTGAGGAATGCGAGCTCGACGTCGGAAAAGAAAGTTCGATGGCCTGTTGGGTGGCTCGATCGAAGAGTCTTAAGCGTTTGAGTGAAATAAGAAGATTAAGAGGAACTGTGACTTTGTTCTGCGAATTGTTGTTGTTAACTAACTTAATTCAAATTCAATAAACTACCTTGAAACAATTTTTATTTATATTGAAACTTCTGCACACCGTTGAAAATTTATAAATATACCATTAGTTTTTCCACAAAAAAAAAACAACAACTCTATTGCAAATTAATTCCGGAAAACATCTTTCATGAAAATAATGTATAAACAAGCAAAATATAAAGAAAAAAAGGTACTTTTTAAAGCCGAATCTCCTCATCCTTTTATTCATCAATGGCTGCCTACTTAAATTTATTGTAAAGGCAATAAGTTCTACATTTTATATAAATATTTAATATATCCATCGAGTATATAATAAACAATATATTTTGCAGCGAAAAGTTTTATATCTCATATATATCGACATATAAACTTCCCTTTTGTGTGAGATCTCAACTAATATGACAACTTTGTCAATATATAACAAACAATTTAAAAATTTGGAATAACCAGTAGCGAGAAGAAATACGATTTTTTTCTTGACCTTTACTTGTGCTTTGAAATTCTTGAACTTGTTTTCCCACGGTATTGAAACATTGTCGGTGCCAAATATAGCGTTCGTCACGCGAACTCCCACGCTGTTACTCCTCGTCCCTTTTCGTGAGCTGTTGGCGGGTTGATTTATTTTCCCTTGGTACACTTCCTGTTCGTTCACAACGGCGTCTCTTACCCGGTGACGCTTAGGTGCGGCAAACTAAAGGCAAATGCAACCGAAGACCAACAAAAATATTCGGAAGCTCGGTGCAGACCCCTTCACCGTTTACACTTGCGCGCAGTGTATACCACTCGTGTTTATTTATCGATAAAAAGTTATTTTATCGTCTATACAGGAGGTAGCCGTAACAAAAACGACCCCGCGTCATAATATATTACGATAACGCGGAGAACGTGTAGGCGTTGTATAGTTTGTAGTACAAACGAGATTTTGTGTATATACTATTTTCACTAATATGTGTATATAAAGGGCGCGAGTGTCCTATTCTTCACGAAAATTGGCGGAGACCTATTTTTGTCTCACGCGGTTTTCTCCTGGCGCCAGTTGTCTCGTTCCCCTTGTTCCTCTGCTCTATTTAACATTGGTTCAGTGGCCAAACATAATCGTTGACCGTGACACACGAATCTTCCCTTGTCGTGAAACAATTTATTAGAATTTCTTTTAAATCATGAAATAAAATACGCAAAGACGACCACCACATTTTTTTCGTGCCTCTAATAACTTAATCATTTTTTCAATAATTATTCTAATTGACGAGAAAATTACAAAGGACGAAACTTGATGCCGTACGCGTAACTTTATCGACTCTTTGTCGAGACTCACGTTTTACCTTTTAGCTGAACAACTTCAGTCATATTTTTAATTGTAAAACAAAGTTAGCTTCAAATTTTCACATTTTTCAATGCGTTCTTTTATATTTCCTACAAATTTATTTAACTCGTAATGAACGGTAGTTGTTTGTAGAACGAATAAAGCAAACCGCGTTTCTAATGCCAGTTTTAATAAATGTTTCAATAAAAATGTTCTCTTCGTTTTAGGAGAATGAACAAAATTGTTATTTCACGTATCGTACATTGCAAAGACTTTTTCAAACTCGAAATGCACATTGATCGTGGTTGGGACGTTTCATACAAAATTGACCAAGAATTTTAGTATTTCGATGATAATTAATTCCGGAGTGTGTTGCGGAGACGCGAAAGTAAATAAAATGATGTTTTGCGGTATCGCTGGTGAACGTACAGACTCCGAGAGTGTGGAGTACAGAGTGGACGTTGGGCAGCTGTCGGCACAGTTATTAGGGTCACTCAGTCGTTGATTGGCGTCCAAGGTTCTTGCTGTTTAGGCATTTTGTGCGAGCACTGCCTGCTCGTGAGTGGTGTCGGTCGTGCGCCAATGGTTCGAGTTTCAAATCGTCGTGGCTACTTGCTTCTTCGTCACTTGCTCAACTCATGCTGTACGTGCTTCAGGGTTTGACACCGATGCTGTTACTGCTAGAGATGCAGAAGAGAGTGTGAAGAAGTGCATTGAAAGAATCGACACGAGGTCTCATTGGATAACGTCATATTATTTCGTTGATATATATATATACACATATATACATATTGATAATTGTGTGTTTGTATATACACACAATGTATAATGAGTTTTCAAGAAACAATAAGCTACGAGAAATTAGCGGATGATTTCATCGAATTCGAATTTTTAGGATGAAACGAAATATTAATGATAATTATCGTACGGTGATAAATAATAAGAACCAGCTTGGGTACCAGAAAACTAATAATAGTTGGGTAAACCAACCGTTTGGTTTGACCAACGAATAAATTTGTTGGCCCAACAGATAAGTTGATATTATTATATTCTCTCAATATTAGTTGTGACAACTGACGATTTTTATCCAAAGTAGGAACTAAAATGTTACTACGTTAGATGTTAACGGAACGTCGCTTTTTATTTGATAAGCTGGTTATAGATATGCCAACTTCGCACACATCAACGGCAAAGCATGTGTAAAACCGTTGACTTGGGATTACCTCGAACCGACAAACAGCACAAGAGATTAGATAAATTCAAAGTCGAGTTACAGGTTTGAAAAAAAAAGGGAAATAAATTATCAAAAATAAATATAAATGACACGTAGTCCGAGATATCGATAAGAGTCATCTCTTTCTTTTCTTTTTTCTAAAGTACCAAATGTGAAAGAATCTCTTTATAAATTCACGAATGTCATTTTATTCTTTTCCTCTTTTAGGAGTACAGTTACAAAATGTGTCTCCTTACGATGGTTAGGCTTGTGCGATAAGAATTCAATATAGCTTTCTTCTTCATAGAATAAAAAATATTCTGCGCAAAAATGAGACTGCAATTTAGCCCTTTATAAGACACAAGAAGGTCGACACCCTTCTTGTGTTAAAATCCTGGACAGTCAACATTCCGAATCTGTGTATTCCTGACGGTGTTAGTGGATACACATGTCGGTTTATCGTGTTTATACACATTTGGGATTTTTATTCTTCAGGATTTTGACAGACACACCACAAGAACATTCCCTAATCGGCTTTACCATAAGAAACACCCCCCCCCCCCCCCCCCTGTTCTTCAGTTCCATTTCGGGATGATTTCGGGCGATGTGACTTATAAAGGGTTGATCTACGAGTCAAATTAATGTTTAAAAAAATGCAACATGTACACCGAATAATTTAACACAAAACATTTTTCGATATCCCTTATGATTAATTGTTCGTAACGGTGTTCTGATCCATGTAAAAAAAACTCCAGAGGCTAATATAAAAAATTGTAGATGGATCTCAATTTTTTAAAAACATAATTTTCTGTTTAAATAGTAAATTCAACTCCTACGATTCTTAAATAAGAATAAAAATAAATAGAATAATATAATGTTACTATTAGAAATGGGAAGGTAAATATTATAGAAACGCAGTGAATTAACTTTAACTTTAACTTTTATTTCAATGCATGAGGAGGACCATCTGTCTACTTCGAATTTCTCTACAAGACTAAAGACTGATCACAAAGACCCCTATGAATATCGTCACTGAAAGAATGCTCCAATGTTTCTTCTCAAGAGGTGTTGTTTATGTTTATATTGCCTCTCCTGCACTCTGCTCGTCGATTCGTTTTTGTAACTGAGCTACAGAGAATAAAGCATGGATACAATTCTTTGTACCAGTAACCGAATAATCCAATAGTTACCAATCGTAATTAGATAAATAAATAATTTTAAAATAAGTAAATGCAAAAGATTTATTGACTCTGAATTCGTTATTAAAAATATGTATTTTAATCTTAAATTTGTCGAACGCCGACATAAGCGGAAAGCATTACAAGAAGTAGCCGAGTAGTCAAAGAAGCGAGTATATCTGTGTCATGAAACAAATTCACGGCCACAGCGATAGCAGACATTTGCGAGAACTCACGATGGACGTTGGTAAAAAAGGACTTGAGCGAGATTCTCAATGGTCAATCTCACCGATACATTGAACTGTCTCGAAGTATCTACGGTGTAATCGGTTAGCACGAAGCATTCCAACGCCGCTATACCGGCCGAGCGTGCAACATTGTTTTTTCACGGCGCATTGTTGCACGGAGTCGCCATAAACGGAATCGATAAACGTTCGCCACCGACGCCACCGATGTGGCACCTTAGCGATAAAAGGACCCACCGGTACGACGAGATTATGCTGTTATTCCTATTCTCCTATTCATAAGTACCCAAGTATGCGCACCGAGACCATTTCGCTACGATACGCAAAGCGGATAGCAAAGAAAATGGAGACTCGTTCTACCGAAAAACTTATTGGATATAAATTACCAACGAGAATGTCTACTTCTTCCAAAAATTTTAATATTGCTATTTTTTAGAGCAATCGTCTCTTTCCCATTATGCACATAGCTTTCCGTTGACAAAATCATACGCTTTATTAAGCTTGTTACCGATTTCAATAAAAAAAAACAGTTGAATTAGATAACGCTTCGTTATACGACAAACTCGCTGAATCAACAATACATTACGAAATTTTATTTATATTCCGATTAGATACGGATAAAAATAAAGATGCTACTTGTAGGACAGATTATGACGATTTCGACGCAACTGTAAAAAAAAATGCGTCTTACCAAATATTATTATTAAAAAATGTTCAATGTACGACGTCGAAAGATAATTAAACCTCGGAAAAGTCGTTGGATCAGCCGAATCAGTGACCAAAGTAAGCAAAAAAATTCTTAAATTTCTATCAATAAACCAATGTGGACACTTTATAAGTCGATCCATACAAATTTGTTATTAAACTGATTTATGAAATACCGAAAACTTTTACAAGCTTTTGTTTTATACGAAATTAATACCTCAACTTGACTACTTAGAAAAATCATTAATTTAAGAGTATTATATATTTTTCCTCGAGGGAACGTATACATTTTTTTAATTACTGTAAAAATGTATAATTATTGAATGCACTGTAATTGCATTCAACATTTTATTTTGTATATTCACGAGAACTATAAAATATAAACGTTCCGTAATTAGAGTTTACTATACTCGCTCACGTATTATATAAATTTTTCTGAGTGTAGCACAAAGAATGCTAACTATTTATAATCTCACTGGCTCTCAAACTACGAACATTATTCTCTGAATCATTTGACTTTTGTTATTGTACTATTAATTTTTTTGTTGTATTTCAATAGTTCAGCACAGGCGATTCGTTGAATTAAATTTTATTACTTTAAAGAATATTAACATAATAAGAATTATTTATTTTCAAAAATACAATTTTTTAATTATTTCGTTATTTGACAAATTCGCTTGAATTACATTTTTTTAACTCTCATGTATGTTTTTTCAAAAATCATTATCCAGCATTTGCAAGATCTCACACAATGCTGACAAACAATAATTCCCTAGTTATTAATAACAACGATTGTTAAATCTGCTGTTGCACTCACCCATTTGTGTGAAAATAAAAACCTTGCGCGTGTTCTCGAGTTGATAAAGATTATAATCGTGATAGCATTGTTACGAAAGTCATCTATTTTTGACAATTTTTTTTTGTTTCGTCAGTTTCTAGGATCGAATCGTGTCTCTGAGTTATTATTGCTTGTTTGTCTCGTTTGCATGGCTAGATAGGAGGATTTAGGAAAGCTTATCTCATAGTCACCGCTTAGAATTCACTTGGCCTACAACAGAAAGTTCATTCGCAAATAAGTCGCAGCTGTTGTGTCGGTGAGACCTTATCATCGATTGGCTTGGAGGCATTTCAGGCTTTCTCTCGTTCGAATAGATTAGTATTATTTATCACGATTACCTTTATTTTCACGAGAAAAGTATGTATGACGCTTTCATTAAAAGAGCCTTTGAGTGACTTGTTAAATATAAGGACGTTGCACGTTATACACCGTGATACGATGGACTCCGGTTGAACCAAGTTGACCAAGTGTATACGTTTACTGCAATAGAACCAGAGTTATACCATTCGAAGCTGACCAGCAGTCGTGTTTTATCTCCGTGCGAATGGAGCACGCGGTTATTTGCTCTACGTTCTACTATATACAACGTGTGCATATTTTATACACACTCTGACACACGCACGAGCGGCGATCATGCACATCGAAAATATGTGTGACACCCTGAAAACCACGAAAAGGAAATTACTACGTCAACCCACATACGAGAAGCGAGAGAAAAATGGTGACGTTTTTGTATTTCACTGTCTCTCGACTTGTTAGACCGAGATAGTCATATTTGCTTGCCCGAGTTACAGAAGTATTGTGAAACTTTGCAAACTGGCGATTATCACGCATTCTGTTTACTCGTTACTGTCATACAGACTCGAAGTCATTCGTTGTGCCTAATAGAAATTTTTAATAATTCAATTCTCGTGTCACCATTTGATAGGATTTTAGTCTATGATCGTAAGCGTAATGAAATATTTAAAAAACTGCGAATAATAATCGATCGTGATAAAGTAGTAGGCACTTGGGAATATTTTATAAATCAATTTATACTCAACGTTGAGATACGCTACGCCTCGTCACTTGATCATAATAATTTATTTCAATTTAACAGTTATTTTCGAGAAGAATTCTTTGGCTAATTAAAAAAAATGTTTTTTTTTTACTATCTAAGAAATCACTTTGTTCAACAATTGTTATATTCAAAGAAGTTCTTCCAATTATAATTTGTCGAGAAATGCTATCAAACGAAGCGATCTTTGAATAGATAATTATCAATTTCTACTTCGTTTTTATTATATTTTATATTTTATTATTAATAAATAATAATAAAAGAATAATTAAACGATAATCGTTGAATCTCAGTCGATAAAATCGATTGATTCTTTATATTCAAATGTATTAAAAGTTTAGCTTTGATAAGAGATAAACATTAGAATTTAATTAATCAAAATTATCTCAAAATAAATGTTATATTTTCTACAAATTTATATAAATTTCAAAGCCTCTTATCAAGTAAAGAGGCTCACAAAAATTGCATCACGCGCACCTTTTGAAAGGGTTGCTCGGATGCGATAATACGTTTATAATGGGTTTCAGCATCAGTACACTCACTAAACGATCATTGTATACTATGCTCCCCAAAGACAAGGACCACGAGAAAGGCAACGTGGCTCGTATTTATAGTCGCATTTGCTCGGTTCCGCTTGCGAGAACCGTAGCCATCTGCCGACGATCGTAGGAAGTTACGTGGATTGCGGTAGTTGGCAATACGACGAAGTTCTTTAACGGAGTATTAAAAATTCTAATTGTACGTAGTCTGTCACAGTAATGCAAATAGATTAGAAAATAATAATAAAACTGTAACATATATTATCTAGTCTTCCGGCAGTATTGGTGATAAAATATTTCTATTCATTGAGAATTCATGCTAAGCCGATAACAAACAGGTCCAATGGAGCATTTTTATTTTTGTTGTTGTATTCATTAATAGTAAGCTCGTTAGAATGTTGTGTAATGTGTTGTTTACTAATGAGAAGAATAAATAATTAATTCATAGAAAATAACTAATTTCCAACACATTTTATTTTTACATTTATCGAATTATTTATTAACATAATGAAATTTAAGTCGTTAAAATGTGTTTACACGATTCTAACAATTTCCAAATAGAAACAAATTTCATATTGTTTTATGATACAAGATTTTTCTTTTTTTTTTGTGTTATATTCGAAATGTTATTCAAATGGAATAAAAAAAGTCTTGCTCGTTAAATGAATTATTATTGTTATTATTATTAAATGAATCGTATTAAAAAATTTAATAAAAAATTTTAGAGTGAAGGGTTTTTAACGAGAGTGACTCTCGTATATATTATTGCTTCCAGCTCGGAATCGTATCCTTCGGTTGAGACGCATCAATGCCGCACCACTCACGTAGGTACTATATAGGATTATAAACTACATGAACGATTTCCTCGTGACAGTGATCGTGCCGTTCTATGGCAGACGACCTCGTTCATTTGATGAGGTCATACTCGATTCAATAATTCAACTGCAGTCTCTCGCGTTGCAGGAACCTCGTCATATATATAAATCCCCCCCCCCCACACACACACTGAGGATATATTAATATATATATATCGCGCTTCCTTTCCGCACGAATTTACTAAGCATGTGATATATATTTTTGAACGACAATACAACGTTTCTTTGTATAACGAGATATTTGCTTTATGTCTATCTACGTTGCAAAACAATTTTCTAGTGATGTAAACGTTAAATCTGGATCACCGAGATTGCGAATGATAAAAGCCTTAACGTACGCGTCGAGTTGACATCAACGGTATATTGTACAGTTTTTTTTTTTGTTTGTTTTTACCCTCATGTCTAACGAGCTGTGCTAGTGATATATGATGATCGTAATAAACCTGTAACTAGATGAACTAGATAATCCCTTATTGGTGGTCTTTCGTTAGCCGTGTAATCATTTGCAATTAATTTACTAAAATGAGATTAAGTCAATTCAATAATTAAATCTCCTTAAAGTCCTTAATGTCATACAAGCATTTTTTTTTTACATTATCTTCAGTTCGTACATTCTTGAAGCAAACAATTATTTGTAACATCATAAAAAATTCAAACAGTCTTTGAAAGTTCTTTTAGTTGGAAATTTTTCTTCGAAAGAAAAAGAAAGACACGAAATAATGATTAACTATAAATATATTACAGTGTAATATACTTTGCAGCAATGTTTTAACAACGACAAGTCATTTTTAGTTCAAAACAGTCATTGCGTTGGTTTCTCATTTCATTTTTGTCGTTAGAATATTCTTGTGAAAGTCAAACCTACGGAATTATTTTTCATTTCACAATGAACATCCCAACGGTAGTTAAGTGGTACCCGGACGACGTTATCACCTAAGTACAGCAACGTTATCATGAAAAAAAAAATATATATATACTCGTGGCTATACGTCAAAGCGGTAAAGCTCGAGCGCGGGAGTGAAGAGCCACAGTGAAAACCTCTTCGAAGCGTTACCTCCGTTAAAGTTTCGAGTCCTCTCGAATCTCGGTAGCTGGTAATTGCTTCGAGATATGCCCCACTTTTTCACGATAGTCGAGGTAAGGTAATCGGCGTTGAAGTGAGGCAAGATGAGCCTCGGGAATATCCGAATGGTGTGGTCGTACATACGAGACTCGTGACTGTTTTACTCGGCACGCATTGGCTAGTTCACCTGTCGCTGGAGGATATCTCGGATACCTCACGGTTACATATCGAAGCCCGCGAGAACACAGTAACCACCGTTCGTATCGTTCGGTCCTGAAGAATTCGTCGTTCGAAAAACTCGACCGGTAGAAGAAGAAGAAGAAGCGTACGTGATTCGACCTCACAATCGAGCATTAGAGTGTGTGTGGCCTATTATTATATATATTATGTTATATTATATTTAGTGTTTCACTTTTTCTCTCTCTCTCTCTCTCTCTCTCTCTCGCTCTCTCTCTGTGCGCGCGCGCGCGCGCGCGCGCGCGCGCGCGCGTGTGTGTGTGTGTGTGTGTGTGTGTGTGTGTGTGTGTGTGTCTATTGCATGTTCAGAATCGTAAAACCACGGCTATTCGGCTCGCAAATCGTTTATATCGTGAGTGAAATAGCGGAGCTTTGAAAGGATCGTGAATTTCTTCTTTCGTGGTATCTCGTACTTTTGCAATCACATCACGAATTTTTCACGATGCTACAAGGAACGAGACTTCATGCTCATAATCTTGGAGCATATAGGTTTAGAACTGCATGTACAGTCCACTCATCGGTTAATACTGTTCGTTAACCCTACAACTCAAGAATTTAATATATATTACGAGAATGAATTGACTCGTGAATAATAAGATTTATTATTTAATTTACTTCATTTAAAATAAATAATAATGTAATTAATTGAAATGATTACCTATGGATAATCAGTTATGATGCTTTTATTTGACTTTTTAAAATAATTTTTACTTTATGCAAATAACAAAGTCAACGTAACGTTTTAAAGGGTTAAAAATTCTTTAATTAAATTTGAATAATGCTTCAATAGTCGTTGCATGATTATAAATTCAGTATGTTTACGTTCATACAAATACGCATACAGGAGTGGCGTAGCAGATGCGAACCAACCAACTCTAATATGCAAATCGGGCTAACATGGAAATGCGTGCACGGTGATTTTCTAACGATGAAAAATAATTGCGATATCGTTGTCAACTGTAATATATTCCACGATATTCCGAGCGGATTTAAAATTGGATAATTGATCAAGTAGTAGTTGACTATCCAAAATGGATTTATTTTACTAGTATACAGGACAGTTTATAAATTCTTTACCATTTTGAACGAAATGTCGAAGCTCATTGAATGTCAATGTATGATGTATAGTCATCAAATACATCTTCCTGTACGTTCGTAGTAAAGAGAGTGAAGCAGCAGACAAAATCGATGACAGTCGTATGTAAAACGTTTTTACATCATACGTTTGTCATCGTATTCTCAATGTCGCGAAAACTTTTCCCAATGATTCACGAGTCAGAACAATCACTCAAATTAATTACGCAAAACTCCAGACTGATATGTTCACCTAACAAGTAAACATTTATTTTGGCTGCCTGATGTTAGATCAGGGCCATTTCAGGTATCAGTAATGCATGCTTGTTCAAGCTCACCGGATTTTACAGACTGATCTGAACAGGATCTGATATCGATACGTTTTGTCTGATCAACCTCACTGAATTTCAGTCGGAACTGGACCAAATCTGATATTCATAAATATTGCCTGATAGGTTTGATTCAAGTCGGATGTAAGCCGAATATGGCATCGTTGCGTCCTGCATGATCAGGCTTATGATATTTCAGTCGAATCTGGGCTACGGATATAATATCGAGGCATCTTACCTGATCAAAGTTCATCAGATTTAGGTTGGTTCTGGGTTAAAGAACCCAATGATACATATTGTCTAATCAGGCTCACTCGATTTTAGTTGGAATTTGGTGAGGTCTGATGTCGATACGTATTGTCTCATTTGGCTTTATAGAGATTTAAGCCGATAAATATATATATATATATATATAGCACATCATGCACGTTTGTCGCATATCACCTTTCATATTAGGCACTATCGTGATAAACTTGACACCGATACACAGTCGCATTGAACATTACGAAATTTATGCGTAGCGTGTAACAGCGACTCGCGTGCATGACAAGCTTACACTGTAGTTATTTCGATATGCGTTTCGTGTGCACACACGTAACCACACAGCATTGTTCTCGGTGATTCTGTAGCATTACGGAATTCCCAGCAGTTTCATCAGGCTTTGTTAGATTATTGACATTTTTATTCTATTCTTTATACTTATTATTTTTCTTATGTTTTTATTTTTTCATAACTGATCATTATAGGAGTACACGAAGCAAAATGGTACAGAAAAACGTTGAAAAATCGGTAAACTTATCTAAATTGAACATACATGTTATACATACTGTTATACAGTATGTATACAGTATGTATAACAGTGATGAAAGACAACCATTTGACAAAACTTCAAATTATTTATCGCAGTCAAGGATTAACGGCATCATTTTTTTATTCTGTAAATAAAAATTCATTAAGAGAAACAAAATGTAAGTTGTATTTTCGATTTTTATGAAATTCAACACCTAATTTGTACTAATTCGTATTAAATTGTGAACGAAACTTGAGCGGAGTAATTTAATTTGTTCATTAATTACTAATTCTTCATAAATGCATTTCAAGGTAAAAACGCAGACATTTATTGTACAACTTGTGACTCTTCTCACATTTTATCTCATGTAGAGTCAGGGTAAATGTGAAAAAGTTAATAAATTAATTTATATCACACATTTCGGTTTTGTTTATTGTGTGTCATTTGTAATTGTCGACCCATTGTTAAACTTTTTATTACGGTAATTACATTCGTTGTATCAAAACGACAGGACATCGAAGTTATTCTTTATCTAAATGGCTTGTTACGTATCGCGACGTTTTAATACTCTCTCGCATATACCCTGAATGTCACATTTATTACACGATCCTCTTTACCTGAACGCACCTCGTCGCTTATCACAGTTTCGACAATACGAAGTAGTAGTAGTCGTGGAAATGAATTACCTCTACCAATAAAAAGAGAAAAGAACGTTTGACGTGAATTTTGGAGATAAGACACCAGTGGCTCGTAAGTAGGCGAGCCAGCACGTTAGTATCATCAGCCTAAACGACACTCAGGCGTCACGCTTAACTCAGCTCCCGCTTTTTATTTTTTCCGTTACTTCCTGAACTTCGTTGTTGCCCACTGATTTTTTATTTTATTTATTGTACATCAAATTTCAAACGGAAGCGACATAATACTATCGGTCAGTTCCTCTCAATTATATTTTCTGTTGTGTTATATAAAATATATAAATAATTTTATAACATACGAACATTTGTTTAAAAATGTATTGAAGAATTATTTTCGTGTGAATTTAATTGAGTATGAGCATCGTGTGTCTCACAATTCGGTTGGTCAGGTAGTGTTGGTAAAAGTATTTGCTACCGCGTCTCTTGATGTTTGGATATTGTCTCAATTATTATTTTCCGATTCCTCAAACCGACAGATATTAACTATACACGTTATGAAGAATGATGTTCTTAAGCCTGTGAAAACATCCTAAATACGTAGATTATCTTCGATCGTTAAAAAAAAAAACACCTGTCAATTAAATTACGCTTTGAAAAACAACGCAAAAACTTATTTTAAATGAGTCTGATGTTGTAGGAAAATTTTTGCTCGAGTTAATGAAAAATAAAAGTGTATTGTGTATCATTACGTAAATTACACGGCAAATTTTTCCGCGTTATCTCGAACTCGTGGCTCGACGATCAAGCGCGTGACTTAAACTTGTGTCTTTGATCCGGTGTATATCGTACGACGGAAGCGCGCTCACTATTTTGCCTTCATACAGTTAATTCGTTGTTGTCGGAAGGACATCGGCGGTGTTGTCGGAGAGTAAATTCTGTGTTGCACATAATGCTGAAACATTGTAAGATTGTAGAATAATTTTAAGATGTTTCGATAGTCCCGCACACGACAGTGATGTATAATCGTGGCGTTGATCGATCTTTTTGTTTTGGTTAGTTTCGTTGACGTTGTTTTTGTTACGGTTGGTCGCTCTCAAAGATCGTTATTTTTCTTGTTCTTGTTTCAGGTGGAAGAAAGTGATCAAACATGGGGAGCATGTTCAGGAGCGAGGAGATGGCCCTCTGCCAGCTGTTCATTCAGCCAGAGTCAGCCTATCTCTCGGTTTCAGAACTCGGCGAAACGGGAACCGTTCAATTTCGTGATGTGAGTATATACTTACATAACAAGTTAATTACTTTCAGCATATATCATTTTATCATCACAGAATCATTGAGATTTTTCACATAAACATTTTTTTAGAGATCCTGTCTCATCGAAATATTTTGAAAAATATATTTAAAAATTGGGAACTACGAAAAAAAGAAGACTACGATAAAATTACAAAAGAGACAAAATGATTTTTCTTTTATTAAAAATAAATGTAACGAAATCTCGAAGAGCGATATAAAAGCGAACGAAATAGCTCGTTCTCATTGGCTCTTAATGTCGTGCTCGGAGCTTATGATGCGCATACTTCAGATCGTACATGAGTTACCTAACCTAACAAAAATACAACACTAGACAACATAAAATAGAAACTATATAATAAAATGAAATAATATGAAAAAATTAATTTCTCTGTTTAATGTTATATTTCAAAAACTATTTTATACAATATCGAAAGATTATGGGAAACTCATTAATGTTACGTTGAGGACATGATTTTAATGTATTTTCCACAAAATGGTACATTTTACAATTAATTACTCACGTGATAACTCTCCACTTTTTTACCATCAGCAGCGACGTAGAGCTGTCTCGATGATAGGTTTTTGATCTGACAGAGTTATCGTAAAATTTGTAATGTAGTGAAGATTTTATACATGATTAAATCACGGTAGAGTTTTTATTTTTTCGTAGACAAATTAAGGGAGGTGGAACACTGACTCTACCGCATCTAATTTTCGGAGCACACTTTCTTGTTCTACAATCAACAGAATTGAATTAAAATTCGGTCAGTAGACTGCAATAACGTGAGCCTCTTGGGTGATAAGCGTAGAAATATTGAAATTGAGAAAAAAAAGATTACAAATTAATTATTCGCAGTTATCTGTAATGGAAAAATCACTTTTTACAATGATTTGAGCACAAAAAGAAAAACGCTGCTTGTCACCCGAAAGCCAGCACAAAAACACACATAGTTCAACGACTTGGATTGCGATTTAGAAAGGAAAGAGTATCTAAACTGTGCGCGGGAACTATTTTTGATAATTTGGAAAAATAAATTCGCGAGACACGGTCGAAAGCTGTATGAAGGATAGATGAAATATCCATGAGTGCGAAAGAGATAGAACTGGTTTAGTTTTGCCTCGCTTGAATTCCACGAGAGGCGTTGGTAGTCATTCGTACAGATGTCTCTTTAACACACAAATACAATGAAATGCTACTATTTACAGTTTTAGTTATCGAATGAGTACATTTCACCTCCTCCTAAAGGCCGAGTTGAAAATGTGTCGTGAAAACTCTGTAAACTACGATGAAACAGATATCTTGAACCACAATTTTATTTTATGAAAGCGCGCACTTTTTAAATGAACTTAGCTTTGATTTTACGAGAATTAAACGTAAATAAATCTTTTAATATATAAAAATGAATGTAGGTTCAATGACGTTCAGTGATCAAGATACAATTTCACTTTATTTTAAAACAAAATTGTGTAAAGACCTATGTACGCACTAAAAAAAGCACACACTTACAGATTTACTACTGTATCACTGGATAAATAATAATTTGATCTAATTATAATGATATGAAAATTGAACAAGAATGTTTTTACCGAATATGCACTTGCATCAATTAATATTAACTGAATAAAAAATAATTTAAACGATGTAATTAGTGTTCTAGAATGAATGTCTAAAAATCACTTTTAACCATAGCATTAAGAGTTATTAAATGATGTCTCACTCATATATATTACGCAGTTAATCATTTACGTGAATTTAAAAAAAATGTTTGAGCTACGAGAGTCGCTCTCTCAGCAACATCGTTAAATCGATGTACGTCATCTCCGACAAATTTTATTGGTACTTCCCGCCATCGATAAGTTACAGCGATCAACGAGTCCAAGCTTAATTTATTGACGATTGTCAAAATTTATGGCTTTCGTTGTTTTATATTTATTTATTATTTTTTTTATCATTCTCCGGTGCAGCTAAACGGCGACGTGAATTATTTTCAACGTAAATTCGTCAACGAGGTGCGACGATGCGACGAGATGGAGAGGAAGCTACGTTACATCGAGGCCGAGGTAAAGAAGGACGATGTCGAGATACCCGATGATCTCACGGAATTGCCGCGTGCACCGAATCCACGCGAGGTCATTGATCTTGAGGTACGATAACAGCCAATGTAATACACCGCGAATTGTTTCTAACCATAGATTATACGTCGATACAATTGATAATTCAATCGGAGAGTCAGAAGGCGAATAGTTGAACAGGGATTAATCAATTTATATTTGATTTTAGGCTCATATCGAGAAAACGGAGAACGATATACTCGAGCTAAGTCACAATGCTGTGAATCTTAAGAGTAATTATCTCGAGCTAACCGAGTTGCGTCACGTACTCGAGAAGACACAAGTCTTCTTCACGGAGGTAACTGACTAGCTTGGCAGCTACTACCGTTGCTATTAATTCATTGTTGTAATCGATAATACCGTTTAGTCGAAGAATCAAGGTTCGTTCCTGCTTATGTATCCACAGGAAGAAGCGAACGATTCGATAACCAGAGCGCTCATTACCGAGGAGACTCCTCAGTACCAGGGCCCCACGGGTCGTGGTCGTCTCGAGTGAGTAACCCACAAAACCTGTTTTAATTTAATATTTAATATTTCTTACTTGACTTATGACGGTGAGCTTAATGAAAATATTTGGTGGTTTGAAAATTTCAGATATTGATCTGCACAAAGCGTTCACGATAAAGAAATCTTTTTAATAATTAAACGTAAATTTATATATTTTCGAATTATGTTATTTAATTTTAATTGGGAATCGTTAAAAGCAAAATATCACGTGTTACGTGCGACCTTCGTGTCATCAGCTTAGTTCGCCGATGCTCATACTTTAAACGTTTGTCAAAATACGTGGACTATTTGTAAACTTCTCTTCAGATTCGTGGCCGACGTAATCAATCGCGAACGAGTGCCCGCCTTCGAGCGGATGCTCCGGCGAATTTCCCCATAAAAAATCTTTTCAATAATCAAACGTTAATTTGTATATTTTCGAATTATGTTATTTAATTTTAATTGGGAATCGTTAAAAGCAAAATATCACGTGTTACGTGCGACCTTCGTGTCATCAGCTTAGTTCGCCGATGCTCATACTTTAAACGTTTGTCAAAATACGTGGACTATTTGTAAACTTCTCTTCAGATTCGTGGCCGACGTAATCAATCGCGAACGAGTGCCCGCCTTCGAGCGGATGCTCCGGCGAATTTCCCCATAAAAAATCTTTTCAATAATCAAACGTTAATTTGTATATTTTCGAATTATGTTATTTAATTTTTATTGGGAATCGTTAAAAGCAAAATATTACGTATTACGTGCGACCTTCGTGTCATCAGCTTAGTTCGCCGATGCTTATACTTTAAACGTTTGTCAGAATGTGTCGACTACTTGAAAACTTCTCTTCAGATTCGTGGCCGAAGTAATCAATCGCGAACGAGTGTCCGCCTTCGAGCGGATGCTCCGGCGAATTTCCCGATAAAAAAATTTTTTTAATAATCAAACGTTAATTTGTATATTTTCGAATTATGTTATTTAATTTTTATTGGGAATCGTTAAAAGCAAAATATCACGTGTTACGTGCGACCTTCGTATCATCAGCTTAGTTCTCGGATGCTTATGCTTTAAACGCTTGTCATAATGTGTGGACTACTTGAAAACTTCTCTTCAGATTCGTGGCCGGAGTAATCAATCGCGAACGAGTGCCCGCCTTCGAGCGGATGCTCTGGCGAATTTCCCGTGGCAATGTTTTTCTCCGTCAAGCCGAGCTTGACAGCCCGCTGGAAGATCCTAACACGGTGAGACCTTGTTTTTTTTTTGCGTTCTTACAATTTTATTTTCTCTTTATTACTCCTTTTTCCATCTCTTCCCACTGTCAATCTCGTATTCTTACAATCCACTTGACCTCTGCTCTTCTTCTTTCGCTCGTTACAGCCTTCAGGACCTGATTTCCCACGTGTGTTAAATGTCATTTGAAGTGTATGTGTGTCGTAGTGGAATGAGTCAGGCCCATGAGAGATATAATATACAGGAAGGCGAATCAGTCGGTACATCCTGTTAATGAGAAATCGATTATTGTTTCAGGGGAACGAGATATACAAAACCGTCTTCGTAGCCTTCTTCCAGGGCGAACAACTCAAAAGCCGTATAAAAAAGGTTTGCAGTGGTTTCCACGCCTCGCTGTATCCATGTCCCAACAGCCATACCGAGAGATTGGAAATGGTCAAAGGTGTTTGCACGCGTCTCGAGGATCTCAACCTGGTATGTTGCATAAATATTTTTTTTCATATAAAGTACAGCCTCATAAAAAAAAATGGACTTTCGATCTTGAGGGGAAGCTCGTGCCACGTGATCCAGGGTCCGGGGATAAGCAAGTGCGGAAAAAACGAAGCTAAACATTTCTAAATCATTTTTCTTCGGTCCAATGGTTTTAGAACTTTTGCAATAACTTCTGAAAAAATTAGAATGAAAGATGCTTCACTTGATATCAATTTAATTATCTTTCCTCAGGTCCTCAATCAAACGCAAGATCATCGTCAAAGAGTTTTACACAACGTGGCTAAAGAGCTGCCAAATTGGACGATCATGGTGAGAAAGATGAAGGCGATTTATCACACGATGAATCTGTTCAATATGGACGTATCGAAAAAGTGTTTGATTGGCGAGTGTTGGGTACCAATGGCAGATCTCGTCATCGTTCAAAACTGTCTTACCGAAGGATCGGTTAGTACAACACGTTACATCTACCGAAATATTTTGTATAAACTTGCGGTCTAACTCAATTTTTATCTATCGCAGCGTTTGTGCGGAAGTTCGATACCTTCCTTCTTAAACGTTATTCATACCGATGAAGATCCACCGACCTTCAACAGAACCAACAAGTTTACCAAGGGCTTCCAGAATCTGATAGACGCGTACGGAGTGGCATCTTACCGCGAAGCCAATCCTGCACTTTACACAATCGTTACATTCCCATTTCTCTTTGGAATTATGTTCGGTGATGCTGGACACGGTTAGTCGACGAAATGACATTCCTTAATCCAGAATAATGTTTTCCATTTAAATAGATTCAAATGAAAAACTTTCATTTAAAAAGTTTAAAAATAAAAATTTAATTTTCCACAATACTGATCATTATTTATATGAAAATTTTTAACAGTTTTTTTCTCGAAATTAACATTACAATTTGGTTTTTATCATCTTTTTGTCACGATAACATTTTTTATAATAAGTTTAATTTAACACAGGCATCATACTGACGCTCTTTGGCACATGGATGGTAATCTGGGAAAATAAATTATCGCAATCGAAGGGCGGCGGTGAGATATGGAATATATTCTTTGGCGGTCGTTACATAATTCTTCTCATGGGTATTTTCTCCATTTACACTGGTGTCATCTACAACGATGTATTCTCAAAGTCCGTAAACGTCTTCGGATCCAGTTGGATTGCTTCACCGTTGGACGGAGGGTTGATTAAGAATCACACTGATCTCGTATTAGATCCGGCTACGGAACAATACGCCAAGGTGCCTTATCCATTGGGATTGGATCCTGCTTGGGCTCTCGCCGAGAATAAAATTATATTTCTCAACTCGTACAAGATGAAATTGTCCATAATATTCGGTGTTGTGCACATGATCTTCGGTGTTTGCGTCAGCGTCGTCAATATTATGTAAGTTTCATTTGAATTATTAAAAAAAATATTTTTTTTTAAGGTGATGCATAGATGCAAAGCTAGAATTGATGGAAAAATTGCCATATCGGTATGACGGATGTGATTTAGAGAAACATAATATTGAAACTAATTAATTTTCTATAAAAACTGATTCCTCGAATATTTTCTTACCGTTGAAATTGAGTCTAATGCTAAAGCTTTGAGCGTTCTCTCGAATCATTCATCAACTTGATAAATTATGATTTATGAAAATTACTTTATGTTTTTCAGTTTTATTATAAATATTCGTTAAGTCAGCACAGATATTTTTAAAGATAATATAGTGGAGTCGTTAACGAGTTAATAAAACGTATGAGAATTAACAATTTTACGAGCGTAAACTTCTCGTGAATGACTGACTATAAAATCTTTTTTTCAGACATTTCAAGAGGTACTCGAGTCTCGTGTTTGAATTTCTACCGCAATTGCTCTTCCTCGTTCTTCTATTCGCTTACATGGCAATGCTGATGTTCATCAAGTGGATTCTTTATGCCCCTGGAAATGGTAAGCACGTTTAAACTCTCAAGGTAAACGTCAATAGTTAATAATAGAAAAGTATTCGTTGTCATTCGTACTTATAGTGACAAAATGATTATTAAAAATATTTATTTATTGCAGAATTCGCTACATCACCAACGTGCGCTCCCTCGGTTCTCATCACATTCATCAACATGATGCTCTCGAACCCAGCTAATCCACCTAAAGGATGCTCTGAGTTTATGTTCGAGGGTCAGGACATTCTTCAACAAGTCTGCAAATTTCTCGCTGTCATTTGCATTCCCGTGATGCTCTTTGGCAAACCTCTGTACGGCCTCTTCACAAGGCGGAAGCCAAAGAATAATCAACTGGTAAGAAAAACTGTTATTTTCCTGCGAGGAATAATGATTTTTTAAATTCTTGAGCCTCATGGATAATGAAATTCGTGGTGAATTCATTTTTTTTAAAATATCTTTAAGATTATGTGAAACGTATAGAGACGCTAACGATGCCTTTTGACAGAGTTTTATCAAACAGATCAACACGTGACAGAGGAATTCGTGTTTCATTTTTTGTTAACGACTGTGTAGTATGACATCATTTTAATGCCTATTCCTTGTATGTCTTCCCCGATATTTCCATAAGTTTTACCAGTGAAAATTAAATGATAGTTGTAATATAGTAACTCCTTAAGCCTCAACAACATTCCTCTTTTTAGTTCACGATTCTACATGCCTGGCTCCTAGTCACCCAATGTATCTTTGACTGTGTAAAGTTCTACCACAAATTGTAACGGATATTTCATTTTTTAACACATTGCCAGAAAATATAAAATCCAAATATTCAAAGGAAAAAAAATTTTGATAATAATTGAAAACGTTATTGTTAAATTCCATAAATGTAAACAAGAATCTTAGAATACTTTGTGAATAGCAGCTATTTTTTTCAAATAACTTTTTGCACGATAAAATAATTTAGAGACGAAACTAAGTTAGGTTTCGAAAAGAGAACAAAAGTTATAATTATACGAACCACACTACAATAAGAACCGACTGAACTTATCGCCCGGGTTACTTGGATCTAGGAATGTGGTTGAGCTTTACGATAAATCTTGAGAGATCTTAATCGAATCGATACAGTGTATGATATCGTGAGAATTGTGGCTGCTATAGTTAAAAGATAAAAATTGTGTAAATAGAAAATTGTTCGATTTTGAATCTAAATGCAGTTTTATAAAAAAAAAAAAAAAAAGAAAAATACATTTTAAATATAAAGTGAAACGTGCTTTCAATTGTCTCTGAAGTAATGAAAAATCATCACAATAGAAAGTAATAAAATATAAATTGCAAAAGTAATTGCAGTAAATAAAAATCATGAATTAACGTGTACAATTAATCGTTTGAATTTAAGCACACCAATGGCACTGCTTCTCACGATATTGAGTTGCAAAGCGAAACACTGCCGATTCCCTCGCAGAGCGAGAATCACGGTGGTCATGGTGGCCACGGAGGAAACGAAGGTTTTGGCGAGCTGATGATTATCTCAGCTATTCATACAATCGAGTATATTTTGTCAACGGTGTCTCATACCGCTTCGTACCTCCGTCTTTGGGCATTGTCGCTGGCACATGCCCAACTATCGGAAGTACTATGGAAGAGGGTACTCGTCATGGGCATGACCGACGACAATGGCAATTATGTCTGGAGCATTGCGCTTTTCGTTGCATTTGGTGCCTGGGCCTTCTTCACAATAGCTATTCTCGTTATGATGGAGGGACTTTCGGCATTCCTTCATACACTTCGACTTCACTGGTGGGTTTTACAGAATTTTCATACAAGATTTATTCAAAATTTATCAAGACAAAGAAAATTCTAACTAATTGAATTATTTGTCAAAAATTAATGTACTACAATAATTAAAGAAAAGTAATTCAATTGATTTAATCTATGTATTGTTAGGTCAAAGTTTTATTTAGAAATTTATGATTAATCAATCGTACATGTTGGGGCGAGTTCTCTTTTTACACTGAAATAATAATATTTTCTACATCTTCAGGGTCGAGTTCATGAGCAAGTTCTACGATGGACAGGGTTACCTGTTTCAGCCATTCTGCTTCAAGAGTATCATCGACGCGGAGGACGCCGAGGATTAGAAATTTTATTTAAAAATAAATAATCAAAAGATTCCCGCAAAGCTCTGCAATAATTGAAAATATTTCTTTTTAACGACGATGTAAGTAGATTATTGGACTAGATATTATTTGGTAGTTCAATTCGTTCCTTTTAAAAATATTATAGAGTTTAACGATCACATTCAGTTAGATGCGATCGAACTCCGCTTAAAATTCATTTTATTCTTTTAATTATTGAACGTACCATCAAAATCTTTTTTTCTTTGTAGCTGCGTAGTTAGAACTTTGTCTTTTGTGTGTTTAAAATTGTAAAACGTCGTTCGAGCAGCAATAACAAGGATCAAGGTTCGTGTCAATGAAGAAAACGTTAAATTACTTCCTGCGTTCAGTTTCTGTCTATGACTTACCGTCGATTTTATTTTATTTTTTCTTCATATGCAAGCGACGATATATTATGCGATTATTCGAGTTGCGCTCATGATCGTAATGTATTTCAAAATAATGAAAAAACAAGACGAACGCTCGAAGTTGGCGTCAATGCCGAAACCTGTATTTGCACAATGTATTCATTCCAGTGATAATCAAATGCTTAGCGTTAGGATCAACGATACGAGAAAGACATCGATCGAAAGATAATTGGCCGAAGAGGCCGAGTCGCTCACGCCTAAAATCAACTATTTTACATTTAATTTCAATTTTACTGAATAATTTGACATTGTTCAGTTCTCGAGAGCCTCCAAAAACTATTGTTAAATATGTAAATCGCTTTTTCACAATGCAATCGGACCAAGAAAAAATTAGAAAAGCTAAAGCTGCCATATTTTCAAAGTTAATTACATTTTTTAAAAAATATAAATAAACGAAGACCCTCGCTGACGGTTGATTAATAATCAATCTGGAAGCACCAAACAATAATTTTTAGTTTATCTTGATTGGAAAAAAATGAATTATCGATTAATGGTCCCAAAACCGACCATGAATCGACCGTCAGTCTCCGAGGGAATTACTCAAGAAAAATGATAGTAACACTTGATCAATACATTGTTTTTCATAATAATTTTTTAAAAGTACATTTTCCCAAAACAAAAACAAAAATCTAAAACGATTACTGCTACATGCCACACAGGGTAAATTAAAAGATCGTAGAATATACGTAGTATCAACGAAATGTTTTTACGATCAATGTGAGAGACACGAAAAATGTATTTAACAATAATATCAAGAGAAAGTAAACAATTTTGAAAAAAAAAAATATATATATATATGTACAAAATAATTGTTTAAAATTGTATTCCTGATATCCCTAAAATATTTAATAAAAATATTCTTTGATTCATTTGATTTTTTTCATGCCTTGATAAAGGCCAACGTTATCAGTCTAATCAGTCAATTTGAATTCCAGGCTTTTGCATTTAATGGAAAACACGAGAAGCTGTGCTCGACATAGACAGCCGCCCGTACGGTCGCTGTTATTCGTCGGCACTGTAGTGTATATAGATTGTACCAATATATGGACTGGGCGAGCCAAGCTTCGTTCCGGATTAAGCTTAACGCCGGAACTAAACTTAAACACAATTATCTCCTGGCCTACCTGTTTTGCATATCTCGAGGACGACGATGCGGCGCATTTGGCCAGCTGGGGGTAATGGTAGTAGACCCGCTGTCCCGTGTAACGCATCACATATACTGTTGCATATATTTATACATGTATACACGTGTGTCATCGTCTCTACGCGATTACCTACGTACCCGCATTACAAGTACCCGTGCTGGCTGTAAGTTCCTAGTGGTCGTCCATGGTGACGACAGCATGGATTTAGTGCTGTGTAATATACGAAAACTCACACTGGCTCTCTCGCACGCTTAAACGTCTCGAGTTATTTGACGTTGAAACTGGAGCCTGGCGAATGGGTTTTCCAGTTTACTTTTATACACCGTAAACGCTTTTTTTTTGTTCATTGCGTCTCACGCATTATTGTATATAAAATTAATGATACAATGATTGTCATTTTTAGAATTGTGGAGGAATCCAACGAATTATTGAACTGCGAACTGTAAAATAAAAAGGAAACTTGCTAGAATATTAAACACTCAATTATTCTCTAAAAAAAAACAATTTCAATCTTCGGTGTTTAGTTTTGTTTGTTTCTGCAGTCATTGCGTTGAGTACAAGGGCAGAACATCGTTTTTATAGGATGCAAATTTATACAGGCTCGACGGAACTCTCGTCAACATCAACTCGATATTGCATAACTTTACACGAGATTAACTGTACGGTCTACAGTTTTCGCTGTGTAGAGTTTTGCTTTATCGAATTTGCTGCGTGTACAGATTGTTCTGCTGTGTTTCTGTCGGAGCTGTGTACAATTACGTGTGTGTAAAATCGGTTCTGTGTATATATATATATATTCGGTACAAACGATGTTCTCTCTTTGAAGGAGATAACAGATTGTCAATCCTTGATTGAATAATAACTGCTGATTACATTAGTGGCACCTCATAGTTTTCAGAATAATCATTTTGTTTTAAACTTATTCCGTCGTATTTCTAAACGTCTACAGTGATTGAACAGTAGAAAAAAATTTTTTAATAGAAATTAATGAGATTTAGGCTCTGCGACATCCATGTAGAACACTCGTTGGTTCCTCAAAAAAAATGTCGTCCTACAAGCATTTGAGAATGACGGATAAAAATGAAATCTTTCCTCATAAAAGAAAAACATTTTACGTACAAAAATATCTCATGATATTATTATTAATACAATAATATATTTATTCGTGAGTTAAATTTATTGTCAAATTTATCCAATCCATTCTTTTTGTCTCTGCGGATACGTTTTACAAATTATGAGAACATAACAACTGGTTCATTTGTCAAAATTATAATTGAGGCGTCATTTATATTATAAACATTTTTACTTCAGAGATATTATTACAAATGTTTCCATCTCTGTACATTGCTCGATAATTGGCACGTTGACAGCACGGAAGAAAATTTTCGTTATGCAAACATTTGAGAAAGACGGAAATAAATTACAAACGTTATTTTTCTTCACCAAGAAAAAGATAAATATTTTACGTATAATAATATATTTTATTATTACAATAATGTATTTATTTATGATTTAAGATTATCGATAAAATTGTACAATATATTATTAATTAATTAAAAAAAAAAAACGACAACCGATTTACGTGTCGAAGTTATAATTGAGATGCTATTTGTATCGTTAATACTTTTCGTCAATTGAATATTTTATTTCACAGGTATTTAAAAACATATTTCCAACGTGTACGATGATCGATACAATTGCGTCTCGCAAAGCCGATCGCTGCACCGTGCTTTTTGACATTGTATTAGCTCCATAATAATATTTATTCTCGTGTGTACGTTCAAATGATTATGGTGGGACAAAGTAATACGGGTCGTTGGGTGATACTTTACCTATTTATTCATCGGTCGCAACAGTCCGTATTTATCTCTCTAAAATACATCAGAGATGTAGAAAGTATTTGAAGCTTGCAAAGCACGTCGGTGTATGTTTACAGTGTTACATACATTACGTTTATGGTGGAAAGAGGATGAGATGTGTCGGCTATTTGAGCGGTAGCGAATGTTATGCAATTACAGTTAATTGCAACCGTTGGAACGCGTCAGAGTGAACTATCGGAAGAAATAGAGCGAAATGAGAAGCGCATGCAATTCCCCGATGGCTAATCAAATTACGTTATTCCCAGGGTGACGGATTTTGTCATTCCCATTCAGAGGTAGAACTATGTAATGAAAATTCGTCGCCTCCTACCGTGAACTGGGTTTTCTACGCTTTAATCTTCACCCTACACATATTTGCTTTACCGTTTCTTCGATCGGCAGACGTGCACCCTGATGTTCGTTGCTCCTTTACGCAATTCCCGCGACTGTCGGACGACATGCTAATGAAAGTGCAGATATCGGAAAGCGAAACGAATCTTTCTGTGAGTAAGAAAAATCGATAAATACTTCAGCTGAAAATTCGCCGTTAGTAAATTTAAAGAAATTTATCATCTCTTTCATAAAATGCACAATTTATTTATGATGGATTGAAAAAATGGTTTAAAAATCATGAAAAATTCTTAGAAAAATTATCCAATTTAAGAATTACGGCCTGAGAAGCAACGATACATCGGTATCAATTTTGTATTTATTAACGGAAGATAAATCAAAGAGATTCTGGTTTTGTCAAAAATTAAATTAGGCTAAATATATGTAATAATTGTTAGAAAAATTTTCACAAAAATGAGAAACAATCACGGGTCGAATTTTTTTTCGCAATAACATTTTTTTATTCATCGTAAAATTTTATATTCTTTTATTCGAGTTATAATCGCTTCAGTTTCTCGCCTTCGGTCTCTGAAGTTTTCTTTTATATGCGGAGTGAGGTGACTCGAGAGCACAGAAAACGCGTGAGGACGCGAATGAGGAACCCGGAGGGAAAGTGCGATTCTTACTGTGCAATATAATGCGGATTTCTTCTCTCGAGAAAGAGGAGGCGCACGCGCGAGAGAATCTCTTCACGGCATCCTTCCTGTTCTCCTTCATTCCCTATGAGTTGTGGGGTCAAAAGTTAATGGTCCAGTAAATAAGAATCGTTAAACTTCCCGAGAGGGCTTCTCCCGGAAAGCCCTTTATTCCTCGAGGCTACGCCGTTCCCCGAGACAGTCACGAAATTAAGGTTTAATTCTGGAAAATACTTTCCAACCTTTGAAAATCATCCTCACACTGTAATCATTGCGCTCCCGTTAGTTTTTCCGTTAGTCTTCGACCGAATTCCCGTGGTACGGATACCACTAGGCAAGTATATCCATCGCGTATAACCCGCTCGTCTCTCCAATTTCAATAATGAAAAAAACTTTTGCTTTTCCTAGTCTTCCTTTTGATAATGTCTCGTTATATTTTATTGAAAAAAAAAAACGTCGAACGCTTCCGCCTTCCGTTAAAATATTTATTCCTCTCATAGTTAAAAAGAAATTTTTCAAATTTCTCTTTGTAATAAAATGTTCCTTTCATTTTCTTCATATTTACGAATTTTATATTAACCCTTTGGTGCATGGCATGCGCTTGGTACGTTTACTCTGGCCACTGCGTCTTACATTGTTTTTATCTTGAATAACATTCCGTTACGATAAAATGTCTAATAAACAAAAAAAAAACTACTAAATGACATCGATAGTACGATAAAGATTTTAAAAAGTTTTATTTTGTTGCTTTATTGGATTTTTGGTCTTAAAATCATAAATAAAGGCGGAGAAAGTTTTTTTTTATCATAATAGAAAAAATAGTAACGACACTTGAACGGTTGATACACTAAAACATGGACAATTCAAGAAGTTGATTTTATATTTCAAAACAAGATTATCGTTACTATATTATATAAACATAAAGATTTGGAATTGAAGATGGAACTTTATTTATTTACCCAATTGACTATAAATTGTGTAAAGAAAACAGGTTGCGGATTAATGATCTTTTCAACAGAACATTTAATACTTTGAACATCGAAAAAAAAGGACAATTTCAAAAGTTAATATTTGGAACTAAAACTTTCATAATTGATTAAAAAGTTTAATTAACCTCTGCTTTGTCGTGGCAGCCTTTCGACTCCCTTGAAAACAGCAAACATGGGAAACAATGTACACCATGTTTCGAATACGAGCATTGCTTCAGACCGGTTGTACATCAACGTTGATCAACGAGCATCGATGAAGGTGCTTTTCATAAACAACAATCGATATATATTCGCAACAACTTTGTATATAGAAAAGAAAATTTTGATGAATGATTCATTGAATGAATACATTCGTACGTTAATTAAGTATTAATTGAATTTATGAAAAACGTATAAAAAGTACATTTTTTAGTTTTTCTTGATGCTAAATTGTTTTAAAGATGAATCAATGGTTTAGCTTGAAGCTTCTTATGGAAAATAAAGATCATTCGATCGTAACAGTGACTTAACCAGATTGATTGGCTGCAATAAAAATTAATTATTGATTATTTCAGGCGTAGCTGAGTACCTGTGTATGTATATATAGTGTAGCAAGTACTGTATCATTACATCTATCGTGCGGTAGGACGAGTTTAATTTCCAACGAGTATAATCAGTGGATATGTCCCGGTTACCCGGTACTCCACGCTTCTATAACGAGACTGTCCATTCGACGAGGGTAGAACACATATTGGTATTGGATTTCTAGGGTAGAAACGCCGGAGGAGCGACAGGGTAGGGATCATGGATTACAAATCAAGACTCCGGCTTCGGAATTTCCCCCGTTGTACCGGTACTTGGAAAATTAGTGGTTTTATATTAGTGTGTAATTTATTGTATTTGTGTGTAAATAACTCCGGTAATTGTGTTGAATTTGATAATAATTTCTGCTTTATTTCGTTGAATAATTATTGAGTCGACGTTCGAGCTCTACTCTCGTAGTTAACAAACACTCGGGAGGGTTGGAAATTTACTCGTCAACGTCAAGTGCGATATCGAATATCTTCTGGATATAATCGCTCATTGGATAGCGCATCAATCACATCAGGCAATATTTCGACGTCTTGTTCTTCCGATAGAGAATGATATAGAATCAGAAATTAATTCGTAGAATCAAATGATATACCACCGAGGAGGGGAGGAACGGGATGGCCTGGTCTGTATGGGTTCAATAATATTTATAACTATGACAAGATAGAAATAAGACTGGAATTTTTTTCAAATGGTTAAATTGTAGGCAAAACTACGCGTGAGTATTGTAATTTTGGAAACCTTCTTTGCTATTTGAGTAAGAACTTCGATATAAAAATTCCATAATGGTAACCACAAGCCAAAGGAATGAGGCGTTGAATAAATAATTTTTTTTTAATCCATGGGAAATTTTCGATAATTTGAAATAGATATTCCTTTTGATATAACGCACCATCAACTTCATATTATTGACTTTTAACATAGAAATTAAGCTGACAGGGATCTCCGTATGACAATTTTATCAAACTCTGTAGACTGTACACAATTGTTTACATAAAGCGAAGCAGCTTAAAAAATAAACGAACCAACGTGAATTATCGATAAAATGATCTGTCCCAAAGTTTACGAGAGTATCTGGTATGTGGTCATTATTTCGATTCCTCGATGCGCGACTAAGGTAATCGCGTCGCTGGCTTCACTTGGTATTATCGCGTGGAGTTGGCAGTCGCCCTTACGCCGTAATCATTGTTTGCAGAGATCCGTTAAGTTCGTTCTCCAGAAGGTATTCAATACCCGATTGGAGTTTGTACGAGGGTTTGACACCACGAGAGATCAACAAAGATGGGTCATCCGGTTTTCCAGGCCAACAGTTGTGATCGAGCACGCGTGAGGAGAACTTAACGGGACGCGGGGGAGGGACAGAAATGCGTGAGGAGCAGGTGGTAGCGATATAAATACAAAAAGAGAGAGAGAGAGAGAGAGAGAGAGAGAGAGAGAGAGAGAGAGAGAGAGAGAGAGAGAGAGAGAGAGAGAGAGAGAGAGAGAGAGAGAGAGAGCGAGAGAGAGAGAGAGAGAGCGAGAGAGAGAGAGAGGGTCCTTCCAGCGCACATGCGCGTTGTCCTTTGCTTCCACGCATGCACACCTTCAGCGTCCAGGAAGGTGAAGCAAACTCCAGTGGTTTTGCTATCGCTCTGCACTGGAACAACGCGGATTATTTGACAGACTTGCGCGCGCTTCAGGGTTTTAAGCGTTTTAACCAGTGGCAAGCTCACTCGGGTTCAGTCGACGACGCGCGTTCGTGGTCGTCGCAACGCATTTGATAAACGTGTAACGACTACCTAAAAATCCGAGCTAAGGAAACACCGCATGGCTGGACGTGGCCACAGCTGTACAGGTGAGTACCAAGTCTTAATCTTGAACGCTTTTATCCGTACACGTTCTTTTTTTTTTATTCAACATCTATATTTCACTCAAGGTAATAATAATCTGTTGTACGTTTGCACAGTTGCGGATTTCAGCCACAGGCCGGTTCGTTACTATTATTATTATCTGTTATCAATAATTTATAAAATGCTAATGAAGCAATGATACGCTTCCCTTTCGATTTCAAAAGGAATTTGTCGCAAAACAAAAATTATATCTAACACGTTAAAATTGAAGAGAAAAAATAATTATTTTCGCGGCAATACATTTATACTGGAATTTGTTGTTTTTGTCGATACTAAGTTAATTATTCAATTCGAAATTAACATGTTGCCATTCGAAAGAATCGTACACTCGATATAAATGCAAAAAAAAAATATTTGTAATTACGAATGGGAAGACCAGTCGTAAGAAGATTGAGAGTTGTGCAACGCTAATGTGAAAACGGACTTGTTCAGGCAAGTAATCGTTGCTAAATAATAACGTGTTTTTATTCGTGGTATAACAGCGAAATGTGCTGCGGTATTGCCTAACGAAGATTTTTTTTTCTTACTCTCCGTGTTTTGCCTGCCGTTTCCAAGATTGTTGTGTAGAAAGGAGGACGCGTCCATGGACTTATTTTCAGTCGGCACTCATTCCAATCATCATTCATGTATGCATAAAAAATGTTTTTAATCCGTTGTCCGACGGTCACTGGTCGACATTACCGTCAATAACTTGGACAGTCAGTTTATGCGCGTTAGTTAACCGAAGAACGTAAACTAAATTTTGACAAGTGACATCGAGGAAACGAAGAGCCACGTGTCACAAACACTTCCTTATTCCCTGAACACATCACCGCATTGTGTATTCTCTCAGGAATCACAGATGGAAGGTTCTCACGCAAAAAATCATGACATTTGCAAATTTTTAAGTACTTTTTAACTTAAAAAAAAAAAAAAAAAAAAAAAAAAAAAAAAAAAAAACATGATACACAGTCATTCAATATGCGACACGTGACCAAGACACTGTAATAGATAATCATGCATCGCGTACAATGTTGCAAAACAAAAATTCGAAAGATTTTTCTCATGATTATACAGAATAAGAAAAAACTAATAATAATTAACTAAAAAGTACCGAGTTGGAACAATTTTAATTAGAACGTTAATCCTGGAGAGCTACTTTGCAAAATTAAACTGCAAACACTAGGCTGGGATCTAGAGGTGTTAACTTTCTTTTATTTAATGTATTATATGACAAAAATACATTTAGCAAGAAAACCTAAAGAAAAATTCATTCGCATTAAATAGATATTTGATATTAATTGTTAAGATCCTTTGTGAAAAATTATTTGCGCTCCAAGTACAATGTTGTACAATGGAATATAATACGACCAAATTTTTTTAAAAAATACACTGATTTTAATAATTGCTCAATAATTAGCTGATTTTTATACATTTGGTAAGTGGCTGTGCACAACGCAATACATTGAGGGTCTCGGATAACAATATCGTGGGCACACGCACAGCGAATCGAATGAACGAGAATATAACGTTGGTCCCGAGACCACACACGTACTTCACCACATTACAATTGAAAAGGTCCTTACGCCTCTCGCGTGACAATCTCGTAATTGGATAGCAAGCTTGGTTAACATCAATTTCATTACTTGACGAGAAACTAAACCAGTGTAGGTACTCGTTGTTTTAGATCTGGTCCATACATTTGTAGGATTGTCCAGCATTCTACACATATAGGCAAAGAATATAATTGATTTGTTTTGATTTCCAATGAAACCATACAATTGGTACAGCGATATCCGTTTCAACAAATTATGATACAAAATAATAAATAAATAGTTAACTAATACCGTTGAAGATGTTCGGTGAAATCTTAATCGCAATTCGAGTCATCGCGCGATATAATTGTTCACTTTGTTAATAACCACGGAATCATTTGACGTTAAAAACTTTAGCCCTACAGCATTATTGTGACAAAAGTCAAAATGGGGGAAGATTTCGCTCTTTAGCGTATAAAACTTTGTTGAATTTTATTCATCCGTCAGGAAAATTTACGTTATAATCCTTTGAATCACGATTGGTAGTCTTACAGTTAAGTACGGTTACAAACCGTTACTTTAAAGAGAGGTACGGATAAACGTGATTTCCACTTCTATATTTAGAAAAGACGGGGGCTAGTTCGATCAGGGGTAAATCGGATCAAATGCCTTTAAAAATGGACGGTTACGCGAAACGTTTTAACGCACTTTTAGGCCATATTTATCTCGACACGATACAACTTTTGATTAATTTATAGTCGTTTTTAATAAAAATAAAAATAGTTATACAGCAGATTCTATTTTTCCTATTTAGAGTTTTTATTTTGATGGTCCTAAGCTGCAGAAATCACGTTGATGAGGTATTTCAAATAAAATTACATTCGAAAGTCTGTTTTCTTGGCTACAATTTAATCTTATTATCGATATAATTTGTAATTGACATAATATTAATTGTAAAATATTGGGCAAGTTGGATCAACAAAATCAGAGTAAGCCAGATCAAAATTAAATGGTGGCTTAACATTTGTTTTTATTGATTGTAATGCTCGCTATGCTAGATTCAATATTTGATCAAGAACGACAACTTGAAAACGTCAAGTCCGGCCATAGAAAAATTGATAAAAGAAAAAAGCAGAAATCGAAAAAAAGTGGTTTTTTTATTATTTCTCATCTTTCATGAAGCTACCTCTATTAAATATGCTGATCAAATTTGAGTTACTCATAGAGGAATCTTCGCGAGAGAGCGAAAATGATGAGAAAACAAAAGTCTCCTCGAATTGACGATTTCAAAGATTTTCTCATGCATTTTGTCCAAAGAAAATAAGTTAATTTCAAGGAATGATGACGAGCGAGTGGAATGTTTAAAATTTAAACAGCTGATACTTTCAGGGACACGGAATATTTTAAGTGCGACACATCTGAATAATCAAGATCAAACTCTGTCTATATCCCTATTAAACCATAATTTAAAATATCAATGTATCAAAAAAATGTTGGGCGTTCTCAAGCATTACAAAAAAAATATTAAGTAAAATTGATCAGACTTACCTCGTTCTCTTCTATACAAATACTATTTCTACAAGCATATCTATGTGAATTCCAATCGAAACCTCCGCAAGGTGCATCTTTTATTAAAACCTGAATACGAAGATAAATAAAAATAAAATGTTGGTTGAAAGCAGGCTCTAACGGTATCGTGAACCGCTAAAACGAGTTCCTTATGCTAATTTATTTAACTCGCCACTTCGGAAGATATGTCCTTTTTCGCAAGGCCTGTCGGTCGTTCAATTTTATTTGTACACTCGAGGGATCAACGGTACTTGAATTTGCTACCTTGCGCACCTATGTGGAGGCACTAAAAACAAGTCGAGTCAGGTCAAAACGATGAAAAATACATTTCTTACATCTTCTTTCATGCTGTAAGGACTCGTGGATATGACAAGAGGTCGAAAACAAAGATTTTTTTTGAGGATGAGAACAAAGGTTGCATTCTGAGGACGAAAACATAGTTTACCTCCGTGACGGACTGATCAGTGGACATAAGTACTCTCCACGTTTTTTCCTTTTTTCAATTTTAATCTTTGCGTCAAGTTTCAGAATGTCGATCAATCAAATTAACTGTCGGATGTCTTCTCCTCTTTCGGGTAAAAAACTCTATGAAGTAGAGATGTTTTTAATCCTTTTTTTACCGTTGAAGCATTAATTAACGAATTTAATTAAAGTCAGGAGAAATCTATTGAAGAAATCTTAACGCAGTATTGACAATTTTGTTTACATAACAAAATTGGTGAATATAATGTTTTATATGACCAGCATTTGTTTTATAATGAAACGAATATTCGAAAACATACATTTCATATAGCTTCTTGCGTCCTGTAAAGGGCAGTGCGTATGACAAGAGAATGAAAACGAAGATTGGCTTTTAAGGACGAGAACAAAGAGTGTTTTTTGATGACCAAAACAAAAATTGTTATTTGAGGATGAAAACAAAGATTGAAGCTCCGTAACGCACTGATTAATTAGTTAACATACGTACTCTCCGCGTTTTCCTTTTTTCAATTTTAATCTTTGCGTCAAGTTTCAGAATGTCGATCAATCAAATTAACTCTCGAATGTCTTCCCCTCTTTCGGATTAAAAACTCTGTGAAGTAGAGATGTTTTTAATCCTTTTTTTTTTACTCTTGAAGCATTAATTAACTAATTTAATTAAAGTCAGGAGAAATCTGTTGAAGAAATCTTAACGCAGTGCTGACAACTTTGTTTAGATAACAAAATTGGTGAATATAATGTTTTATATGACCAGCACTTGTTTTATAATAAAAGGAATGTTCGAAAAAATAAATAGATCGCCTGGAGGAACTTAGTTCACTGGGTCTGGTTGAATTGTCTTTTTCAATGAAAAAAATGTATATAAAAATAAAATCACTGAAAAGGAGTCTTTCGTAAGATGAATATTTTGATTGTCCATTCATGTAAAATTATACGAACATGAATCATGTCAATTTTTATATTATAATGAAACGGCCTAATTCCCAACGAGATTTTACGAAAGGTCGTGCGATTTCGTGAAATCTCATTGAGGAGCTAAATATTCGAGCTTCGGAGTGCTATACTGATAATTGTTAAACATATAGCGTGACTCAAGATAGTGATGTAGTTCCAGTCAGTTCAAAACACGAATTGATTCTTTTTCCTCTTCTGAAAAAAAGGATAATCACAAAAATGTTAATGACAATAATTGAGTAAAATAATTTTATCGACTTGTCAACATTTTTAAATATAATTCTATCGTTTGTAACTTTATGACCTTTACGATAAATAACAGCCTTTGATTTCTCCGAAATCTCATGGTTGAATTAAAAAAAAACAATAATCAAAATGTATAATTCATCGATGGTTGAAAAATAAAACGAAATTGATGAACGCGACAAAATAATCTCTACTACATTGATGATCACAATACACGATAGAATGAAATATTTCTGTAATTAAATAAATATATAATATTAGAATCCACCGACAATGTACGTAGAGAAGGATTCAATAAAAATTACTATAAATCTTAAAAAACTGCCAAACTAATCCAGCAGTAGGATACCGATACATCGCCGTCTTTCAACAAATGTATCATTTAAAGATAATTTTTACGATACAGGAATAATTGCTGTAAGTATGTTAAACATTATTCGAAAAGTTCACTCTCAAAAGTCGACAGGTGGCGCCACTACAAAAGCTATCAGCTTACCGTTAACATTTTTTTTCAGGTTATACGGTAACTTTCACGATATCATTCTCTACGTATCGTAGGTACGAGGTTGGTGCTCGGCTTTTTATTACGTTCTTTCTCAATTAGGCAGTATCTCGTGCTACTATTGTTCTATTAGGTGGATGGTGATGCCCTGTAGGATCGTCAGTGTACCTTGAAAGGGCCAACCGTACAGGGCACAGGTTGTACGTTGTTTTCCTGTGCTACGTGCGAATCCGATACAGTAGACGTGTAAGTCGATTGCGAAATCAATAAGGGAGCGGTGGGGCTTTTAAAGTGGGAAGAATCACTTACTAGATGGACTAAATATATTTAAAAAAAATATATTATTAAAATCCTTTACATCGGCACTCTGTAAATCTGTACTTTGTCGATAACCGTGCCGTGCTATACTCGGATTATGTATTGGTAGATATATTTCAAAGCATATATGTGAAATGTAAATTTCAATCGTCGAATATTCCGATCGTGGATTGCTCGAAAATCCTTCGTGCCCGATTCCTTGCTTTTCTTTCTGGTACAATCTCGTGATTCCTCTTCGTCGCGCGTGCTTTTTATTCTCGGTATATCCGCAATCCACAAACCATGAATAAGAAAAGTAGCGGAAGTGTGTATAGGTACCGTTGGTATAGTGCAGAGATGTAGGGAAACCCCCGCATCCCAACGAGTACTCGTCTGGTTTCACCGCTTTCCTCACGAGCCCTTAACGTGTGAGCAACTTTATGATTGGAAAAACGTGAAGTCACGGGGTAAGGCGACTAACTTTTTCCATTAGCTGTGCCGAGAGTTGCTCGTCGTTGGTGCTTTCCCATCGCTCGATTCTCCTTCGACTCTGCTCCACTCTACTTCATTTCGCGAAGTTACCGCGTGGCCGATAGCTACCAGTGAATCTACCCGCGGAATTGCGTTACGGCGATTAAGGTCATACGTGCGCTTTAAAGCTTCCCGGTTCTTTCTATCCTACTCAGGTACCTCGATCTTGAGCTCACGGTTTGGTAAGATGGTTCAACGTACATGCTGATACGCTATATATTTATCTTATACTGCTCCTTCAAAGCTCTTGCAATTGGCTTAATACTTTGTTCGGAACTTTCATTGACCCTTTGAGGACACTTTTTTTCCTGAAAAAGCTCATTACGATGAGTCAGTGAACAGTAGTGGCTTTGACAATTTTAGAGATGAGCAGTTATGCGATGCATTTGATGTTGTCATTCGAATTCATAAATTGTTATTCGAATTAAGTAAATATTATTAATAATCGATAATAATTTTAACACTGTATTTATAACGGTGTATACACGCGGTGCTAAAATAAATAATAATTTGATGGTGGTCGACCAGATGTACCTATAGAATTAGATTACATTTTTTATTTAAATATTATATAAATTGAGTGCAAAGCTTTATTATTGTTAAATCTCAATTATGCTTGTCGACCTCTTAAAAAAAAATATCAACGCAAGAATCGAGACTTTAACAGGTTGCGTTTTATCGGTAAACGACTTTTTTGGCACTTCAATTAGACAATTAACACTTTTCGTTATTAAATTACACAGATAATAAACTCGTTACTTGAACATAACGATTGTAAGGATTCGAACGCGATAATAAAAAAGGGATTAACCGAATATTTCACATAGATATATCTTGAGTTACAAATCCTATAGATTTTATCCGACGTTAAGTAATGTTTGTTATTATGAACACACCATCTGCCTTGACCCTTAACTCGGAATTTTACATTGTCATTCGTTCTTTTCACCGTAAGAATAATATTTGTGTTTGTGGAGTATTAAATGAGAACGATTTAATGCAAATTTAATAATTTCATGTTCCATTAACTACCAAACGCGAATTTTCCAATATTTAATGTTAGTTTTGTCTGTTTGAATTCTTCGTATACACAGAAATACTCCGGAATGAGTATTTTCATGTAGAATTAAGTGTAGTTCCGATTATCAAAATGCTGGTAAAAGTAACCAATTTTTCTCTAATATCTCAAAGATAATTAGAAAAAATATCAGCGTGTACCTGTAGATAATTGTTTGAGCGTCTCAGTTTGTCAAGTCACAAAGTAATACTATAAGTAAAGTATGTTTGATGATTGAGGATGCAGGGATAAGAGTATCCCAACTGTGGACAAAATATAGTTATACGATAGTGCTCCGTGGGAAAATGGTGGTTTTTCATCCCAGTTCTGAAGGATTAACGACGCAATATTTTACCGTCACCAGTGTAGACGACGTCGACGTTCTTCCGTGTCTCTCCTGTTTCATAATTAAAACCGACACTGAAACGCCATGGGACTGGGATGTTTGAGAATCAAAAGTTGCAACATAGAAGAATATGAAGTTTTAAGTGTATTCCTTTTTTCGTTCACATTTTATTGAACATTCAGGTTCGTATTAAAAATATATAAACAATTAAAGTGTATAACTATTTGTTCTATAGAGTCTCCTGTACAAATCATGGTCGCATCGGTTTGTTGTCTGATATATTCAGTGTTCCCGAGGAAATATTGATTAAATAATTAATAGCACATTATCCAATAAATTCTCTACGGTTTTCCCTGTATTCCATGGCATGGATGTGACACAATGTATTTACATTTGGAGTCTATCTACATACTTATCTGTTAAAAAATATTTACGTAATCTTTTTATCTATTGTGACAAATAGTTATTGTGAAAATTGATTCTTCGTGTCAAGTGTGTCTCGAGAGGTCCGTGGTTCCATTTTCATACTGATATTGGTGCTGCTGCTGACATCAACGAAACTTTCCCGATTTTAAGCACGTGGCCTCGAACGCAAAATGATTTGTATCTTTTGACAACCGATCGTTGGATAACCGCAAAAAAAAATCAATTAACTCAGGTTTACAAATATTATTGCGCATGGATTCAACGTGTTTAATTTCGTCATAATTGTTTCGTCTTAACTCCAATCATCAAATGAAATTATCCATTGCAATGCCCACGCGGAATGTGAGAAAGACAAGTTTTCCCTTACGAGCTGCAAACCATGTTTTACATTCTATTCAGAGAACGCTTGGCCTCGAGCTATCGATAATGACGAAGTTCCGATTCGCAACACGAAAACACTATCGTAATATTTAATGAACGTCGTTATTAAAAAATTTGTTTTTATAATATGAAATCAAAATTATTTCGATACGTTGAATTGAAACATTAAATCATCTGCGTCGAGAAATAACTAACGATAAATGTATAAAACAATACAATATAAATATTTCCATGGAACTTCATTACATCTCACTGGCAAGAACATTTTCCGAAGCGGGCCCGAAAAAGATCCGCTTGGATATAAAAGGCTTTGTAAATAATTACAAATTTGTACTGCTATCTTTAAAGTGACGGTTGTCACGTAGGATGCAGCTTTAAAACATAAGCCTACGTTGTTTGAAGCGTAGTCTGTTGCTTCACGTGAAAGCAATAAAAAAATAAGTCATACACTCGGAGCGATAAGACTCCAGCCGTATTGAATATCCTCTCATGCAGATTTTGCGGACATAATTCCAGGTTGATAGATGATAACAAAGTAGTTGCACAGTGACACGCGTCGATCGCAGAAAGTTCAGTGGTCTCTCGCGTAGAACAAGAAAGTCCCAAGCCCTATCGGTGCCTCGTCATTAAATCATAATTAATCATAGTCGAGCGTCAATCGATTGCGCGGTTGCACGGGTGTAACTTAAACTTGTTACGAACTTTGTACCCGAATTCTACAAAGGCACATGTGTTGCGTCGTTTTGTACTTGGAACAGAGTCGAGTGGGACGTTACGCAACAGTTTGTCAACCTCTGTTCACGATAAAGAGATTGAATTATTATCAAATCTCAGATCCAGCGCGTCCGCGAATCTCAGGCGCTGTCGTTGGTCTTGTCGATGATGAGAGTATCGCGGGCGTCGTTATCCTTGCCATTTTCATTGATCTGTTTAAGAGCAATATCGCAGTTTCTTTTTCGTTGAGATTTCGGACGGCCCAGGCAGGTGGTAAAGCACGTATCACCCTGTCCAAACTTTTCGCCATCCTCGAGTGTCTCGGGCATCGGCTGGCCAGCAGTTTCAGGTAGATAGAGCGACATAAAACCAGACAACAGGGCAATGAGCCCAAAGGTCGTGGCTGGCACTCGGGGATTTAAAAAATCGAGAAGCATTATCATTGGCGTTAATGCGCCGCTAATACGGGCGC
Organism: Cylloceria caligata; assembly: GCA_963942595.1. NCBI lineage: Eukaryota > Metazoa > Arthropoda > Insecta > Hymenoptera > Ichneumonidae > Cylloceria > Cylloceria caligata. The sequence goes on along the minus strand of OZ012705.1, from coordinate 7,897,150 downwards.
ACATCGAGCCGATACCCAACGCCGTATTTCTCAATACCGTGGGGAATAGTTCCGCGGTATAATTGTAAATAACCGCGAAGGAGATAGCGACGCAGGCTTTACCGAAGAGAGCGATAACGACGATAGCCGTTTTAGCTGAATCCATGTCCTGTGGATAGAACGATGCGCTGATGCAGCAGATACCACCGATGAGCATGAAGGTGCTGACGAGACAACGACGTCCGAAGCGGTCCATCGTCAAGGTGGCAAACACGTAACTGGGGACCTCGACAAGACCGCTCAGGAAGAGCATGAGATAAGGATTGCCGTCAATGAGACTTCCACTGCTCAGCGACAGACCGTAGTAAACAATGGAATTGGCGAACCAGTTGAGGCAGACGTTAAGCGATTTTTTGCGCAAGTTTGGCGTCTTGAAGAGATCGGCGGCACTGTAGGAACCGGCGTCGTCTCGGGTGGCTTGACGAGCCTTGTTTCTAGATACGTACTTTTTCTTGTCGAGTTGAAAGCCACTGTTGTTCATCCTGAGAGCTCTCTGCACGATTTCCACAGCCTCCGAAGCGCGTCCTTGAGCCCACAGCCATCTGGGTGACTCGTCCATGAGCCACCAGTGGCCTATCAGGAGTCCACTGTGAAGACCGTAGACTATCTGGAGCCACATACGGTCCTTGATGACTGCACCCCATCCAGCAACTACCATGAAACCGCAGGCGAACGCCAGTTGGAAAATCATGCCGCAAATAGTTCTCTTGGAAGGTCCAACGAGCTCCATAGTTAGGACAAAGCCTGTTATATAAGCCCCGGCTGATCCAAATATCCCATAGAGAAATCGGACTATCAGAAAGCTATAGAATTCCGGCACAAAAGCGACGAGTACACCCAGTATGAGTTGCCCTGTTGCTGATACACAGAAGATTATCTTTCTACCGTATTTGTCTGCCATTGTACCGAGAGTAACCGCGCCAGCGAAAACACCAAGCATATACGACGACTGAGCCACAGCTTTCATCCATCTTCGCGAACAAACAAAGTTCCATTCCATACCACGCGAAGACTCGTAATACTTCGTGTCGTAGACCCACTCGTTACATTCTTTAGTGACATTGTCTATATCGTCGAAATAGGAACAATGATCCTGGGTGACGGGTAAATCCAAATCGATCCAGGAACCGTTCAACATGATACTCGGCTTCTCATTGGCGGCTGGGACTTCCTCCCAAATGAGATTCGGTTTGTCCAGAGCTTCGCGAAGACCCGGCACGACGCATCTGTGATCCGGTACCGCCGCGACCGTCAGCAGAGTCAGCATGTGGAGTCCTGCGGTTAGGCCGGCTATGATGTGAAGGGAGTACTGCCAGGCTTGGTATCTACCGAACTCCCCCAAATGAGCCATCATTTCTTCCAGATCGGTATCCACACTCGCCATCTTGATTCTTAAATTAATCTACCGAAATCAGCGACTACTTGTACACTTTTCACTGTCTGAAGTTCACTTCCGCGCGATCCGTGCTTTGTCTTCAGCCAGCAACTGGATTCAATCGACTGCGATGAAGGTAACGAAGGCTGTAGATTTTACCGCTCACCGGGCATACGTTGACGCGCTATCGCTCGCTAATCGAATAAAGTGAACCCGCAAGCTGTTGGACCGTGGGCTGTATAACGTGTAGCTGTAGGCGATGATCCAGGCAAACGTTCACTGTGCGGAAAACGGGGAGTGTCCAACGGTGCACTGCCGGTTTGTTCACCTTGTGGCTATGCACTGTTCTTCGCACGAGACACAGATAACCAACAGTGAACTGGATAACTGGGTTAGTAACCTTGCCAACGATGAACAGAATACTGGTAACGACTCGACGAAGAACGAACCACGAATGACGCGCTCTTTAACTTTTCCCTTTTTTTCCTTATTCGAACCACCCACGCTCTCGGTATACGCTGTTAGACGTACGATTATCCCAAGGTCTCTCTCTTCTTCTGCTTCTGTTTCTTTTCTTCTCGGCTTATCTTATGCCTGTTTCTTTCGCTCGTGCCGCCACGTCGCGTCTCGTATCCCCCTCACGGCTTCACGACAAATGTTCTATTTTCTCGTCAACTAGCGATCCGAGACGACGACGATGTTGGCGCTATTTCGACAGTGCAGCTGTACCTCTCGCGGGAATCCCCACAGTGAAATTCTTCGGTATGTCGCAATGGAAGCCCACGATGAGAGATAACGACATCGAGAGTTTGCACTTCGGGTTCAGGGTAAATGGTAACCCTTGTCGATTTTCGATCGTCCGAGTCCCCTGTAAACACGAAGAGACGAGGATTTGAGTTTGGTAAATACAGCAGGAGAGCACAAAACAGTGAAAGTTAACGAAATTGTATTATCCAGCAAATAAAATCTAATATGTACTCTGTCTCTATCAATGACGTATTCCTCTGATCGAAAAACGGAGTAACATCTTCGCACAAATCGTTTAAAAATTCAAAAGTTTATGTATCGATACGTCACGATCTGGCAATACCGAGATATCGATACTATTTTTATGAGAATATTTCTCACGAGGTGCTTTTAAGTCTAAAGAATAAAGCGAAACTATCTTTATTGAAAAAAAAATCTATAAACTAATTTTTTAAATAAAAATAGTTGTTAATATTTTTAAAAAATGTAATCTTACTCTTCATTTACCAATACAATGTATGTGTTAGTAAAATCTATTAATTATAAGCGTTGCTTGTAATTCCTGCTTGTATCTCTTATTAGAATGAATTTAACCTATTTGTAGAATACAATTTGCAAAGAGATTTGAGAAATTATTGTATCACACGAAAAGCTGAAGTGTTTGCAAGAGATACGTGAAATCTTTAGATGATATAGATTAATGAAACCAGATTGCTGAACAAACAATAAAAAAAAAGTACATTTCACGTGTGAATTTAGTAAGAGACAGAGGCGCCAGCCAATTACATAAAACCGTGACACGTATCAGACACCGACGACAGCTCCTTTGAAAGTAAAATTTATTGTCGCTATTTTCGGAGCATTCGAATAACGAGATAAGCAAACATATTTTTAGACAGTTGCGAATAATAATTTATCGATGCATAATCATGCTAACGACAGTAATACTTAAGAATCTTTGATTTTACATCGTGAATCACTGAGAATAGTGACTGTCGTAGCGAAAATTGATGATAGATTAATTAAACAAGGCATTCGCGTAATTTAAAAGATATATAAGCAATAGAGTCAAAATCATTTGAATAACTTAATTGTACTGCGTATAGTTCGATTGATTAATGCTACAAGGAAACTTCTGACGATTTTATCTACGTTATAGTGTACTTCGTTGTTTCAAAGTTATTATTGATAGGAAATACAATCTTCGGATCTTCTGGCAACTGCACTTTGGACTAGTGTCAGCCACGATACGTTTTTTCAATAATTATCGTTATCAGCCATTCGTAACGATTAAAAAATTCTCCAACGAAAAGGAATGACAATTTTCGTAGCTCCACAAACATGGCCAATCTTTTAGTCCTTTTACCCAGGTTTCTTAACTTTCAGTTAAAGAAAAAGGGGGAGGGGTACAGTAGGATATACGGGGCAGTCAATTTATATCAAAACCTACCGGAGGGAACCATTTGAAACAAAAATAACATTAACAACATTCGTAACCTCTGTGTTACACTCAAAAATGATTTTAATCGGTCCACACTAGTTTTAACAATGAGTAATAATATTATTCGGATTTCAGTCATTTCGAATATTAATAATTATTTTCGAGGTTTGTTACCTGAAGCATAAATTTGCAAATATGCGTCAAGTGTTGTGATATTGTGACATAATTGTCATGTGCTACAAACATTAATTATATTACAGATTATGATAATCGGTTAAACATTATGATAAGAGCTAGTGAGACATTGGGTTACCGTGCGGCATATAAATGACTTCATTCTGCTGCCTAAAACTATTTTTTCCGCGTTTAATAACAAAATATTTTATTTTAAAGAGATGGAAAAGAAAGTGTTATCATATTCATTGAAGATTGCGATAAAAACAATTATGTAATGTACTATTGTGATATTTTTATAAAAGAAAAAAAGTTTTTCAAAAATGTAAATATGCTTGGAATATGTAACTTATAGATTATTAGAATATTAATAATTAATTATTGAAAACTCGCTTCATAAAAAAAAAGTGTCCCACAGTACCCTGCCGTCTCTTACATTATAAGACAAAGAGAATAAACATATTTTTGTAAATATATATCAAATGTTCTTTATTGCTTGATTATCTTAACTTTTTATTTAAAAAATTGCGATTGAGATTGTTTATAAAAGAAACAAATGTTTTTACAAAAGTGTCTGCACATTAGCAACACTTACAATACAATTTTTAACCCTATGTCTCACTGTGATCGACAACATGTCCCACTGTTTCCCAGCACCGATGGAATACAGTAAACCATATCGAACGGTTCTATAAATCTCAATTAATGCGGATTATATTACATAATTTGGTAATTCCGCGGTAACTGCACATCTACTTAAATATGCTTGGAATATGTAACTTATAGATTATCAGAATATTAATAATTATTGAAAGCACGCTTGATAAAAAAAAAAGTGTCTCACTGTACTCTGCCGTCTCCAATATCCTAACAAAAAGAGAATAAACATATGTTTATCAATAAATATCAAATTTTCTTTATTACTTGGTTATCTAAATTTTTATTTAAAAATGTTCATTAATTAATCAGTAAATTCTTCATAAACAGTGATTATAACTGCTGAAAATAAACCCCTTCAACGTGTTTTGCTCTTTATTATTCATTGCAACGTTTGAATACTTTTATTACCGATATGTTTTTACTTTCGTGAAATTTAATTAATATTTCACCGATAAATATATCTGTAATGCATTTGAATATATTGTAGATATCGATTAAACTCTTTAATTGTATATATAAAATCGAGGTAATATCGTTTAATAAAATATTCATTTCAGTAAAGTGAAAAATATTTATTAAAAAAAAACAATCAAAAAAAAATATCAAAAAAAAAAAAAAAAACTAATTTTAGAGTGCAAGTGACGACATTCGGATAACGAGTTAAAGATTAGGAACATACATGTTATACAGTGTAATCGTAATATCTTTTTAGATTTTGTTTCCTTTTATGTTTTTCCATTTTTTACTTATAAGCGGAACCCATTATCGAAAACTTATAACACCGACGTGAAAATACGTTGATAAACAATATATAATAGCGCCTTGTGAATCTCCGTCTCGTATGCATCTTCATCATTTTTGAAAATTTGATCACCCCCAATATCGAGAACAGCAGTAAAAGCGCAAGCCATACATAAAATATATTATTTTCAACGAGTGAACGCGTATTATAGATATACAGGAACGCTTGCACTACACCAAGTTTATCGCTCTTTGATAGTGTCGGATACATATTTCTCAACGTTTTCGCTAGCACTGCAAGCCAGATGGAATGAGACACAGACAAATAAGGGGAGATGGAGGGAGAGGAAGAGAGAGAGAGAGAGAGAGAGAGAGAGAGAGAGAGAGAGAGAGAGAGAGAGAGAGAGAGAGAGAGAGAGAGAGAGAGAGAGTGAAAGGCAGATGAACAGAAAAAGCCACATCTTCTGGGAGCAGCTGTTTCTGCTCGGTAATCGTGAACAGAATAAGATGTTGGAACGTTTTACTTTCCCTAACGCTACGTCATTCATTATTAACATAATACTTTTACTTTTTTTTAAATAAAATCCGATATCAATGAATATTTTATTGATTATTATTACACCTGTACACGTAGCCTTTTTCTTATAATAACCATTTTTATAGAAACATTGCGATACGGAAAGCGATAGTGAAACTCACAGTTGCGAAACCTTGTTGTTTTGGTTCAGCACATACATTTCATTCGGTTTATAATTACACGACCTGATAATGTCGATGCCATATTATGCTGTATTGTACGGATGGTTAAAATTGAGTGACACCTTATTAAATTCTCATAAACAGTATGTTTTTAAGGTAAAAGTTCGAAAGTATGTGATCGAAAGTATATTTTTTTAATGAAAAATATAAACATTTGGCAATCGTGTAAAAATACCTTTAACTAAATTCATTCGACATATGTTTTTTTATTATTCCGAGTTAAAAAAAATAGTTATCCTTTACAAAAAAATATATTAAACCGTAAGAAAAAAAAAAGCAAATCATTAACATTAAGACATTCAAAAGACATGTTTTATGTCACATAAGCAAAGAACATAAAATATTGTGATGGATAATGTTATTTCATTTATTTTATACTTTGTTTGTTATATTTTTATCAGTGGAGTATAAGACCAGGGTTAAGAAGTAAATCCAATAAAGCGAAACACGATTTCATTATACTGGCACGTCTGACACTGACTTACATTATTCTCCGTGGAAGCGCGAGGCCAAACTGCTGAACAAGTCGATCGACGATGTCGACTGGTAGCCCGTGGTTCGGTAAGTGCGGTGGTAGTGGTAGATGAATTATCACAAACATACGGCGGGAGGTAACGCTGCTTTTCCAAATAGAATCAATGATCTTGCGACATCAGTGAGACACCGATGTCTTTGGGTTCTAACTCTTCCAATCCACTGTAAAATATTTTGTAGTTTAAATATATTTCAACGTACGTAGTACGAAAAACATTTAATAATTAAAAGTAGAACCGTTTGCATGTTGTTTTTCCGTTCTTTTGGTGCGTCGTGTCCACACACAGCCTCATCTGTGTAAAAATACACCGATCGACTTTGATTGAATTGATCGAATTGAAAAGTTCTACTTTTCAATTTTGTTTTTATCGACGAAACAGCGATTGAATTTTTTTCACAAACTTATATCCAGAATTACAAAAAATTAAAGAGCATCAAGTAAAATAATTCCAATTTTCATAAAGGCTTATCGTTTCAATATGATTTAATGAAAATTTTAACAGACACAATCTTTTTACTGCTTTACTTGCGTATGCTAAATTTTAGTTCGACCGTTCAGGGGAGGATTAAAATTTTTAATTAAATCTAGAGAATTTAAATTTTGACAAGCACATGCAATTATCGAAATCTAAAATTGAATTTGGTGTAATATTCGAAAGTCTTTGTCGATTTTTGGACAAATTTTATACCAAGAATCCTCGAAGATTATCAAGTATGTGTGCAAAATGAAGAATTCAAGATTCCCTGAAATGTCAACTATTTTCCAAGTTTTAACGAAAACTCTCTACCAAGCACTGAATATTATTACGTTTGTGTAGAAACTTTGTGCTCGCTAATACCAGTTTTGTAAAAGTTAGTGCGATAACGTTGAATGTTCGAAAAATTCAAGGCCCCATAAAATTTTAACATCTTTTTTTCAAATTCAATAACAAATAATCTACAGTTTTAAAAAATTATTTGGGTAGATCAGGCACTTTTCTAAAAAATCAAAAAGAGATTACTGCTTCAATTATGTGCCAAATTTCAGCCTAACTACTCTAACGATTTTTCAATTTTAGAGGATTGAATTTTGGAAGCTCTACACACACACACATACGCGCGCGCGCACGCACGCACGCACGCACGCACACACACACACCCACACACAAACATACATTTTTCTAAACTACTTTCATCGACGCTTTAGACTTTCTTGAGTAAACTGACATTGAAACCGTAAAAAAAATATTTTTTTATGGTAACGAAGCTTTCTTTATGAGGAACCAAAAGTGACCATTTAGAAGCTAAATTCTACGAAATCTGAAATTTTTAATCTAAATATTCTACATAACTATTGGATGGTTAGGTGTATTTCTCCTAACACATAAAAAAATATTTGTTTCAGGCGCACCTTAAGTTGCGCCTCCATCACAGCCAAATTCGGTATCACGGGACGACCAACGGTCTCATAATGTTAGTGTTGTCTGTTTAGGCATACAAATTCATCTTATTTCGAGCCACGGTCTTTGGTTGTGTGCGTCAGATTTTAATCACGAGCGATCAGCTTGTGTGGTGGTTTTCGTTCGTGCCCAGTGACCGCACGAGTGATGATAGCATCGCGAGTAACGCTTGAATTGTATATACTTATTTACATTTATATACCATTTGAATCTTTGCCCCGACGAACTGGTTATAGTTGCGGTAGTCCTCGTTCGCAGTTCCTTTGCTTTTTTATTTCTCTGATACACACGTTGGCCGCAAAAGATAATACATCCACGACATTCCTCACGTGCGCCTCGCTTGACCTCAAAGTGCGTTCCTTTGGCTTCTCGCAATCTCAGACGTTTGTCTCTAATTAATACGAGATCTTGTATATCAAGCAAACATATACGTGCAGAACGAGTCTTCTACTTCGTTCGGTCGATCTGGACTTGAACGAGCATCGAGTTACTTTTCTTCTCGAGCTTCGTATTCGGCGCCGTTCCAAGTTGACGGAAAATTCCCGAAAGAGGCTACGGGATGGTAGAATATGTACAGACAGGATACTGCCATCCTTTCAAATATATACTTAAGGCGAAATTAATCCAGGTAAAAGTCCCAGTATCCAGTACTCGGCTATCTTATATGCTTTAACATAGACAGATAATGCATATAGGTAAAGCGTAACATGACTTGTCCGACTATTCTGGTCCCTGGTTGGTTACTGGGATCTTTACCTTAATCCGATTGATATGCAACATCATTAACTATGCAATACAACTGATTATCCATGTGGAATGATTAACCTGTATTGAACCTCGTGAATTTCATTCCATGTCATCGCAATATTTTTATAGATACCAGGTGTACAAGTATGAAATGCGGATTTCAGACATCAGATGGCGCACGCATGCACTTTGTGCTATAAAGATTTGACACTGCGCCATTTTGTTGTATCATCAACAAGTGTCAGACGCGCACGAGTGATAAATTGGAAAATTGTGTCCATACTGTTGTGTTGTTGTGTTCAATATGTCGAAATTTATACCGAACAAAGAGCATTCGCGGACAGCATTAATTTTTTGTTTTCATTTGAAGAAAACTGCTGCTGAATCATACCGATTACTTCGAGAAGCTTATGGTGAATATACTCCATCGCAAGATACGTGTGAACGATGGTTTTGGCGTTTCAAAAGTGGTGACTTCGATGTTGCACGATAAAATAAAAATTAGTGAACTAACGTAGAATGTTTCACACATTGTTACATAGTTTGTTGGAAAGAATGGTCATAGATGATCTGAAAAAATTCTTCAAAAAGATTACTTCAATTTAATTGAAAATAGCAGTGAAGTCACTGAAAAAAAATCTTCAGATATGTTAATGCATTTAGATTGATGTTCAACAATTATTGAACCCCTTAAAAGTTATGTGAGTACAGTTTCATAAGTTGAGCTTAGCTTGTCAATTGCTCGGAATAATACTGGTACCCAAGATCAAACCAATGAAACGATGAAGAAGTAGACATAACAGAAAATGGAACGTATCAATTCTCGAGTTCAATGGTGATCTGGATTAATATTGCCAGGAATGTATTGTTCAAGCACGGTCAACTCGATATAATGTCGCCAGTGACGTGTTTCATTTTCTTTTCACTCAGTTGGATCGACGAGTAGCGCGATACGATATTTCATAGCACGTGACTAAACGGTATAATGAATTAAGAAGCTTCACTCAATCGCGAGAGCATCGAACATCAAAAACAGACCTTGAGCTATTGTGTTGCGTAGTTATCTCTGAACGATAATGAGCATAAAAATTATGCCACGCGTACTGTTATTAAAATCATTGGAATCACGTAAAAATGCAACTGCTAATCACTGCAATATGAATTAAGGCCATGCTCTTGCGTTTCAATAAATATAACTTGCGGGTATATAACGGACGCGATCATTAAAAAACGTCCAAGCATTATGAATTCATGCGAATATCTCAGCGAATACCGCGATTATAGAAATTGAACAATCAAATTATTTCGAAGCTTAGACAACATTTTTTATTCAATTAAAATTCATACAAAATTTATGTTAAAATATGATTCAAGTATCATCGCTTATTTAAAAAATTCTTAACCATGACACGTTCAATTGGTTGACAAAGGCTAAAAAGTGTATCATCGCTTGACACACTTCTATTACTTCTATGATTGTATCCTTGATAATAATTGATGGATAGAGTAAGATGTTTAAGGTATTTATCATAAAGATATAAAAATAAATAAATTGTTAAATAAAATATACAAATACATTAGCTTTAAGAAGATTTTAATGCATAATTCGTATCTCTGTGTATAATGCACACACAGCGTACGAACCAAATCTTTTTAATTTAACGAAAATTAATTTTATTATCTGAATCGCATAAAAATAAGTGAATCGATAAGATTTACTGTTTAAGGGCAGCAATGAAAGAAGATTATTTATCCTTTTGTTAATATACTGCTTTATTACTTCACAAAATGTTTCACTGCTGAATTCAATAAAAACTGTGAAAGTAAAAATTTCGACAAACAGAAGAAAGTTACTTTGAATTAAAAAACAAAATGTTAAAATTCACCTTTTAAAAAATGTTACACTTCATCAAGTATAAAACATTTATCAGTGAATAACTACTTAATAAGAAAAGTATTTCTCAAACAAGTTATACGTTTTTAAATAGGCAAACTATAAAAGTTCCGAAAACAAGATTTATCGACGATGAATCTTCAGTAATAAAATACAAAATTTTTGTATAATTGATCGTTAATCCGATATTTTTCATTCACCCCCTCGCTCCACCTTTCATTTGTACCACTTTTGACTTACAACTTGACTTCAACCACCTATCGCAGCCTAGTCCTCCAGAAATATTTAGCTCACGAACGTTTTATCGGGCTATATGCACAGGCATTTGTACTTTAAGTCCTCGAGGCTCATGCACTTTCTCGTTATTCCTCTCATTTGTCACGATTGCACGACGCAAAACGTTGCTACAAAATAAATGACATTGGTACACATAAAAACACACACGCGTTTCACGAGCTAGTACAAAAGACCATCTACTTTTTAATGAAAACCGTGTAGAGCACCGATACAGCAATCTCTCGAGACGTCGTGTAAGTTGCGTACATTTTTCTCTTGTATTTTTCACTGCTGCATCAGATATATATGTAGAACGCAACGAAAAATTATTGCCTCGAGCGACAGTTTGCTTTCGCAAACTCTGTTTCGTCGTTCGCCAGAGTGACGGCACAATTTTATTCTCTTCTTCACGCAGGAATATTAAAATTCAGATTACGATATTACATGACACGGGTATTATGTTCACCGTTAATAAAGCGAGGATGTTAGGAACGTTATACATGCGCTAATGAATCCTTCGCGCGCGATGTTTGCCACATGCTCGACTCTGTTCTAACCGCGAAAATATTGCATTCTCGACATTACCGCGGATCGCTCTATTGTATCAGACTGTTTAGAGCGTATAGCTATTTTCCACCCTCTCTCGGTTACCATCAAACTACCCTCAGCCGAGTCCAACTATACGCTAGAATGATCCAATATGCTTAAGTGGATTTTGTCGGACCGGTCTAGAGTTCTAGAGCCTCCGGGCATCGTGGTAATTTGCCAGGCGAACTTTTTTATCCAAGATAGACGAGCTCTGCCGCTATACTACGCGGTATACTGCATTTTGCTGTGTATTTTCGTCTCGACACGGAGTATATACTCGCAATTGTGATGGGAATACTAAAAGTATACCCACGGGTACAATTGTGGACAATAAGATTTAAAAAAAGATAATAAAAATATAAAATACCTCACCGCTATAAAGTATAAACTATAAAGAAGGTTGTATCGTTTAATACAAAAGTGTAGCTTCTTTAAATTTGATGGATTTTTAGCAGTGAGCTTTTAAACAAAACTGCCATTCGTTCATTTGCGATGAATTCATTAAAATTCTACTTATATTTAATTTTTTTAACGAAGATAATTAGCTTTTTGATCCTTCGGTGATCGCAGCTCTCAAATTCTTTGTTTTCTTCGACTTCATCGTACTGATAAGATATCGCACGATCGAAGAAATTTCAATTAATCATAATAAAGAAATATCATTAAAGGTTATATCTTTTTGGGGATTCTTGATAAAATTTTTTTTATTTTTCGAGGTAATGGATCATGAATTTGCGATCGATGGAAATATTTACCTTCTTTAAGTTGACACAGAAAAGTATCCAAAATGGATTCACGCTGGACGAAAAATTAGGTGATGAATTTGGTGATGAATTTATAATTTTTGGAGCTTTTTACAAATTTGATTTTGAATTCTAGTCTAAACTCAATCTATTTTACAGACTTTTCTCTGCTGACTCTACGGAGACGAAAAACATACGTTTAGAAACGGAGGTTACCTCATAAACCTCATGATCATTCTGAAATTTTTTACAGATTTTTTAACTTAATCGATTTTTTAAATGGAAAAATCTAATATACGTTCGATAAATTAATATAAAAATTTTTTTCTCGTGTATCCAAATGTTTATTTAACAATATATGTACCGAGTGCATCGCGATGAAGTCGAGACAAGATGAATTACTTCTTGTCACAGCCATATAGCTCATTTGCTGCGGTAAAAGTGCTGCTGTCGAGACAAGTACCTAAGTACTTTACAGGCTGATAATGACCGAGTTATTCGTGGCTGAGCACGTGCCAGGATCCATAATGACACTCGTTTATCTATAATATAAACCGAGCACGGTGGTTTCTCCACTGAACTTTCCTTTTGTCCGCGGTAGGAGAACCGCGACGACGAGAATGAAGATGAGTTAAGATTTAAGATCCATCGATTTCCACGCTTTCAAGCGGGTTATCGCAGTAGTTACTAAAGTTCATTCTGGAATACGAATTATTTATGTCGTTGAATAACATTTATTGTATGAGAAGACCGAGCGAATGAAACCTTTCTTCAATGAAACAAAGGGTTCATGGAATCGATAAACTTATTACTTCATTTTGCAGATGAAAGACTTGACATTGTCTTTTGCAGACAATGACTTCCGTTGAGAATCTCCGAGAAGCAATAGAAGTTACTGTCCTCAAAATTATTAGTAAAAAAGAGATTAAATCAATACTTAAGAGGATTGTAAATATTAGAACGACCGAAAATTGGATAAATTACCAAAGAGGATTGTGGATTGGTGAATGAACGTACATCGTCTCTGTTATTTGCTTTTCCTTTACTATATTCTTGAGAAAAGAAATAATTGTTCAAAATTACAAAAAAAAAAAATGACAAATAACGGAGCTTTTGAGATTCACAGTGCGTTTTTGTTTTTGTGTCAATAAAATTGAAAATTCAGTAAAATTGCAATTTTCGTCAAGTTTAAACTCCTTGATCGATTATCACTAAATTCAAGACCGAGTATCCTCGTTCTCTAGCCAATTCGTATGCTAATTTTTGGTGTGATAGATGAATATTTATGAAAGTTAGAGGATAAATATATTTATTTTCGAAAAATTACAAACATTCATGTTTCTATAAAATCTTAACGCCTCCATCGATTGTTACCAAACTCAATACAGAATAACTTTGTTCCCTGCTCTATTCTTATAGAAAGTTTTAACTCGATCGGACTTTTCGAAAATTTCAAACAATCATAAAATGAGACACCCGTTAGAGATTACGACGAAAATTGCAACAAATTGACGGGGGTTGCGATCCTACCCGTGTTCAAAGTTTCAGGATAATCGAGTAACCCATTCTCGAGATGTATCCATTGCAATTCTGCAAGCTCATCGTACGCGCGCGCGTGTGTGTGTGTTAGTGTACGCGCGCGCGCCCGCGTGCGTGGCCATTGAACAAAAAAAAAACGATTTCTTGACATTTTGGAACTCTTTAAGTACTCTGAAATCAAAATCTCGAGAAAAAATTCTTTCACAAAAACATAGCTTCTTCTACGAGGTAGCGAAATGAAGAAAATGGCGATTAAAAAATTATATTTTTGTGAAGAATTATTCGAAAAGGTTCAACCTTTTCTATCTTTTTAATACAACGTTCCTTTTAGAGATATATTTTAAATGCAAGAATATTTCTTATATTAAAAGAGAAATTTGTTTCTACCAAGACTTCAATTAATCCAGAATAGCAAACACCTTTTATAAAAAAAAAATTTCTTAATATTTCGACTTCTACAAAAGTACAAATTAACATTTTAAAAACAAAAAAAAAATAATGAATCACCGATTTCTATCATATCAAATTATGTAAAGTTTTGGAAATACATTGTGAAAGGATAAAATTAATTTCTACGCCAGACACAAAGATTAATTGGACATCATAAATAATAATAACATTAAATAAACTTTTTATTTTTAGGACCAGTCATCTTATCGTAACGGTACCCAGACAGTTGATCCTCGTGACAATACACGCGCGCGTGCGTTATCACGACGCTATCTTCAACTTAGAGCAACTGCAATATAAAACGTAATTATACTGCGATTCGTAGGGATTTGTAATTATTACAGAGAATTCAATGTGACGCATATGCACATATCGCAGAAACATATATCAGAGTCATCAGAGTCGTCTAAATGTGTCTTGTGTTATCTGAACAATCAGTTGATTAATGAGTTCAGAGAACTATCAACGAAACGTAGATTATACTAATGTATACAAAAACATTTGGAGGTGTTTGAGACTTTAAAACGTGACTCTCGAGATTTCATCACGTATTTAAACACATAATTCCATAAGCGTAATGTTGATTAGAGGAAGACTCAAACGATCGAGGATTCAATGATATCCTTTATCAGATTCGGAGGAAGACTGTAACGTAATAGATATCGTGATCCCGTGTTTAATCCACGAGGAAATAAATTATACCACGAGTGAGGAGGAGCTTCTTGCAGTGATGTACCGAGTCGTAAAATTTAGGATTTACCTAATCGGAATGTATTTCATGATAATAAGAGGTAATTAATAACATTCTGGGACCTCTTGAGAGGAGGTTTGGTTGCCGCGGGGATCAATTGTCCACGATCAAATGTCGCCAGATCTTTTTCTCGGGATTTAACTTCGGTAAAGCTTGTGTAACCAGAATGACATTGTGGAAGTGATAGACTCAATACTTTTCTTCTTGCAGATGAAAGAAGGTTACAATGACTTTAATCGATAATCTCCCAAAAGCAATTGATTAATAGTATAAAGGACATTACATCGGTAACGTAGCTTCGGATAGTGGGTATCGTGAAATAAACACGTTTTTTATCGGTAAAAAAGTATTAAAAATTCCTCACGATTGATCGATGTTATGCTCATGTAAAAAAATTCCAGGTCTGAATATTAAAAATAATTTTTTTTAAATTAAACTTCCTCAAGGTTTTATATTATATTAGGTTCGGATGTTTTTTTTTTTTTACATTATCAGAACATCGTGACAAACAATCAATAGTGAATGATTTTTTATAAAATTTCTTTTTTACTGACGTAAACAAATAAAATTCTTTATATTTTGACTTTTACCAATGTACACACTAACATTTCAAGAATAACAAAAGTACGTCTTTTACCATTTCAAATTAAACGAAGTCCTGATAACTACGCTCTTAAAGCGTAACGACCCTTAGACAAAACCTAGGCTAAAATTATTATCCTTTTTTTAAAAAAAATATCTACACCAGATTAAGAAAATTAGTTTCAATATTATTGAGAAGATAAACTTTATTTTGATAAAATTTGTGATCTTGGTTTGTAAAAGTTAATCCCATTCTTCCGTGGCTAATATTACTTCGATCACCTCAATGACCTGGCGCTTGACAACGTCATTGATAGTAAAAAGTGACGACACGAGTAAGTGCGATCGCCGAATGACAAGGAGAACGCGATAACCGGGTATTGCGTCGAGTGATATCGCATGTTACAGAACCACAGGGAGACGTTAGACTTACGTACGTCTACGTACAAGCTGTACACGCCCTCCCTTCTCCCTCACTTGTTATCCGTTTAACTTTGTGTGTGTATATGTGTGTGTGTGTGTGTACGCACCCGACGTAGAAATGGGTGGCAGCGCGTGGATCACTGACTTCAAGTGAATAATGACAGTACTGCACTATCGTGCTACATACACGTAACTAGTTTACTCTACTGTGTACTACCACTACTACTACTACTACTACTACGCTCACTCCATTATCCTCTCGCGGTTTGTTTCGCTCGGTATCGGTCACTGGGTACTGACCTTATCCAATAAATGACACACGTACTTTGATCTGACTACAGAGAATTGTATTTCGTTACAATTGTAGAGTTCTGAAGTCATTTTGACAGCACAGAACGTGAGAGAGAGGCGCCTTAGATTGTGCAGTGTTGAAACGTACGTACGTACTTATGTTATAACAGAATTAACATATACACGGGAAAAAAGTAACAAATGTCCGCATTACCGTTCAAGGATTCACCACTAATATTCAACAGCAGAGATCTCTCGACCGATCAAAATCAATAGATTGAAGCATATTAATGCAAAGTAGTCGGCAGAAATCAAAGAAAAAATTAATTAAATATATATTTTCCTGAATGTTTGTGCCTATTTTAAAAAAAAATGTACCAATGATGATTTTTTAAAAATAAATAAGGCGGGCATGTGTATGAGCGTTACATATATATTTGTACATGCACACGTATACGCAGACGTTTAAAGACATTTACATCTCTATCAGATACAACTCTATCAGAAAACAATTCCAAATTCTATCATAATACATCACTATAATAGGTAACAACTTTACCCGATGTAACAGCTCTCACAATTCTATCTGAAAGCATCTCTACCATATTACAACTTTTCCAGATTACAACTCTTGCGGTATCCGACACTCCGGACAATGCGAGTTCACACGGATAAAACAGGAAAACTCGATAACGAGATATCTGTATTATCCTCTATCGGTATTATCGATATTTAAAAAATCGACATGCGCACACACACTCGAACTTCGATTCTTATTATATATTGAATATGACGGGCTCGTATATTTAGGAATCCAATAGAAAATTGCGTGTCTGTACATTTCCGAATAATTAACGACAGGTGTCAAAAATTACGAGGTGTATCTAAAATTACATAAAATCGATATCAAAGTATTTTATATCAAGTGCATATTTCGAGTATGGACTCAACGATATGATAATGACAATGATGATGACAATATAATGCTCGATTTTGGCTGCTTATAAAAGAAGCTTTGTTTGCGTGAAAATATATTTCTTCGTGAGTTATATCGGGTGGAGTTGTATTGTGGTAGAGTTTGGGTAGGAAATTTGTTTTCTGGTAGAGTTGGAAACATGTGAGAGATGTAAATGTACCTGACGTTTAAACATGAGAAACGTCTACGAATTAAATTTCGATGAAGTCACGGTGGGCACGGGTCCCACGGTTCCCCTCGACGTCTTAAACTGTTTTCGCATGACGCGTAACTTCCGTCAGTTATCCGATAGACAATAGAAGAACTGAATACTCGATCCGTGATTGACTACGCAAGTTACCCGATGCAAAAAAGTTACGCGTCATACGGAACCCGCCTTAATGTTTACAAAGGACACCAGCAAGGTACTTTGCCAATAAGAATAAATTTCTGTAGAATAAGAATGAGACGCCGAAGAGCAAGGAGAAAACTGACCAGCTGTCATAATGATACGGATGATACCCTCCGATGTTATGATCGATGCATTAATAACTACGAAACATGTTTTTTTGGAGTAAGAAACAATATTTATTTCTGTTACAAACTCATGTTTTTGCTCTGGTTCACTTTTGTCGTCAGTTTCAATTATTTCCATTCTTCGCGTAATCCATATCACATTAGCATTGTGATGTTAAATTACATCAACGTAACATGGATTTAACAAATGGCACATAACATGCTATTTATATGATATATAACAGCTGTACTATACAGCTACATAAGATAATATCGTTAAATAATCTATTTAAATATATATCAGACACTCTGTTTACATTTAACAAATATTTAATTTATATTCCTAATATATCTGCACTTGTACGTACGTATACATTAAAATACATCGCAATATGTCTGATGGATACCGAATTTTCCGCCCTAAATACATGGGTTATATGCGAATTATATTTTTGCATATATCTTGTACATACTTTCTTGCAGTCAGTTTAAACTCACGTCTCCTGCAGGACTTCCGGACGAACAATTTCCGAGCTGAAGAAGCTCAGAAGATTCTGTTGTGACAGAACGACGCAGAGAGAGAGAGAGAGAGAGAGAGAGGAGAGAGAGAGAGAGAGAGAGAGAGAGAGAGAGAGAGAGAGAGAGAGAGAGAGAGAGAGAGAGAGAGAGAGAGAGAGAGAGAGAGAGAGAGAGAGAGAGAGAGAGAGAGAGAGAGAGAGAGAGAGAGAGAGAGAGAGAGAGAGAGAGAGAGAGAGAGAGAGAGAGAGAGAGAGAGAGAGAGAGAGAGAGAGAGAGAGAGAGAGAGAGAAGAAACACAGGAAGACAAGTCCTCCTCGTATATACATTCATTTCACAATGTCTTATGTTCGGTAATACGTATACATGTATATGTCTACATCGATAGTTTGCTAACCCGAAGATGGTATATCCTGTTCCTGTAACTCTATACCATACAGGGTAATCCAAGCTGTCAAACCGGGTGCATATATATACGCACCCCGTGCGTACCTGTGCGTCAAGGACCGAAGTCCACACGCTGGGTAAAGGTTCGCATATTGCAAATGTTCTCTCGTCTCGTTTCACTCTACGACGATCAAATTACTCGTGGTTCCTTGGATTTTCAAGTTGATCGTACCCCCATATCCTCAAATGTATTTCGTATCGCGAGAGATCGTACGGGGGCTACTCGAGCTGCATAAGAAATTCGATGTTATAAGTACCTGATGAAATTCGATTACCCACACACTGCTGAATCTTCTGCCTCGAGGGTTGCTTTCCATAAAAAAAAAAAATAAACATAAAAAGTGTTATACGATAAGAAAAAGTAGTAACGAGACTGGTGAAAGAAATAATAATTAATATTGACTGTGTTTATATGTTCGCAAGAAAGTATTAAGATAAAAGTGTTAATGAAATATTGATAAGGTCATCAAACTATGATTAATATTGCAGTTAGATTGACAAAATGCTTGTTGGGTTTAACAAACTTTTGACTAAAAGCCTTTGTTATTCAATTTTACGGTTAGTTTGTTGGAAATTTAAGTTGAAATCCGCAAGGGAATAAAGCATATGCGACATATATATTTAAAATATATTCCTGTTATATTATAAACCGACGAAATGTTTTATATGTAAGGTATAGTTATTGTGGTACTTCTACCTACAGTGACTATAGCGCCATGATATTCTTTACATTCCAATAAAATCGAATAATTTAATTTCAAGGACAGTAAGAATTACGATTTAAAGTTATCTGTGTCAAAGACGCGATAAGGGAACGGTAGAGGAATTTGTGTTTGCCGTATAACTGAGCTAGAATAAGATTGAAGCCGAAAGTCTTTTGTCTGTTCGACGAACGCAGAAATGCTAAATCGTTAATAGAAACTGTAAAGTATTTCTTCCGAACTGTTAACTTTTAATTTCAAACGAACAGAAGTAGGGAGAGAAAATCATTACATTCTATTAACGTGGAACAGTTTATTTGACTTTTCACGTAAAAGTCTGTAATTTTACGCTGACTTGTGTTGCTAAAAAAATTAAATAGCAATTAAATTTCGAGCCGTAACCGAGGGTTGACATCAGTCGAACGTATGAGAATAAAATTAGTAAACTGAAGCAACTAACAAACCAACAAATGACAAAGTTACCTATAGGGCTGAAATAAGCATTGGAACTTACAGCAAGCAGAAACATGCTTGTTTCTGTCTTAAGGAAAAAATACAATTGTTTATGTCCGCTGATTTAAAGCATTCGCAATTTGTGCATCCGCTAATAGTCGTCCGCGGCATTGGCCTGAAATTAGTTTCTTTCAGTTGGTTTTAGAGACACTGAAACTTGAAGTTTCGATGCAGGTATTATAAAAAAAGTATTTCTTCGTTATACCAAAGTATTTTAAGACGAAAAATGGTTCATTCATCCTTCCGAGTGACTGTTGGTCAGGCTATGAAGATTTATAGCTCCTTTCTTCGCAACTTTATTCATATATTTGATGAAAAATTATGATTTTCATTACGTTTTTAATATTTTTACATAAAATTTTACACAGAAGTGTGATCGTGATCGGCAAGAAATTTGCCCTTTGATAGGTTTTTTTTTAGATTCTATGTCGATGCCTTTTGTCCCACTGATCATAAATTCGCTATAATAATTATCGCGATAAAGCTCAAATAATCTAAAACCTCCAAAAAACGTGTTATTTTATTATCAGGTCTCCACACTTTATTGAGATTTCCTTGATAAATTCCTCCACATTCGTAATCATATTAATATATGGTACGTGTATAGAATATCCTTGTAACGGTGTATTATGATGTGCATTCAAAAGTTATAGATACATGTTTCGTTTAGTGTATTTGTAACGTGTACTGAATCATGTGGCAGTGTGACGACGACTGTCGAAGCCTTTGTGTCAAATCGTAGTTGATTGATAACGACCAATATGAATTAAGAGTAAACTGACTATCGTCGCGCCAAGGGTGAACGGTGTGCCTGCAATTTTGTAATATGCTTGAGATAACACATATACAGTAGAATACATAGTTCGTATATGCAAGTTGAGTAGAACTCGTGTCTGTATCACGGTCAATGTATTCGAAGAAAAACAGTGAACTTGACACGAAATATTGCATTGTTTGATTTTATCTGGTTGTTAATTTTGTCCACGTAATAGTAATGCGAGTTAATGGCACGTACGTTATTAAATTGTGCGACGAAGGACAAGCCTGGTAGACACGCATAGGTGTGTGGGAGATGCACACATTCAAGAATATTAAGGTTGTTTCTCGTACATTGTCAATGACGATGAGTCACGAAACTAGCTGTCTTGTGTAATATTATCATAAATCATCGTAAGCTGTCGCAGATTCGTTAAAGCAAAGACGACTGTAAGATTATCCATTCCTCTTTCGATTCGGATGTTTCAATTACGAGTTTTTCCCATAGAAATAAAGTATATACGAAATATATAACAGATATATCGTATATATTTCGATGAATAATGCTATATCTCAGTTATATTTTAGTATATACTATATGTATACGAAATGTACGGAAGAAAAATGATTATTTATCTCTGATATATAAACCGATGAAAAATTCTATACGTCGGAGATATTTCTTTTCCATTGGGGTCTCGCTATTTTCATCGAGTTTCTGTAACGTTATTGTAAGATATGGAAAGTATCCCACACAGTGCGATGCACTATGTGCATGCAGTTTCGCTAAATTAGTTAGTCGATGCGTGAATCGGTGATAGATGGTGGTACAGTAACGTTGAAATAAAACTAAACGTTTTAACATTTTAAACATTTTCTGAATGTAAAAGCCGGAAAACTCGAAAATTTTTCTAAATAAAAATAATAAATAATACATGTTTTGTTATTGACTAAATCGTATTGAAGAATTATGAAAAAAAATAATAATAAACTCATTATTTATTATTGTGTATTATTTAATTAGAATATTTCTTCACATCTAGGATCTCTGCATAAAAATTTCTTTTTCATTCATTTTATAAGTTTTTTGTAAACAGTTACTCAACTTTCCGCATTGTATTACGCAAAGTTAATTTCTAGAGTTGTTTGTAACTAATTAACTAATAATTGTGTGTAACAATTATTAAAATCATACTTTAAAGATTTTTTTTTTATTAGAAATCAATCATTTTTATATTGACATTAATAATAAATCATTTATTATTCTAGGTTCATGTAAAACGTATACGTTTTAGCAGAGAATCAATCAATCATTCAATCATATTTAGCAAATTTCTTTAGTCTTGACTAAAATCTTAACAGAAATCCTTACAGCATTAAATTACATAAATAGTTTCATAATTATAAATATTTGTAGAAATTACATCAAAACGAATGAGAAAAGTATTTTGATGATAAATGTTGCAATTTTCTTTCTACGATATACTTAAAAGTAAAAATTACGTTTGAGGTTTGATGCGGTATAATGCGCGAATAGCCTTAACACGTTTATTCAATTCAACGAGGAATCATACGTGAAACAATCATGCGATTGGAACGAGAAAAATCGTCTGCTGAATGTAATGACTCACACAGTGATTATATTCCATAGTATTCTGGGTGCGTTCTTAGAATATACTTTGCGTATCCTTTGGATACATTTATGACAACTACGCCTTCCGCAAGAATACACGAGACCTTTATCGAGGATTATATTGTAGCAATGACGTATAATTGTTCTGACTCAACTCTCTCGATTCTTCTTGGGCTGTGTAATGAAAAAGTCATTAGTTTTTCTTGCTACTGTACGATTGACCGGTATGAGCTGTCTCGAGTGTCATCGATGTAAAGAAATAAAAAATGAGTAACTTAACGAAAAATGTTCCATTCGAATGTTTATAATTTTGAAATATTGATTATCATGAAATTTATTTAAACTTGGCGCACTCTACAGGCAAATTAGTGAATCAACAAATACAACGGAATATTTCAATTTATTCGTCGTCGTACCATTAGTGTTTATTTACTTTTGAATCAATCTATGCGCGGAATGAGAGCGAATCCGTTTTTATTTTCATCAGTTAGCTTTCTGGCATCTTGTGTAGCAGCAAACACGCGTTACCGCGTTAACCGTTACGTGTGTCTTGAATCGTTTAATATTCGGTGAAGAGAACCTGTGCTGAATCGGCTTCGTGAAAGTTTTTTCCTAAATATACGATAGCTTCATGAAGATATCATGTCTACCACTGACAATAATGCGCTTGATCCGTAAGTACAAACGGAGATTAAATTAACGCGTTTCGTACGCCTCGTGCAAACATTTCATTTACCGTTATTAGGATCAACTTTTATTAATCGTTTTTATCAACGTTATTTAGGATGTTATGAACTTTACTTCTAATTCCATATGCCTCTCGAAAATTACTTTAGTTATTGTTTCAATCGCAAGTGTAATTGTAAAAATTAAAAGCAACGTTAAAATAAAAATATATCATTGCGGCAACTCATGATAGAATTGTTACTAAATAAAATTATTAGATCAATGTACTTTCTATTTGGTAAAAATTCATATTTCATTGATCTACCTAAATTTTGGTTGTTTCAAATAAATGTTCAATATGTTAATAAAATATTTATTAATACCAATATTTTTATTGATATTTTCTTTTAATTATCAGTGGAAAAAATATTACGATAATTTTGCTCTCGCACTTTTTAAAAAAATATTATTATTGATTGTCATTTTGTAATATTGACTTCAAATTCTTTAATAGTAACCAATAAATTGTATAAAAATTACATCACAATATGTGTTCCGATTCAAATGACCGAAACACAGGGCAAATTAATCGAAAATATTTCGATTATAGCCACACACGCAATATAAATATATATATCGATATACGATGTATACGAGATATAGAACTTTGTAACGCAATATATATTTTTTTTTGTATGTCTATTTAATATCTTTTCAGCTTTATATATCTCAGATATAAATTTTATACATCTGAGATATATTCGGTGAATATAAAAAAGATATAGAACTCTTTGCCGTTTTCTATAAGATATATATATGATATATCGTCGAGTACACGTTAATATAGTACAGCCACACACAAATATATCTGAGGTATATTCGATGGATGTATAATCTTTTATACGACTTATAGAAATTTTTGCCGTATAAAGTATATGAATGATATATCGTCGAGTATACGTTAATATCGTATAGCAACACACAAAATAAGAATATATCGATATCTATAGATACGATGTATACGACATATTAAACTTTGTATCGCAAAATAAATATTTATTACATATCTGTTGAATATCTTCAAAGATTTATATATCTCAAATGTAAATGTTATACGATTGAGATATATTCGGTGAATATATAAAGGATATATCACTTTTTGCCGTTATATATAAAGTATATGAATAATATATCGTCGAGTACATGTTAATTTGATTAGAGTAAACCAGTAACATCTGATAATTGGCGACGACTGTAATCAACGTGACTTCTAAATTATCAGGGCACTCGGCGTTCATCGTATCTCGTCCTGTATTAATAATGAAAAAAAAAAAAAAACAAATCTTAAAACTTACGAGCATCATCGGCAGGGGCCATTTGTAAGTTCCCCCGCTTCCGGTACATCTGATACCGGAAGCCTTGGCGGTGGGGCAGGTGTTACAGCCCTGGTTAGCAGGAAATCATTGCGAAGCCCGCGGCGAAGGAGCGTTGGCCCTCATGCTCCAAGTTTGTTCCAGCGTTGTCGCAGTTGCATTGCGACCGTTCAAACGAGTGGACGACAATCGTTGTTCTCGAGCATTTCGAAAGTGTACATTAAATTTTAACCTCGGTAAAAAGCTTGGCTTTGGAAGTAGTACGAGCATAGAGTGGTCGGACGATCTTTTAACAGACTTCGAATGAATTGCACAGTGAGTCAAAGTTTCTATTCATTCTCGACATTGTGATTTTACCGATACAATGGAATTTAATTATAAGCTAAATTGACGAAACCTCGATAAAAAATTGATTAGCAACAGGTTGTCAACCGTACGCGTGCATTAAAAATTTATATTGAATCATCGTATTTCCATAAGCATAACAATTTGTGCGTTAATATTGAATTCTACGATTATAAGGAAGATGGAATTATGCATATTCATGAATTTCTTGAACGGCAGACTATGTAAGATGTGAGTTTAAATGACGGGAAGCTGCGAACGAGTAGAACGAGTTTTCTTCATGAGTTCTTATCCGGTGTGTGCCTATAACTGTGAACCGTTACTTTCTAAACTATTTTTACGAGAGTGCACCTCTCGTCCGGCCGGCTTGGCGGATTTGCGTGACCGGCTTTCGATCAGTTCCCGCTTTTTTATCTTACTCTCTCTCCCTCCCTCCCTCTCTCTCTCTCTCTCTCTCTTTCAACGATTTAGACGAGAGAGATCGGTTGACGTAACTTTTACCTTAAGGATATTATAATCCATAATTGAACTATTATTTTTAACTCATCGTTCTATCTTCTAGGAAACAAAAATATACACTGTAGGTATAGTAAACTCTACTTGACAGAATATTTCCGCCAAGAATATACACTGTGATTACAGTAAGATTTACTTGACAGAATATTTCCGTCGAGAATATGCACTTGAAGTACAGTAAGCTTTACTTGACAGAATATTTCCGTTGAGAATATACACTATAAATATTGTAAGCTCTATTTGACATAATGTTACCGTCGAGAAATATTTATATACAGGGTTTAATAGCACTCAAACTATCGGTGATATCTAAAAAAGTTCCAGATGAAAATTGTATTGTTCGAAAAGGACGGCATACGGGACCATCGTATTTTTTTTTTCGCTAGATCCGCCGAACCTACGTCAATATCAACTCCACATTTTTTAATCGAACCATATATTTAAAAAAAATGACATTATTGACGTTGATACGAGTTCAGTGTCCTACGATACAAGGTCATTCTAGTCACGAAAAGTATGAAAATAGTCAAAAAATCGAATCAAATCGGAGTAATGACTTTTAACCAATTTACACACTTTCGTTTCGATGAATCTGCTTGAAATGATGAACCTATTCTTTCTTTCATATCGTCAGGCGTGTCCACTTGTTCGAGTAAACGTTTTCATCCATTTCGATACCCATGATCGACAGTTATTGTTTACATCGGTAGAAAATACGTGTCCAACAAACATGTAGATGCAACATGACGACGCATCACCCGATTATGCTTTATGTTCAAGACAAATGATGAGTGAGATTTTTTACAAAAAGTGGATAGAACGAATCGGTCTTATAAGACCGCTTCGTTCTATAGCTATAGCTTGGCCACCTCGTTTTTTATGGGGATTTGTGAAAGAACGCGTAATAGCGGTAGCACCTACGACGTCTGACGATACGAAAAAAAGAATACGCCGAGCATGTGCCCAAATTACACCACAAATGTTGGCTGAAGTCAGACGATCTTTTCATCAGAGAATAAACAAGTGCTCATAAGTCGAGGGTCATAATTTCGAGCATCTTCCGTAGGTTGACCCAAACCAAGGTTTGCAAATCGTTTATAAGTGATTATTCCGATTTGATTCTATTTTTCGACTGTTTTAATACCTGGCGTCACTTGAATGACCTCGTATCGTAGATCACTGGACTCGCGGCAACGTCTGTAATGATGTCATGAATCAAAAATACATAGTTCGATTTAAAAAAGTAGAATTGACCTTGACGTAATTTTAGCGCCTCCACGGAAAAAAAATTACGATGGTCCCGTATGTGGTCCTTCTCGAACAATACAATTTCCATCTGAAACTTTTTTTTAGATATCTTATATGTAATACTTTAAATGTCCCACCCTGTATATTTTATATAATTTTCTTGAATGTACAGAAAATAGTGAACATTACAATTATTGTGGATTCAATAATTATACCTTTTTACGAGAAATATGAAATATTATCGTTTCCTCAGAAAAATATAACATATCATTGAATTTACGTATTCTCAGAGTATTAAATAACTTCCGTAGACATAAATTGGAAACAACGATAAGGTAAAAGGGACACAAGATCCATGAAAATTCAATGAAATCGCTCAAATGTCAAATAAACATGTCAAAAGGACAAAATACGTTTTTTTTGTTTCCGTGAATATAACTCAACGCATTTTTTTTTTTTTTTTTCAAATACTTCTTTAATTTTCACATCACAATTTACATTTATTAACTGTTCACTGGTCGACAGGTTGTAATTCAATTTTGAAAATCTGCTGCTATCCAAGCATTACAGTACACAACGATTTAAAACTCTCTCGAAGAGAGACAATAGTGATATTTAAACTTGAACTAATGGAAACAAATTGAACCAAAAATGTATTGTATTTACGATTTTATGAAATTTTATTACTTCGTTATCTTCAAAACTATATACAACACAACTAAAAATTACATACATTATTATTTGAGATATTCAAGTACGAAGAATAATATTTTGAAAAATCTCTGCCACTTTGTCAATCAAATTCTGACACTGAAATTATCAGGTACGCATTGTGTATTAGTGTTGTAACATTTAATAAAGAAATGATTTTGTTTTTCTGTACCACGTTTATTTTTCCTTATTGATTTATTGTTTAATTTGTCATGATGATTTATTAATATTATACCGCTTGTCAACGACTTCCTGCACGATATGTTGTAACAATCAAAGTATATACACCGATGACAGGAATCATTGTTTCGATAAGCACGATGTAATTTCTTTGTGCCACTTCGTGCCACTCCTCGTCCCACATTATGCGAATGAATGAGCAACACTGGCGTGTTATCTGCCATCAACTAGAAGTTGAAGGTTCAATTCGACCGAACTCTTATTGTAATCACGAGTAGTACCGGTTAATTGTTTCGCCGCCCGATAAGGATAGGTGCGCACCTAAGCGCCTCAGTCTTGAAACGTTCGATAACTCATGACGTTGCGTTAGTAATTTTAATCATTATCGCCGTTGTCTGGGTGCAAAAAATAAAAATTGTTACACGTTTTTCTCGATCTCACACAGACGGAAATAATAAAATTGTTTTTTACGTCAGCGTAATTGTTATAAAATAATTTTTTTCTTTCATATTAAACTTATATCTGCGAAATTGTATATTTTCTTTAAAATTAATTTTACATAATTATTTTAATACATTTTGTTTTTTAATTATTGTTTACACGGATATATTTAGCCACTTTGCAAACTAAAAGAAAATAAATAAAAAATCTCTTGTAAACCTCGTTGGATACGAATCTCGTTTAATCTTAAGAAAATATTCCGCACTGCTGCAAAGGTTTATCGTACCAATTGACTTGGAAATACGACGACTTGGTAGAAGATCTCAAGTGACCAAAACAAGTTATACTAATTACTTAGTCATAGTTAGTATATGTGAAGTGGAATATACTATACAGTTTAGTGAAAAAATCAACTATCCAGCAATGCGGTGGCATCTGAAAGCCAAGTATTTGTTTTTTAAAAAGTGTTAACGTATACGGTAAAACCGTTCAAACGGTTCGACGAATCGATACTTCACCAAATACAAAAAAAAAAAATCCTAATTATTATGCATTGAGAAATAAACTTTAATAACATATCATATCTTTAATATTAATATTAATTGATAGATTCGATAGACATTTTTTATTTATCCAATAAAAATTCGGTCAATTGAAGTAAAATTTTCGTACAATCAACGAAATACTTATTGGTTATATGAAAATTTGCTCACATTCCATTTATTTTTTACTGTAAAATCATTTGTTTTATATAACTGAATAAAAAAAAATATTTTCGTTCAATTGTTCATAGGTTTATCCGTGATATGACCCAGTCTCGCGAAGTTCTGGCTATGATGGACCCCCACACAACGACATTCGGTCGTAAACAAGGCTGCAAGATATCGAGATGCGGTGCATTTTTGTTGAGCGCTTTATTCCTGCTCTCTCTCGTCATAGTTGGCTTACTGGTATATCACTTCGCGCCTTGCTTGGAAGGTAAAACCGTGAGGACTCTTGACGAGTTTGATGAAAGTGCTGTATTCCAATCGGCACGAAGCTTTGCAACCGCATCTTCAAACAAGAAGAAGATCGACGTTCGATTGCCAAAATCCGTTATTCCAGATTCTTACGAAATAACTTTAGTCCCTTTCATATGGGAAGGAAATTTCACTTTCAATGGCGAGGTTAATTTTTTAAAAATATCAATATTCATTTATGTCTCAAAAAAATGTTGACCATTTTCAACAATATATCGTCTGTTTACAGGTGAAGATTTCCGTTAATGTAACACAAGATACGAAAAACATAACACTCCACGCCACTAGCCTGAAAATCGACCAGAGTCTGACCACCGTTAGCGAATATTCATTCAACAACAACAACAATAAAACCAGAAACATCAAGATAGTTGATCAGCTCAACGACACTGCGCGACAATTTCACGTAATTAAATTATCCGAGACACTGAAAGCTGGCAAACGGTATCTCGTGCATATCAAGTACTTGGGCTACCTGAACGACTATCTTCAAGGCTTTTACCGAAGTTCGTACGTTGCTGGAAATCAAACGAGGTAAGAACATAGCAGCTCTCTGTGTCATAATAATACATATGGCCTACGGATATGAAAAATGTCTTACAATATCAAGAAGAAACTCTTGGTTGAAAAAAAAAACGCTTTAGTCGGATGGGATAGGACTTTCCTTCCTAAATAAATGAATTGAAAGCCCCAACAGCAATGGTATTGACGCTACGAAAGCTGTCTGCTGGGAATTCGTTGCAACTTTGTAACGTTTCAAACTTCACGGACGTATAATTAAAAATAAATTAACAATTGTACATTTTGGAAAATCAATTTTCTCCGCGAGATTGTACGAATTTAAAGATAAAAATAAAAATAAACGTAGAAAAACTACTGAACTGGTAAAACTTGTGGAGGCTTGTCGGTCTCACGAACATCCGTTTATCGAGTATTATCACTTCTCCCTTGATCGCAAAAATATTAAGTTTCTTTCTTTCATAAACTTTTGAGGAACTCGAAGCGATTAAAGTTTCTTGAAGTAGGGCGATACGGCGATGACAAAGATATGGCACAGCTGGGCAAGAATGTTAAAGCTTGCGGTTTGCGATCGTACTATTTGCATCCTCCGAGCGTACCGAGAGCTTAGCTTTACTGTCGAGTTAACCAGCGGCTTAAACACAGCTACGTGCAACCCATAGGATGATTATTGTTTACCAAACGTTATCCTCATGCATTATAGATGGATAGCAACGACGCAATTTGAGCCCACGGATGCCAGACGGGCTTTCCCCTGCTTCGACGAGCCTGCACTCAAAGCCACCTTCCAGATCAGCATCGCACGTCCTGACAACATGACCTCGATATCGAACATGCCCAGAAAGGGTGAACCGCAACCAGCGTGAGTTTGTTTGTAAATAATTAAGCGACGAAGATTTGCTGCAGCAGTTTTTATCGAAAACTGCAATTGCTGAGACAAATATTTTTAATAATACTTAATAATTTAGCAATGTAATTCATGATATTTTTGTCATTTTGTACAAAACTTTAGTTAACATTTTGTCGAAAGGTTCGCCTTATGCCGAAGCCATTTAGATCAACTGGGGAATCAATGAATATTCTTGGATTTATAATCGATTCCCTTTTATTTCGTAGATCGGGAATACCGAATTACATGTGGGATCATTACGAGCGTTCGGTACCAATGTCAACGTACTTAGTTGCTTTCCTCGTCACTGATTTCGAGGTCTTGAAATCACCGGATGGAAATTTTGGAGTCTGGGCCCGTCATTCGGCTATCAATCAATCCCGATACAGCTTAAACATCGGACCAAGGATACTCGAGTACTACGAGAATTACTTCCAGATCAAGTTTCCACTACCGAAAATGGACATGGTCGCGATACCTGACTTTTCAGCTGGTGCTATGGAGAACTGGGGTCTTATAACTTATAGGTTCGTTAAATTAATTAAATTTATTTTATCAATTTATTAAATTTAATTCAGATTATTCGACGCATTTTTAGAGAGACCGCTATGCTGTATCAGCAAGGAGTTTCCACGAGCAGCAGCCAGAATCGAGTTGCTACAGTCGTTGCCCACGAATTGGCACATCAGTGGTTCGGAAATTTGGTAACGCCCAGTTGGTGGACGGATCTTTGGTTGAACGAGGGTTTCGCCAGCTACGTTGAATACATAGGAATGGATTCGGTAAGTTCTTCTCAGTGAGATTTTCCAATATAGCTGAATCGTTAATTCTTTCAATGTTTATGGTAAATATAACAAATCGGATTATCCGGTAATTCTCATATACAGGTCGAGCCAGAATGGAAGGTTCTCGAACAATTTGTCGTTGACGAGTTGCAAAACGTGCTTGGACTGGACGCTTTGGAATCGTCTCATCCAATTTCCGTCGAAGTTCATCATCCGGAAGAAATCAATGAGATCTTCGATAGAATTTCCTACGGGAAAGGTACAGCTTCGATTTAGCTATTCGCACATTCTTCAATTATACGCAATATTTAATGAGTTTTCTGTTTTTCAGGAGCTTCGATTATTCGTATGATGGATCACTTTTTAACTACAAAAGTTTTCAAACAGGGTTTGACCAATTACTTAAATTCAAAGTACGTAAATCTCCCAATTTCATTCAAGATATCTGATATAATAGTAATACTCGTTATGCACCTTTGGAGCATAAGTTTATTGAATCCAAGTCGTTTTAAGAATGTGAAGAAAAAAAAATTAGTCCAACAAAAAAATGAGAGAATGATGAACATTTCCGCAATTTTTGATCTACTTGTATATAAATAAACGTAGATTTTACAACATAAATTGAAATACTTTTGTCATAACGCATTGAATTTTTATACAGAGCCTACCAGAGTGCCGAGCAAAACGATTTGTGGGACGCATTGACGAAGCAAGCACACAAGGACGACGT
This sequence comes from Cylloceria caligata, assembly GCA_963942595.1. Classification (NCBI taxonomy): domain Eukaryota; kingdom Metazoa; phylum Arthropoda; class Insecta; order Hymenoptera; family Ichneumonidae; genus Cylloceria; species Cylloceria caligata. Next base: position 7,865,498 of record OZ012705.1, on the reverse strand, counting down.
ACTAAATCGCGACGTTACGGTAAAAGAAATTATGGATACGTGGACCCTCCAAACCGGTTATCCAGTACTTACGGTCACGAGAGACTACGATAACGGAGGTGCCACTATAATGCAAGTACGTTCTAGAATTAATCATTAATTTTCTGTTTAACAATTGTTCACAAACATAGATAATAACATCTTGAATTACATTTGATATGATTTTTCTTTTAGGATGTATTTACAATACGAAACTCAACTGTAGTTGGTCCAAAAGAAACCCTTTGGTGGGTACCGATAACTTATACGACAGAAAGATCACGAGACTTCGCTCGGACTCAACCTTCCAATTGGTTGAAGGCAGAATCCTCGATGACTTTGCCGAAAATTGGTGCGAGCCAATTTCAGTGGATCATCTTTAATATCCAACAAACTGGTATGCAATGTTCTTCAACTTTTCTTTCACTGGTTGCACAAAAAAAGTCTTCGTTAATAATATATTGTTATAACGTCAAAGTATTTTTTTTATAGCAATTGTCTATCGGATTCTGAATGCATTGAGAATTTAATTACAAAATGTTTATTACGTAAAACCTTAACATAAACATAAACATATAAGTAACGTTGGATGCTACTTAATCTAAGATGAAGTGGCATTCGTTGATAAATCCGTTGTTCTATTTTTTTTGTCTTCATTGAGAATATTATCTGGGTTCAATTGGCAGCTTTATTGATATTGACAGACTTACGGGATAGATTTTTCTATGGTTTTACCATAGAGGAAGCTTTGTTTTCGTGAAACATTTTTTTTCGGCGTTATTAATGTCGAGATATTTAAAATCGTTTGAAACATCAAAAAATGTCCAGTGTGCATGTCATGGATTTCACTCTTAAGGTGGTCTACCATTAAATAAGTAGTAACTCGACGCTAGTTTTGTTTTTTTGTTTATCATCGCGTGAGTACATTTCTCTGCATCTTCTAAGACTGATGAGACGGTTTTTTACATTGGCTTTTGAAGAAAAGAGGTTTTCGCTCACATATACACGAATTTTGCATAAAATTCACATACTTCAGGGTATAAACATAATATATAGAATATCATAAGTCCAATAAACTTTAACTTTTGTCCAGTTCTGTCTCCCTCGATCTCGTTGGGCATCTTACATTCGATAACCTAAACCAACATTTTGAAATATCAACGTAAATCTATGCTAATTCCGGGAGTCTTGCCGTGAACAATGTAACAAAATTAATAAATTCTTACACCTTTATCACCTTATTTTATAATCAAATACGCTGATATATAAAAGTTTATCATAGAAAGATGAAAAATAATGAGGAAGCGTTCAGCAAAATTCGACTTTGCACTCTTTTTCGTAATTATTTAATTAGATTATACTGGTTGTTCTATTTGAACTTTTCCTTTATATATATTTACGAGTTTGTTCGTTAAAAAAATTAGCAGAATTTACTTTTTATCTTAAGGGTTCTACCGTGTCAACTACGACAATGCGAATTGGCAGCTCATTATCAAGCATCTGAAGAGTCCAAACTTTAAGGAAATAGCTACCGTCAATCGTGGTCAGTTGATAGACGATGCACTGAATTTGGCAAAAGCAGGGAGACTCGATTACCCCACCGCAATGGATGTGACTTTGTATTTGGGTCAAGAGACTGAATACGTTCCATGGAAATCTGCCTTTACGAATTTGGCCTATCTGGACTCAATGCTCATCAAGTTATCAAGCTACGACAAATTCCGAGTAAATCATTGAAACCTAAAACACAAATGTTCACTTTGAAACTACTGTTTGTTACATATCTGGATTATGAGCTGTTTTTTTTTAACGTCATTGCAGGTATACGTTTTGAAACAGCTGAACAACATTTATGAGAAAATTGGTTTCACGGATTCTCCTAATGATCCACAATTGACAGTCTTCACACGTATGAACGTTCTTCATTGGGCATGCATCTACGGTCACGACGATTGTATTCGAAATGCCGTAAAGTCCTTCCAACATTGGCGAAATTCGCCCGATCCAGAAAAAGACAATCCGTGAGTATCGCGAACTTTCACGAAATACCTCGTTTACTTATTTAATTTCGTGGCGGTAAGTCGTTTCTACAGGTTCTGACTCAACACATCACACGCGTCGATTGCACAATGTTCATTTAAAAACATACCAGGTGCGCGGTAGATGCGTGAAGGACAGTCGTTGCTGTGTCCCGGGTTGGAACCTGCAGAAACGACTTACTGCAAATTTCGTAGCACAACGATAATTTACTATAACTTAACTAAAATTCTCTGCCGGATCTGATAATTTTGTATTAATTCACATCAGGATTTCACCAAATTTGAAAAGCGTCGTCTACTGTACGGCTATTCGTGTTGGTGGTCAAGCCGAGTGGGATTTCGCTTGGGAACGATATCTAAAAACGAATGTAGGATCGGAAAAAGATTTGCTTCTCAATGCACTAGGATGTACCAGGGAAATTTGGATACTCAACCGATATCTTGAAAGGGCCGTAACGGAAAATTCGGACATCAGGAAACAGGACATGCCGCGTGTGTTCAACGCTGTTGCCAACAACGTTATCGGCCGACCGCTGGTCTTCAACTTCCTTAGAAATAATTGGGACCGCCTGACGCGCCAGTGAGTGTTAAGCATTTTTTTTACGTTTTTAGCTATTTCATTTGAAAATCAGCATATTCAAAAAGTTCTAATTATTATCCAAAAAATATTGGAAGTTAATTGAAGTTTCAAAATTTCAGTCGATTAAATTTTTTTATTAAAATTTTTTTTCCCGTAAAAGATTAAATAAAAATATTCCGTTATCTATTACACGATTTTAAATCCTGAACTACATCCCTTGAGTACTTGAAAAAGTGACGCGGTCAAAAAAATGTGGTCAGTTGCTACTTCTGTGTGATTTATATCATTACAACAATTTTTTCTTAATATCTCCTCGTTTCGAAACATCGCTCACTTTTGTCTTCACGTTTGTTTTTTTTTTTTTTTCTATTATAAAGATCTAATTTAATAACTGGTTTTTGCAATTAAAAAAAAAGTCTTATTATCATTTATGAACATAACTTTTTCAATTATTATCGAAACATTTTTTTTGTAAAGATTTGGTTTCGATACAAATCTTTACAAATCAAATTTGTGGAAGTTGGCGCCAATAAAAGACGCCCTGGGTTACTGTGACCCAAGGGTGTAGAATCATGGATTTCAAACCCACATGTAATTAAGGGTTAAATACATTGATTTGTGATGACTCTTCATTTATTCGTGGCTTCCGCAATAATTACATTTTTTATTTGATGTATGTTTTTATTAGATTAAACATTTCTCAATGTATTTGAGAATATAAACTTTCTGTATCTATCAGACATTGCTTTATGTTCGTAAGACTGTGATAACTTAATTTACTCTCTGTAGTTGTGGCACGTCCCTGATGATGATGACGAGCATCGTAAGATACGCGACAAAAAAAATCGATACCAAGTACGAATTGAAGGACGTAAGTGTTTGGTTTTTCACGATTGCATTATTTCGTCACGTGAAATTTTCTATAAATAATAACTTGAATTAATTTATTTATTTCGCAGTTATTGGAATTCGCTAAGGAGAGAATTGCAGATCTTGGAAGTTCAACGCGTACGATACAACAGTCTGTGGAACAAGCCGAGAGCAGCATCCGGTGGTTGGAAAGAAACGCTGCGACGATAAGCGAGTGGTTGCAAAAAAATGTTGCGTGAATCGTCAAGAGTGAGTCAATTAAGTGAGGAATTAAAAACGATTGATGAAGTGAAACTAAGAATTGCACATGTGCGATGTCAAGATACTCGATACGTCGATTTTCATGAGTTGATTTTCTATCGTCACTCGTAATTGTATTTAAAATTTAAGTATATTCGAAGAAAAAGCGTTGCCAAATATGCTGGTGTCTACGTGCTCGGTTGAGTGTTTTCGTAATGGTTATTAAGTGTGTTTCTTATGTATGTAATTGTAAATAATGCTACGAGCGACATTAATATATGAGAAGAATCCCAGTGTGCAGTAGTAAAGGAAGGCAAACATCAAAAAATTATTTTAGGCAAAAATTCACTAATACAAGAACTCAATTTTGTGTTGGCATCATCAAAGAAAAAAAATAAACAAACAAAAATGCATACGTTAATTTCAACAAGCGTCGAATCGCACAATATTGTATTTTTATATCGGTATTATATTATTTTAACAGTGTATGACAGTATTCTATTTCTTCGTGTATTCCCAAATCTTCTCGCGGTATATCCCCAGTGGAACCAACGGAACTGTTATCACAGAGTTGTATCGTGGTTACGGTTTCGTAGACGCATTTCAAAGACATCGAGTGTAAGAGTCGCTTGGCTTTTACGAGACTGGATAAACTGTAATGCGACAAGTTGCTTTGTGTAAATTTTATACTCTTATGAGACTTCAATCTGATCCAACGATCGTGTTCGGACCGTCACAGGTATCGCCAGGTTCAAGATACATCGAAAGACGACGACAACACTATCACGAATTGAATTATACGTTGATTATTAATCTGTAATAGGTTGAATCTTTGCGCATCGCAATTAGTTATCGCGTGTCCCGAACGTTGCCTCAGTTCCGCTAGGTTTATGCGTACAAGAGACATTGTTAAACATCATTCTTATACTTTATTTTATCTCCACGGTATATTATATCGCACAATAATGCTATAATAAAGTTGCAGGGATTTGTATATTAAGTGTATTGTTAATATCTACCATGGTCCATTAATTATTATTATTTTAATTCAACGAATGACAAACATCACAACTGTTTGTTATAATAACAAATAGCGAGTAATCGAAAAAAAAAGTTGTATGTACAACTAATGTAAATAAGGTGAAAGGTCAAAGAATGCAGTCATCGACGTCTGCATTTGATTATGTATTGTGACGGAACAGTGCTGGATTCAAAAGGCCGTGCGATTTCAATGTCGTCTACTGTACTTTTTCTACTGTGGATATACATCTTAAGAGTCATCGAGCACACGTGACCAACTCAAAATCGAGGGTAGCGCCTTTCGCGGAAAAAATACACATTATAGCTAGCGCCGCTTGTGGCAAGTGTGTCAACCAAAGCATCCAGCGAAAAGTAACAGTTATCGGTATTGCAGGATGTAAGGATTTCAGTGGCGGGCCATGGTACATGTGGGCCCTGGTCGCCCTGATTGATCCTCCAACAAGAGCTGCCAGAAAGCGGCCGCAGCAGTACGACGCACACAAGCGCACGCCCGTGTACGTGTGACCACCCGAGCTCGTGGAGCATCGGACAATAGAAGGAGACAGATATATGACTGTCTGTCTCTTTCGCTCTCGCTTGGCTCGGGCTGCTCGCGCTGCTACTGCTGCTAGTGCTCGGGCTGTCGCGCGATACATTTAACTCTGACTGATTGTGAGACGAGCGCGTAACGTATGTTAATTTGCGGTCGATGATAATTCGAATCCACGCAGTGACAAATTTTTTTTTCAGTAATTATTGCATTTTACGATTAATTAATTATTGTTATTTTATATTTTACATAATTTTGCTATTTCTTGTTTTAATACGTATGTGATACGGGCCATGTTATACCTCATAAAAACCGTATCAGTACTATTGCTGCAAAGAATAGACTATAAAATGTAATGGTTGCTTAAAAAATTTGACACAACGAGAACTCGAACTGTCATCGGCCGCGGATGTGAGATATAACGCGCACGCTTCACTGATTATCGTTGTTAAGCTGCATTAGCAAATTAAGATACCCAAATTTGATTGAAAGCTTCTGAAAACTAAAAATATGACAGTTAATCCAACTAACCGCGTTAACGATTGTTGGAAGAATTACCAAAAGAACGCAAGCCATTCTTAGCCAACGTGTACGTTATTTTCTTCTTTAGTATATATATATTTTTACAATATATGTGCAGAATGTACATAGAAGCGAAGTTTGCCGAAGTAACGCAGTTGACTTCGTTGTAATGCAGTCCAATACTTGACTGAATTATTATCTTGAATGACCCGACGATAATTGATCGTTCGTTTTAAGTTGTGCTGTTTGCATTTATTTGAAAAGGATAACGGTGAGTCTATATACATTTATCTCTTTTCTCTTGAAAAGTATATTAATAAGCCATTCATAAACATTGAGAATACTTTAAATTTCCTTTTGTTTTCAATAAGTTAACAAAAAAGGTTTATCGAGTTTTATGGAATTTTTACTTGATATGTGTCGCTGCAAGATTGTCTTCCACATATCGTCGAAATTAAATTTAGAAATGATCTTTGCAGTAAAATTGACAGGTAACGCAAATTGCTGTTCTTATTCATTCTTCATCAAAGCCACCAGTACAGTTCTCGTTATGTATGATAGTAACAATATTGAAAAAGGAGATCTATATTCATATTTGACAATTCAATCCATGGTATTAACTTTACTACAATCTTTCACGTTTATATTGATCAATTTTACAAGTTGCGAATATTTATTGTCTCAGGATCTGCGTATCAAATGAAACATTTAAATTATGTTTTGTTCCAAAGATGTGTAAAGTTTTATCAATAAAAACAGAATTTTCTTCTTTCAGGATCATGAACGACATGTTTATTTTTAACCACATAAAATCCTGTTTTATTACTATTTCACTGAAACAAATTGCAAAATAGTAAAACAATGATCTGAATTATATTGAAAATAAAAGATTAATTTATCCTTTAGGAGCTTCCCTGACAAAAAGAAAAGTAATTACGATAAACAAAAGTGTACGAAGTATATTTTTTCAAAAAATAGTTTTAGAGTCAAATTTCATAAGCCAAAAATCATAAGCTGTTAGGCGTTCTAAAGATAAAACTCAAGCAGGAATATTTCTATTTCAAAAACAAAGTATAATAGAAAAATGTTGCTATCATATCAGTCAAATTTTCCTTCAGGCACCCAGCCACTTTGTAAGCCATTTTTAGAAAAAATACACAGAACAAACATTAAACGTATACCCAAGGAATACCTAAGAAACACTTAACTGTCAAAATTATATTATTTGAAGTCAAAATAATGTCATTTAGACTGCGATGTATTCCTTGGGTATATGCACTGTTGACATAAAGTCTATGGAAATCTATTTAAACAATTAATTCTCCTTGCAGAAGTTGAGTTTTCGTGATTAAGTTGTGCATACTAAAAGTAAGAAAATTCCATAAACATTAAGTTCTACAAAAAATATCGTTACTTGGAAGGAATATATATTAAAAGAGCTTATAGAATATACAATAGGTACTCTAATTTAGAAAATGCAAATGTTTCTCGGTGTACATTGCATTACAGTCTGTGGCATAAAAGCATGGGCAATATTGATGAGAAATGACAAACAGATTATTATAACATATTTGCACGCCAGTATCTCAATTTAAATATAAATGTATAGAATAACTATTCCGGCTAGTACTTTTTTATGACATTTAGAGATTAGTATTTTTCAGGACTTTGTATATCCACGCACAATAATACTGTTGAAATATATACTTAAAGAATTGTTTTACTTCTAAACCATTTTTTCATGGTTCACACAAGTATTATAAATTATATAATACGTCTTATAAATATTAAAAATATTTCAAGAAAAATGCAAAAAACTGTTCCTAACAAGAAATATCATATTTTTAAATGCAATAATGTGATGAAAAAACTACATGGAACAATTTGTTATATAGCACTTTTTAATTGAACGTTTCTCAAGCGTTTTTTTTAAATAGCTTATTTTGAAATAAATATTTTCCCTCATAAAAGTGAACATTATATGAAATAAAATCAGCAATATTCTTAAAAAAATGATAATTTATAAATGTGATGTTTAATAAATCTTTTTCGACAACTGCTTTGTAAGTAAGAGGAAATTGGAAGAATTCTCTATGTTTATAAACAATTATTGAGATATTTTTAGCGAATAAAATGTATATCGCCATCGTTATTGTTATCCTTTTAAAACGTTAATACGGACACTACGAATACAACAACATACAAATGAACGATAATTGTTGCATTGGCTAGGATATTAAATATTCTATCGACTATTGGACCGCATCACGGAATAAACTCTATTACTTCGACAAACTTCGCTTCAATGGAGAGATGCATGCGACATAATGCACATAAAAAGTATTATGTTTGTTGTTGATGCTGATATGTTGCCAGGGCGCGTTTGTAACGTTCATGTAGTGGTGAGTAAGCATTTTATCAAGACGATACATCGAATATATAATATTATCTGCATGAACAATAGAAGTTGAAGAGTTAATTAAAAGAAGAGGATCTGTTCGCACTGTCGCTTAGCACAACTTACAAGAATCAACGTAGAAATGTGTCATTCATTACTTTTGTATAGATAATTCTTATTATCACCCAATCCGCAATTTGTGCATTGGTGTTTCTTCAAGAAACAAGAGGGAGTAACAATGGAAATTATTTCATTTGAAGCGCCAAGAAGACTAACAATTGTACTCATCGCTCCGGGTGGATTTGTCATAAGAAGACGGATAACTACGCAAAAATAAAGACTGCAACAACCTGCACGCAGATTATATGAAATGTAGTTTGCACATACAGTTCATAATGTAAGACAGCGAGGCCAACATCAAGATACATTACAGATACATACATATTGTACGTGAGGATATACACTATTTTTGGTGCGATTTAATTTATTGTAGCACTTTTGTCAAGCAAAACAGCTGCATAATCTCATTGGATGTATGTGACAAGAAAAGAAATAGCATAAGAAAGAACCATGAAGAATTATGCATGTATATCCTACGATAAACTTGCACAAAAATCGCATGCAACGTTATACAAACATCCAAGGAAACAACTTCGAGAAAACATGGAACAACCTTAGGACTACGTGATTGCTATGAAAAGAAGTACGACGTTTCATTCAAGAAATAAGGGACACCCTATTATTGTCATCCATAGACACTCGAATATAACTAAATCGAGCGAAGTGAAGTGTATAGATTTCGTAACGTTTAGTGACATACATTTATGCTAAAAAGATATTGGCTAAAAAGATATTCAATTTTTTCATAAATCAAATGTTTACATATAAAACGAAATATTTGAAATCGCAATCTTCAACATTTCTCTTAGTTGCAATGCATATCATGCGAAAATGTTTTCAATAAGAATGTGCAATAAACGCTACTTTTTGTAGGAGAAGAATCTCCTATTTCATAATGTGCAGTCTTATGAGGAGAAAGCGTAATTATAAAAACACTAAACAATACAAACTTAGTTTTTAAAAATGCTTTTTGAGAATTGTTAATTTTTTTCATATATGAAAACGTACACAAATATGATATTTCTTGCTGGAAACAGCATTTGAATACATGTATCAAAAAATATTTAAAGCAAAAAAAAATAATTGGCGAAGCACACACATACACCTAAAAACTAGGTATGACGTCCGAGTTGGACCAGTGTGTACATGATTTTTGCAACCGACGTTTCGTGAAGATTTCTTTTTACTTTACTTATTCAGGTTGATCCTAATTCAGATAAAGTGAATTGACATATTCACAAAACGCATCGGATTATAAATCAATAACATGACTTCAACCCACATGTCTAACCTAGTGATGCAATTTATTTACCGCAAAGAAACCACAAATTCACCGCGAAAGTGTTTGATACAAACATAACAAATTTTCTGGAAACCAAAAATAAAAAACTATTTATTTTGCACGGATTATTAAGCGTAATGAATAAATGCATAGTGATACGTGTTAAATAAATTGTATTTCATCTCCGTTGTCTTCAGTCAATTTTATTTATGTAATGTGTTTCGCTAATCTGGTGCTTAATGTCCTGTTATTACTTAAAGTATCATGTTAGATATAGTACGTAAAGTATGAACGCTTTATTCAATGTTAGTAATGAGAACTCTATCGTGCTCTTGCATAACTTTCGCATTTCTATGAACTAACGTAAGAAAATATTAAATAATTGTTTGTTTCATTTATTGATACTTGAATATATTCCAGTTCAATGTATATATATACATTACAATTTCCAGCGAACATCAAATAAGAGTAATAGCATCAATGTCATACTTTCCTATTCGATAATGTGATGTTACATATACGTTATAATCACAACTTTATACGTGATACTTATATACGTTATATTTACACTGTTGAGTAGGAAATTAAAAGATTGGTGTTCTATTATTAAAAGAAGAAACCACCACCTTCTCGCGGTTTCCGTCGAGCAACAACATGTACGTCGTACATTTATGCGATATTATAATAACAAACGCATGTATATAATTAAAAAGAACATAACGTTGCTTTTATTTAATTCGTGTTAATAAATTATTAAGTATATTGCCAAACATATATATATACTAAAGAAGAAAATAACGTACACGTTGGCCAAGAGTGGATTGCGTTCTTTTGGTAATTCTTCCAACAATCGTTAACGCGGTTGGTTGGATTAACTGTTATATTTTTAGTTTTCAGAAGCTTTGAATCAAATTTGTGTATCTTAATTTGCTAATGCAGCTTAACAACGATAATCAGTGAAGCGTGCGCGTTATATCTCTCATCCGCGGCCGATGACAGTTCGAGTTCTCGTTGTGTCAATTTTTTTAAGCAACCATTACATTTTATAGTCCATTCTTTGCAGCAATAGTACTGATACGGTTTTTATGAGGTATAACATGGCCCGTATCACATACGTAATAAAACAAGAAATAGCAAAATTATGTAAAATATAAAATAACAATAATTAATTAATCGTAAAATGCAATAATTAGTGAAAAAAAAATTTGTCACTGCGTGGATTCGAATTATCATCGACCGCAAATTAACATACGTTACGCGCTCGTCTCAGTCAGAGTTAAATGTATCGCGCGACAGCCCGAGCACTAGCAGCAGAAGCAGCGCGAGCAGCCCGAGCCGAGCGAGAGCGAAAGAGACAGACAGTCATATATCTGTCTCCTTCTATTGTCCGATTCTTCACGAGCTCGGGTGGTCACACGTACACGGGGGTGCGCTTGTGTGCGTTGTGCTGCTGCGGCCGCTTTCTGGCAGCTCTGCCTCCAACTCCCAAGTATCGTTGGTTCTGCGCCGAGTCGTATCCCACCGATCCATGTGGCCGGGTACAGTAAATAAACTTTCAATCGAGAAACCAACATAGATTCTACAGCAACATTGAGTCAGAATAAAAAAATGTCTTGTCTCGGGGCCCGCTTTACGCTTATGCCTTCACGCCCGCTTATCCGCTTATACCGACAACCGTGAATCGCGAATCTACCGTCAGGAGCTGGAACTAACAATTAGATAGCATAGACTGCAATATGGCCGCGAACACGACTTTGACATATCCGTTAGTACTTTTCGGATTATCGCTTGGATTTGCAATGAAACAAGTTAGAATTTTTTTGTTTAAGTGCAGTGCAGTGGTAAGATTTGCGGTCTGGTCCAGTGAAGTGTAGCAGATATGCGTGAAAATTGTAGTTAACACGTTGACGGACAGTAGAAACAAGTGAAATTCGAAAATTGACACTATATGTTTTTGTAATTTTTAGAATATTAGAAGTATAGTTTTACTCTTTCTGCTTAAATACACTTAATTTTGATTAATTCTATGATTAATAATTGAATTAATTGAATAATTAATAATTAATAATTGAATAATTGATTAATTGATTGCGGCTACAACCGTCATGGCGCCAGCGGACTCTAGACACTATGTAATGGGACGATGGCGGCTATAACAGCAAAAATTTAAAAACGTAAATGACAGGTTTAATTACTGAAATAAGCAATTTTTTGTGAGCAACAAAGTATTTTTGGGAGTTTTACACGAAATGTTAGTTCATGATCAAACAAAAATAAATAAATGACAAATAAATTTATTATAATTTTATAATTATTATACATTATTTTCGGTATGCCATGTTTCAAAGCATGGTGCAGGACACAGTGCAGGTTTTGATATGCAATTCTTGCAGCAATATGATGTTTCCTTCCTTACTCCCTGTTTATAACATTGTTTACAACGCTGAAAATATGTTTTTCGCTGATAATTTTCAGGAGGAGACAACCACGTGCATACTCAATGTGTTAACCTTGCATACTAAATTTTTTTTCGAAAACATGACACTAGGCTTCTACTTGTACGCTGGTAAATGCACATTTGTGCTGCTACAGCCGCAGTGTCTAAAAACGACCGTTTCGTATTGGACGGCTATTGCCGTCATGTCACATAGTGAACTTGACCTTGACGGCTATAGACGCAACTGTCCGTCAACGTGTTAAATGAATTAATGAGTTCGCGAGAAAAGCGTCATGGCTAACGACAGCTGCCACGAATTTTCGATAATTTATTGTGTCTATGCGAAAAAAATTGCATGGAGAGACGGACCAGACCGCAAATCATAATAAATGAAAGAATTCATTTTTAATGTTTTTTTATACAGGGTGATTCAAAAAAAGTGACCGACCCGCAGTATGCCGATAGCTGAGGTCATTTTAAGCACAATTACTTAGCGGTTTTCCGAAATTCTCAAAAGTTTATTAATGAGATGCAATTAAAGTCAAATAATAAATGACCAATCAGGAGCACATACGCTTCCCGCGCCGGAAGTCGGCAAATGTTCGATGGAAACCGAGACCTCGGTCTGCGGCAACGTCGGACGGGATAGTATAGTAGAATGACGCGTGTCATTTGTTCATTCGCATGGGTTTTTTTATGCGCGATCGAAGAAAATAATTGAAAGGTGATGTGCTCGTGATGTGTTCCGAAGTGAAAAAATGGGAATAAAATGTTGATAATACTTTAACCAGATGTAATTATTTATTATGTCTTAACCTTTAAACGTTCCAAATAGTGTTTGTAATTGTGTTTTGTTCTCTGTAAATAAATAATTGTACATTGAAATGTGTGGCACTCTATAACTGTTATCTCTATGATAATAATTAAAATGCAATGAATCTCCTAGGCCATGGTTCATTTAATACAGTATTTAATTATGATAAAAATTATGATGTGTTCATGACACAAATTATTATTATTATTATTATTATTATTTGTATTATTATTATTACATCTTGTAACTGGACCGATTTTTTTTTTACTAAATTTACAGGGACACCGAAAATTGCCCTTCGTCTTAACTTACTCTCTCCTTGATCACAACCTCCTCTCACCTTGATCTCACCTCACTCTCACCGTCCGCTCACCTTCATCTCACCTTACTCTCACCGTCCGCTCACCTTGCTTTCACTTTCCTCGCACCTCACTATCATCTCGCTATCACCTTATACTTACTAACCACCAACAATTTGGAGACTCAAGCAGCATCGGCAGGGCAGGGCGATTGATTTTGTCATGCGTAGCTATAACAAAAGTCTAATAAAAAGTCTTATAGATGTTGATGGAAGCGTCTTCTGGTCCTAATGCAGCTGCTTCAGACAGATTTGGCACCTTTGGTAGCATCGCAGTCTCTTCTGCCATGCATCGATGTATCAAGTGTTACTTAACTTTTCTTATAAAGGTAAAAACATCTCCTCATATTAATGAAGCTGTCGTTAATAATTTGAAGCTTCAAGTTGTATTGTCAGGTGCGAAATATGACATTTGTCACGCATACCTACTACATATCTCATTTCTAGTGGCGAAAGGCATTCGCTAGTTGTGACTTTTTATACGCTATAATTTGTGTCATGAACACATCATAATTTTTATCATAATTAAATACTGTATTAAATGAACCATGGCCTAGGAGATTCATTGCATTTTAATTATTATCATAGAGATAACAGTTATAGAGTGCCACACATTTCAATGTACAATTATTTATTTACAGAGAACAAAACACAATTACAAACACTATTTGGAACGTTTAAAGGTTAAGACATAATAAATAATTACATCTGGTTAAAGTATTATCAACATTTTATTCCCATTTTTTCACTTCGGAACACATCACGAGCACATCACCTTTCAATTATTTTCTTCGATCGCGCATAAAAAAACCCATGCGAATGAACAAATGACACGCGTCATTCTACTATACTATCCCGTCCGACGTTGCCGCAGACCGAGGTCTCGGTTTCCATCGAACATTTGCCGACTTCCGGCGCGGGAAGCGTATGTGCTCCTGATTGGTCATTTATTATTTGACTTTAATTGCATCTCATTAATAAACTTTTGAGAATTTCGGAAAACCGCTAAGTAATTGTGCTTAAAATGACCTCAGCTATCGGCATACTGCGGGTCGGTCACTTTTTTTGAATCACCCTGTATAATACTATTGTATTTTCGACGAAATCCGAAAACTACGAAATCGTAGTTTGCTATTTGGCCAATTGGCGCTTCGTATGCCCTCGCTCGATGACTCTTAAATATACTCCTTTTTACTTAGTTTTGGTGATTATGCACCTTACAAAAAAAACTTGACCCGGGCTTACGCATGCCGTTGTAATCGTGTCCGTACGACGTAGGAGATTTTATATTGAATTATTGAAATATTTTCTTTAGTTATATGGTAGCATAGTTTCTACACAAGGAAAGAGCCTGCTGGGCTCTGCCATCGTTAATATATCTATATCGGCTCTGTTATTTTTCCTCGCTTTCGGAGGTAGCCTATATTGAGTGGACTGTAGTGGGGACGAAGCTCTCGCTCGAGCTCTCTTGGCTACGCGATCTACTTGCTGGCCCCGCCGCTGTTCCGATGGAGGCGTCAGCGCGGTGCATCCTTGGTGCATCGGCGCATCGGAAATGCGACAGGAGCGTTTCTAGCTAGTTTTTAGGGTGTTCTTTAAGTCCCTATGGATTTAATATATTTTTGATCCATACCACTTGGTTTATATTCGATGGGAGATTTTGTCGGCTTGGATGCTGGGCTAATTGGACGGCTGGTGGCTCAGTAGTTGGCCTTGGGAGTTGGGAGATGTCCGTCTTAGCTGGCTCAGAGGTAGCAGGTCTGGTCCTTGGAGTGGTGCGGTTGAAGATGTTTCCCCTTGGATTGGCTAGGTGGTCCTCTTTTTAGCTGGTTGGCTGATTCTCCTTTGGTTGGTTAGCTGGTCCTCCTTTGGTTTGTTAGCTGGTCTTCCTTTGGTAGATTTCGGATGTTGGCGAAAGTCTGTGAACAGAATGCTCTCCGACTGTGATATGTCGTGTCCTTTTATACCGACTTCCCCCCTCTTCTTCCAAGCTCTGCCGGTACAGCAGGGTATTACTATATCTGATAGTCGTCCTGTAGCCCATTTGTCCCGTTAATTTCCTCTCCTTGATTATAGTGATTAATGTGGTTCCTCGTGGATTCTTCTTCACACCTTTCTTGAGACTATATAGTCTTACTGCTTGGTAGTATTACTATAGCTCAAATAACGGTAGTTTATCGTTGGCCTTTATAAGCGTGGGTATAGTATGGTGTGGATCCCTGTGTTTGTATGTGTAGGTCTAGTTTAGGCTAGTTATTCTGGTGGTATAATTATTTATAAGACCAATTTGTCGTCTTAGTACTCTCGCATCAAAATCACGAGAACATTTTTTTCAACGAAAATAACTTTCTCGATGAGGAAGCAAAAATGAAAAAAATTCCTCGTAAATTCCATTGTGCACCATTCGATGGACAATTCTCGATAATATAGAGTGTCTTATACAATCGAGAATCGTTTCGTGATTATTGATAAATTGTGTGCACCGGCATCTTACGTATGAAGAATGAAAATACGAGTGGAATGTAAGATAGGATGAAAGTAACGGTCTTTTGAAATGGCGACATCAAAATTAGCCTTACAAAGTAAGTTTAAACATATTTATTAAAACTAAACACTTAAGATTGATGTAAACAGTAAATGTGTTAAGGTCGACAATGTACTTGAAAATGGTGTGCTACACACACCACGTGTTTGATTGATATTTGCACTGTACAACCCGGCAATGTTTTATTATACGTATAACCGCGGTTGTTGTGTGCGCAATGCGTGTACATGAGGTGCCTCGTGAGAGCACTTTACTATCTAAAAGCTTGAAAGAGCACTTTACATGCCCGCGAACGATATGGCAGTTATTCCGAGAGTGCTAACATGGCGTCACAATGCAACTAGATTTAATCACGGAATAGCTCGTCACTATTTGTTGAGCAGTACGTAACGAGAGTTCAAAATATGATGCGTACTCCAATGAGCGGCCTAACAGATACAATTATATTAATCGATGCCCGTGACGTATGCCGTAGACAAGGAATTTTGTCAGATACTCAACATAAACCATTAAAACCATTTTATTCATGTAACTCACGATAGGGATAAAAATAACATTAAAGACAATGCATTATTAATGCCTATAAATAACTAATGTGTTAATTTCGCCGGTTACAGAGCATACATTAACATTCTGAAGAGTAAGATTAATCAACGCCGAAGGTGCATTTCACTTCGGTTACTGGCCTAAATTGATCTGCCTGGATAGATTGTGATTTCAAAACTGCGTCAACTTTTTTCATAACTTCAATGGGACGAAGTGGATCCCTGGTCAAGATTCGTACGAACCTATAACTGGAAAGTCATTGAATAACATGATATTGCTCTTATTATACTGATGATTATACACAGAATGGCGTGAGTTGCACATCCAGGGATGTACCGAATGGTAACATTTCATTGAAAAGCTATATTTTATATTGTTCGTTACTCACTATAAGAATACGCGATCATGGTTGATACATGTGTACATCACAGCAAACGAATCGTAGTCGGTTTCTAAAACCCATACATCTAGTTCCTTATTATCGTTCTGCTCAATTTGCTTCCATTTGATCTTGAGTTTGCCGGGCTGAGAGGCATCGTGTATACGCATGATGCCAGTAAGATTAAGTGTTACACCGAATCTTAAAAATCGACGATTGTATAAACAAACTATTTTTTTTTTTTCTAACGAATAAAATGTTAGTAGATGATTATTCTTACCTTGGGTATACTTGGGTCATGTTGACCTCAATAGTATCATCCTCACCGAGATTGTAATCGGTCGTCGTGCAATCGCTGTCTGCATATGGCGGAGACCACTTTTCTGACTCGTACCACCTTCCTGTTAACTAAGAAAGGCCTTTTTTTATTTAAATGCGACGGATTATCTACAGAATATGACAATAATTTGTTAAATCTGTAACCTTTGAGAGGTTGCATTTCGACGGAGTATTTAAAAAATATATTTGATCACATCATTAAGATTTCATTAAGATACCTTGGTAATATTGAGGTCTTTCATAGCTTGAACAGGCGGACAAATACCCGACATACTAAAGGTTGCCTTAACGCGGCCAATAAGAAAAAGGGCTACGAATACGTATATCATTATGACGAGAAATGGATGTACCACGGTTTAACGTTCTGTCCAGTATAATGAGTCGTAGATGTAAATTAAATTGTCGCGGAGGCTGTGCAGTGATTTCTTATGTTTATGAGAGAAGCGCAAACTAAACTGATACGGCACTTTCGGTGCCGGTCTTTATATGCTCACTCGGCTTATCTCCTAAAATGTTTTATTACCCAAATAACGAAACTAGCGACTCATTGGATCCTAACGCTTCTAAACATCGTGTACTTGATTCGGGAAAGAATATTAGATTATGACGTCTGTCATCCGTCGTATCATCGGCGTCGAGAGAACTAGCATCCGGCGAGCGCACTTTTAACTGTTTCCTCTCCAGAAAACTGTCTCCAAGTACGGATTTAACTCTCGCGAATAAACACTATTTTCTATATCGTACATTAAAACATAATTCTCCATAATTTTATTATCTCTTCAGATTCCCAGATAATGTCAACAGAATGTGATGACGAAGAAAGTTCTTTCGAGCTCTCTTAAGCTATTGGAGTATGGCTAAAAAAATATTTCGATTTGTAAAATCGAATTTCGTAGTCTTAATGAATTATCTTCATCGCGTGGATGAAATATTTGTATCTCGTGGTGTATCTGTATATTCGTAGATTAAAATTGCCGAAAACAATGCCATTAATCAAGAGATGAAGAACTTGGAATACGCGCAATTTGGATGTAGTTTCCAGTCAGCCCATAGATCATGTCAGATAATGGAGAGGAATGTCTCCGAACAGCTACGAAAAATGTTGATATGACTTCCACTAATTATCAGGCCTGGCGACTTATGTATGGAAAGTTTTTCAGGTACAAAATGCCTCGTCTATGGATTACTATTCTCTCCACTCCAAATATTCCTACCCGGTAAGCTGCTAATTTGCCAGACTCGGTAATTAGAGTGGCCGGATTGCACATGAGCTTTATTTGTTCGGCTCTTACGCACAAAGCAAAAGCAACACTACATATAAAAATTGTTTTTAATATGCTACTGTATTACGTTCCATATCAGTGTAATAATATCGTCTAGCGAGATTTGTCGAGAAAGTAAAAGAAACATAGTATATCATCTTCGTATAAGAATTATTCGTTTCAGTTGCGTTTGCAATATTATAAATGAAGGATAGAATATAGGACACGTATTTGGAAAATATAATTGAATTGTGACACATAGATCTTATTTGTAAAGCACGTACATACAAAATACAGGTAACAGCAAAGTAATCGTCCTGAATTCACTGGATTGCAGATGTTCCACGTACCTTACCAATCAGGGCCTCGGGAGATTTCTAGGGAAACTTGGACAGGCTTTATCAGTGTCTATTCTTGTATACGGTTGTGATTGCAAAGGCAGCGGCGGTGAGTCCTTTTTATAATATAGATTAACTTATTTTCGATTTCATCGATGACCATGTATTTTTTAAAATGATGATTTTTATGCAGCCGCCGGGTCGGGAGATGTATCATCGTGAATCCATTCGCTGATTATCCGAGACGTTCTGTCGCTCCATTGTATCCGCTTCTTCTGTTGATTAATGTAATCTTCGACGAACGGAAGCAGATCAACCGAGATATTTCGTATTATACCGTTTACCTGCAATTATAGATGGATTACAGATACTTAGCCATTGTTTGGAATTACCAGAACCATCGTCCTTCAAATATCATAATACCTGCTTTAGTTCGTCGAGTGTAGAAATATGGAGAATATATTTCTTCGATAAGTGCAATGTATACACCGTCACATCTGATCGATGATTTCCTACTACCGAACATTTCGCGTAACTCCGAGTTAAAAAAAATGTTTAATAATATACACATTAGTCGACTGTGCAGTGATAACAAAGATTGACGACTAATTGTTAATAATATTATATTGTACTGTATTACAAAAATAATAATATCAAAATATGCTTACAAATTGTATATCTTATCGATGTTTTTCATAAAGAAGGTCACCATACGACCGAGATGTATACGATTCCTCGGGGTGTAATCCTTTTTTATAAGGCCTGTTAGGGCCGAGTACAGCTGACACTTCCCTGCTTTCAATTCACCGTTGAGAACTCCCTCCACATATTTCCACAGGACGGTCTTATCGGGCGAACACCCTAGATAGCTTAAATACGTTGTATCAATTAAACCTGTGACCATCCTCATCAAATAATCCTCGTTACCCACTGCACCGGAGCATTTAACCCAGCTCTCCAAGTTCGCTGAAATTCTGAAATTAATTATCATTTGGAATAACTGTAATTTGTTGCCTATGCGATGACCGGACGAAGAATTTGGGGAAGCGTTAAGAATTGTAGTGACGATGGCCTGCCCAAGTATCGAAAGAGAAAATATATGTTGATCACCGGGGATCGGACGTAGATTGTTCCGGTACTGAGTAAGAGCGCTAATCACTGTGCTAATGTCACCTATATATTCCTCTCATTCGAATCGTCTATTCATATGCAAGGCAGGTATCATTTACACCTATTACCTAAATAGAAATGAAAAAGGTGTCGTTTAAGGTTTTCTTTTTTTTTTCTTTTGCTAAAAGATAATTATAATCAGTTTCATCCTCGGTTTAATGTCATAACCAATTTTTTAATTACTTTGACTATTAGTTTTAACTGCAATTTTAATATTTGTTCTAGTTTTAATTTTACTTTAGTAAATAAACCGACTAATCTTCATTTTTATAAAATTAAATTCTCGGAGATAAATTCTCGTACGGATATTTTTGCAAAATGGTAGCATCAATAAGATACAACAATTTAATCCAAGGTTCAACGTTTAGTAATAACATGTAGATCTGATATTTAAGGAGGTTGGAGCGTTTAAGCATTTTTATTATTTTAACGTGAATAGAAATCTGATGTAGATCAATTCTTAAGTTAAAAGTATGGCAAGTAAGAAAAACATTCACTCTTTAGTTGCCGACATATTAATTACGCCGTTTTATCTATTTAACATTGCTCTACGGCGTTAAAACTGCAACTGCGAAAATTTGGCAAAAGATGTTCGTTCAAATACGTATCAATGACAGGTTGATAATGTCAAAAAATGTAGATTCAAATTTAAAAGCAATTCACCGCCTACTGCTTTCAGTTAGCACGAGTGAAACGGATTGTTCGCACCTTTAGTCCTCTCGATTCTACACTGCCTATTCCGCACCGTGCGTTCCAACGGACAAATTCCCCGTCAATTTATCGCTCTACCCTCCTTAAGGCGAAATAATGAAGTGTTTATTCGAGAGAGATTGACGATTACAAATTCAAATTAATAATTATCATCCAAATATTCTCGATTCATCGTAACTCATGCGTGTAGTTCTACTTACATCCACCAGGGTTAGCTCCGAGCGCTTATAAGTGCAATTAGTAATTATTTGTCAGAGCTCTACCGGATTTGTGTGAAAAATTAAAGAGTTTTATCTCCCAATGACCTAGATTCATGATCTATCGAATGATTCTGTGTCATTAATGACGTAAATTTTTTAATCTGTTTTTTTTCCAACTCACGGATTTTCAGATGCATTCTCGATGTTAGCACGAAATTGTGATTTTGCCGAATCCAAGCATTCAGGATGTCCGAGTGCGCAAGCAAACGACAGAACATTTGCTCTATAACGTTTTCTGAAAAAATCGTCATCCTTGTAGCCATTCTTGTAGAATTTTTCAAGAGCTTTTTCAACCGGTACGAATTTCTGTAACATCATCGCGTAATTAGATAAATAAAAATTTGAACAATTATACGTAATATTTAATATATTATATATTATGATATTATATATTGATACGTAATGCACCTTTGTTTTATCGTCAAGATTATCGTACAATGGTTTGTATTTCTTCTCCCAATCGTATCCACTGCTATCCTCAAAACCGAATTTCCCAATCAACTTGTTCATAAGTTTTACAAAGAAATTCTGCAAAAATTTTGCAACTAAGATAATTCCCTCGATGATTATTGTTTTCCGATTGCAAAGTTTTCGAGACAATCGCGAACGAAGCTTACCGATATCTGTGCGTCAACTTCATCGTCAAATATAGAATTTTTCAACGCAGCTACAATGTCCATAGCTCGAGACCAGGGAATATAATCATCCTCGCGACTTAGATACCGAGCAAGATCGAAAAAGGTCGTTATATCTTGACGATTCAATCTTGTCATGTAATACAAATCGCTCAGTAGCTGGGCGCGGTTTAAAACGTGAATCTTGAGAAAGTTTTCGCTGTTCATGTACTCAATGATCCTCCTCCAATTGGTTTCGTCGTAATCGACCCGATATAATCCTAAAGAAGAATTAATTTTTTTTACGAAATTACACCTTTTAACGTCGAATTATCTTTCCATCGGTCTTACCGATTTTATTTAGATTATGCTATTAAGACTCGATACGAACTTTTGTTATCTTATTAGGGTAATTAATAAAAAATTACTTATCCTAAAATATTATTTTTATAGATTAATTTACATTTGATTAATAATATTTTATTTATATATAAATATTTTTATAAGATATAAAGATAAAAAAAATAATAAACGTTTTTTTTTGTTACCGAAATGTTGAATATTGACGATGATCCAATCATCTTTGTCAATCCCATCGATAATCAAACTTTCTTCTCCAGGCTTCAGCCAATGAGTCGGCGTCGTTATCGCAAAATTAGGATTACTCTTGGTTGCAAAATTGATCGGTACCCACCAGCGATAAGACGATGCATTGACATGACTCGACCATTGAGTTATTATCACTTTGCCAGTTTTGTAATCTCTCGTTACATTCAACAGGGGATAGCTTCCGTGTTCGAACCAAGGCTTCATTACTTGTTTTATCGACAGATCTCCACTCGATCCTTTTTTTTTTATGTCGTACACCGATTGTATAGCATTCCACCATTCCACATCTTTTCATGCATAGGATCATGCTTTACATTAAAGTACAAAAATATCGATTCAAAGTGTAGCTTCTACAACGCGGTAGGTAGTATAATCTTAATCGTAGCTTTGTTAGTTTTTTTCTTCGTTATTTCATTCATCCCCTTAATAAAAGTATTCGCGAGGATTAATAGTTCTTTACGTACACGTTTTCGCCGTGATCGTCGTTGTACGAAGTCATGAATATTGCAGAACTGTTTGTCGTATTGCTAGCGAACTTGAGATTCAGCGTGTAAATACCAACAGTGATCGGTTGATCAAATTGAATTATGAGAAACGAATTTTCCAGATCGTACGTGTGGTTCATCGATTCGCGAGTTACTCCGTTGGCATCGACGAGACTCGTGAAACTCTCATCAATACGAAGATTCTGACTGTTGAGTGTCACGTTCAAAGTTTTCTCGACAACTTTCACGACGATCCTTGCTTCACCGTGATGTGTCAAATTACCCCCGACGATTACGGGAACCAATTTAATCTCGTACGATTGCGGAATCGTAACTCTTGGCAGCTGCCAAGAATCTCCGCAGTATTATCCGGTTTCTTTTCCATTATCGTGGAGCATTCGTTGTGCAGTAGAATAAATAGGAAGAGGGTGATACACCCTCGCGTATTTGAACTCCGCATTCTATAATAAACTACGGACCAAATATTATGTCGTTAAATGACCGCAGCAGCCTGAAATAATTCAATTAATTTGCACGCTTAATGCAAAGGAATGTCCGTGTAATTGTCCGACCTTAAGAGGATAAGGTCGAGGATAAAGAGAAACAAGTTTCGAATTTATATCGCAGTTCGAGATTTCGTGACATCTATTTGTTTAGAAAAAGGACAATTAATGTATTCTCAATAACTTCTGTTGTTTACCTAACAACAATTATATGCAAATTCGAATTGTAGAAAAGTTGCTGTCCATCGATAATACATTTTTATTTAATAATCCAATTGCGATTTAATAATTTTCGATAATTAATACTTGCTGATATATTTTCACGTCTTTTTGAGGATAATCGTTACACTATCATGTGGTATACTAGTTTTCCGTCCGAAAGCTCAAAGCTTATAAAGCCTTGTGACACGTTACGCATAGTATGTAACTAAGAATTTAGCATGATCATTGCGGTCATCTCGAATTACACAGTTAGTGCGCGCTACGTGCGAATGGATCGGCTCATTAACCAATTGACTTTTCTTTTGAGAAGACTGTTCCTGCTATACGAGTCAAAGTGCGAGGCTTCCTTATTATCTGTGAAGCTTAAGTAGATAAATAATGGCGCTAACGTGAGTCAACGTGTGTTAAATTTTTTAAATTATAGATCTTATGTGCTAAAAATGATTATTGCTACGTGTTTAGCATACCAGTTATTATTAATTTTACATGTTGTATATTAAATTTGATGTATCATATTATGCATAAATGTTTTTCATAAAATTACATTCATTTTCTATATTATTACCAAAATATTTACGAAATGTTTATTCAAATTTTTTAAATTACTACCTTCCTTCAATCGTTTATGAATTCTTATTATTCGGTATAAAAAATAAATAATTCTCGGATTTGGTGTAGAATTGCTCATATGCGACTAGCACGAATGATAATTACCAGTTAAGTGCACTTAACTGGCAGCACTATAGTGCTGCCGTAAGTTGGCGAATGACCACAACCTTTTTCGTAAGTGTAAACGGGTCTACGGAGTAAAATATAAAACGCAAAAGTTTATTACGGCAATGTCCTTCTCTAGTGCCAGTTTCATTGCCTATCGCTTTGGTGTAGAGATCCCACGTAAATTGAAACAAAACACTTGTACCAGTAGATTGCTTTGATAAACTATATTCGTACAAATTTACGTGGGAAGTTTAACACAAGTTTAACACACATACTTCTATATATTACATAACGTATAGCGACGTAATTAAAATAATAAATGAAGCGTATAAAATATTTTATCAAGGATAAATTTCAAGAAATTCCACGTAGAATTAATTTTTATACAATATTGAAATCATCATTTGAGACTTGTTAATATTTTTTATGTGGTAAAGATTTTTATTTTTATTTTAAAGATTCCCGACTGCAAAAAACTATAATAAACAGGAGTTGAGCTTTAAAAAGTTTTCACACGAAAATAAATTTAAAAAGGATGAAGTAACTTCCGATGTCGCTCTAGTTAACTTGATTTTTGAATTACAATAATTCATTTACCGCTGTCACTACAGTCGTAAGACGTCTTCTTTTGCGTTAGAAAACGTCCGTATCGTCTCTAAAATATTGTGACAGAGGTAAATGAATTATTTTTATTTAAATATGAAGTTAATTAAAATGACCTCGGAAGTTATTTCATCCTTTTTAGATTTATTTTCATCTGAAAACTTTTTAATGCTAAAGTCCTGTTTATTATAATTTTTTTACAGTCGGAAGTTTTTAACATTTAACATTTTTTTTATTTCATACTTTTAAAAGCTAATCTAATTGACGCACACGCGCACGCAAGAAATCATTTTCCCAAATATGACTTCTCGAAGTTTTGAGTCATAGTACACTTACATAAATGTTTTGAATACTTTTTTTTTCATGATAACAAAGCTCTTATTCTACAATATAAAGAGGAAAAGTTAAGGAATAATTTATAACTGTAAACTTGATGCGACCGATCCGAATACGTAATAATAATAATAAATATATAATTTTCTTTTTATTCTTGGTGTTTTCCGAAGTGTCATATATCAAAGTTTTTTAAATAAACGAGTGAATCTTACGCCTTGTGCTGGATGCATAATTGTTTTTGCTTTGAAACGCAGAAGGAAAAAAATATATATTGAGATGGAAGCGAGCGCAAATTCGTTGAAACGATAAGTCTGTCCGCAGAAAAAAATATAATAGACAACGAAAAAAACTCCACGTCAACAGCAGAATCGAGCAACGCGTAAGCATCTATTATCTGCTTGAAGCACATAAAAAATACGAAGCTAGTAATACAAATAGATATATAGAGAGGTAATTTAGAGAAAATCGCAAACCAGAGAAACGATGTCGCAGCATTCATTCTAAAAATAGGGTTCTTGTTTCGAGTACCCAAAATATGCAAGAGGAAATATTTAAAAAATAGTTTTTTTTCTCTAAACGATAATGTAGGTCAAATCAAGAAATAATTTAAGATTTTGAGCTTTAAAACGACTTAAGTGAATGCGTAGTAATCATGAATATAACATTTGAATATAACACAGAAAACAAAGAATAAAGAACGAAAAAAATTCGCGTGCACACCCGAATCGAGTTTTCTTCGACTTTTAATCGCATACCAGATTCGCAATGGAATAATTAATTATGACGTCTAAAAGTATTCGAATGTAATAACGAAG
Source organism: Cylloceria caligata (assembly GCA_963942595.1). Lineage (NCBI taxonomy): Eukaryota > Metazoa > Arthropoda > Insecta > Hymenoptera > Ichneumonidae > Cylloceria > Cylloceria caligata. Next base: position 7,839,796 of record OZ012705.1, on the reverse strand, counting down.
AAAATTGTTCTTAAACTATTGGAGTACGGTTGCATAAAGATCCTCCAGGTGGAATTAATTGATTCAATCAAGAACATCAATATCCATTCGTAAAATCAAAATTTGTAGTAACGAAATAAATTATCTTTATCACGTCGATCAAATATTTGAATCTCGTGGTGTATCTGCATGTTCGTAGACCAAATTTCCGAAAGCAATGTCATTAAAAAAGCGATAAGGAACTTGGAATACTTGGAATTTGGACGAAGTTTCGATTCGGCTCATAGATCATTGCGCGATAACCGAAAATCATTGTTTGGCCCATATAGCTATGAAACCAGTACAGTACAGTACAGTATTTGTTTTTCACTTTGAAACGTAGAAAAAAAATCAAATATCAAACGGGAGTAAGCACAAATTCGTTTTACTGATAAATTTTATTACTCTGTTGGTCACGCCACCGTAAAAAATATACCAACTCGAAGCTTTGACGTTATCGGTGTTACATACCAGGAAAAGCATGGGTAAACATTTCAAGTAAACAGCAAAACCGCGTAATACGCAAGTCACTATATCGACTCAACCGTCATTTAAACAAAAGAAGTTTGACAATGAAATTATTCGTAAGGAACTCGGAAGAAACTGAATTCACCGTTGCTGAATTATTTCTCCATATTTGGTTATCTATAAAATCAAAACGTATGGCGTAAGTCAATTAATTCCATCTACTATTCCTACCAAAATTATATCTTTGCATTTTATACCATATTGTAACGTACTGTCTATCTGATAACGCGCGGTGCACACACCAAGTCACCGCTACTGCGCGTTACGTACACCAAGTAAGACCGGCCTATACTCGGCAATTCATGACGCTCGGTACACACACAACAAGGCGCCGCTACCGAGCGTCACTCACACAAGCTAGGCCAACATATCGGTGACCAAGTCCTGTTATTCCGTCCGAAAAATACAAGCAACGGAATATTAAAAGAACAACGACGATTTTTAAAAGAAGGACCAGTGGGCTACAAAACATGGACTAAAGGACGACCACCAGCTATAGTTATACAAAAAGCATGGGCCAGCTGAAGGGGTGACTGGTATAAAAAGACCAGAATTTCGGCACTCGGGGAACATTTCTGTTCACAGATCCCGCCAACGCAGAAGTCCAGGAAGGAAGAGCAGCCAACCCTCCCTAAGTGCAGCCGCACTGGTACCAAAGAGAGCCCAGCGGTGGTACCTGACGTACACTTAAACGGGAAGCAGCTGAGTCGGTGCTGCGTTCGAGGCCAACGCACGGCAGACCCAAACAACAACAGAGCGGCCTTTTTCTGTCTCTCTTTCTCTCACTCTGGTGATCGAGGATAGCCTAATACACGGGCTAGGCTTTTGGAGAACGAAAACTAATAATCTCCGCTCATTAAGATACTGCATATAAATACCATTATGTTTAAGACCTATCAGTAATATTAACATGTTCAACAGGGATATAAATAAAACATAGATCAGAGGAAAAATATAAAAAGGCGATAACTGCACAGGGTACGGCCCTGGTATATCGAGTAGCTGTGGATGCACCCAGAATGCATCCCACTGACGCCCGATCATAGCGGCGGTCAGGTGGACGCGTGAGTCGACCTTTAAAAAGTACCAGCCTCCCACCAACGGGCCTGTAGCGTTAGAAATTGAACAACTCAGCGGTAAAATCGAGCAACGGCCGGTTAGTTACCGACGGTACACATAAAAGGCTTAGCGCCTTTTACCTAGGGAACGCGACGAATAGATAAAAATCATCAAGCAGCGTTTATCTTTCTGTTGTAAATTCAATTCTAGTATTTTTCAATTTTCTCTATTAGATGAGGAAATAGTTTGAATCACAACCCGGAGTATGCTGACGTTCGATTCTATTTTTTAATTAATTATCGAGACAAAAGAAAATCAATAAAAAGAAATAAAAGCGAACGACCGCACACTCTGGGATATGACTTACATTTTTTTATGTTTGTCACAAGATTCTTGTAAATTCTTTTAAACTTTCCGAAAGTGGCTCACCTTTGTTTTTATTATAAGTTCAAAACAAGTATTTTTCATATAAGGGCTTCCAAACAAATTTTACAAAGTAGCCAGCTTGTATTTTAGAAATTTCGCAACAATATAAAGAATTATGGACCAAATTTCAGAGTGTGAGGGTGAGGGCCCTGTTAATTTGACGTGGAGTGCCCCACATATATATTTACCTAAATATCCTCATTCAAGGCGCGTTGTTCCAACCTCTCGGTTAAATTATCCTTCAGATATCCTATGCTAACAGATTATTTGCCAGATCGGTTTACCGAGAGGTTCAAACAATCCGCCCTTAGTGATGAAGTAATTATTTAGACGTATACATCATACGACTATTCCGTTTGTACATAGCTAACAAAAACAACACCGCCGTGCTAAAATAACGTGCTGGCCGGTTTCTTCAGTCGAATTACATTGAATAATACAAATAAAGAACAACAATACAATCAACAACAGAATCATAGGAAAAATCAAGACGGGAAAAAACAGGTCACCAACGATAACATATGCGCTTGCAGACAATCACTCGCCTGAACAGGGAGTCGGAACACAATTTGTTTAATCATATTACAATGAACTTTTAATAAAATACACAATCTAAGGTTGTTAATTGCCGAAGATTTTTAACATAATCATGCACACGATCAACGAACCATCGTATCGATATTATGAATTGTCTGGTTCTAACACACATGAATCTCTGAATAAACATATTGGCAGTCTGATGATGTCAAGCCTGATGAACATGCTGTTGTTGTTGTTGTTGTTGTTGTTGTTGTTGTTGTTGTTGTTGTTGTTGTTGTTGTTGTTGTTGTTGTTGTTGTTGTTGTTGTTGTTGTTGTTGTTGTTGTTGTTGTTGTTGTTGTTGTTGTTGTTGTTGTTGTTGTTGTTGTTGTTGTTGTTGTTGTTGTTGTTGTTGTTGTTGTTGTTGTTGTTGTTGTTGTTGTTGTTGTTATGATTATGTTGAAAACGACGATGATGATGATGATGATGATGATGTTACTGAAAATTCTAGGAGTTGACGTCGCCTTCTTGAATCTTCTCGCAGATTCGAGAACCATGATGATGACTTAACAATTTAAGCCCAAATCTGTGTTGCAAAAGTACTCATAACAATTGCCATTCAGAGTGACAATTATAATTATTTAAACAATAATAATTAATATTATTCAGCAGATTTATTGCTTCATCGGTTTTCGTGTACAGTTGAAAAAATTAGGACAATTTCATAATTACGACTGTGCACTGTAAAATTGAACCGTTTTTCTTTTTTTTTAGATGTTCATTTTTACAATTACATTTAATTTAAATATCTGAGTATTGAATTATGCATCAGTCGACACATTTAATGAGTTATCGTGGAGCCATTCGCCGAGAATCGAGGCGTTCTCATCGCTCCATTCAATTTTCTTCGTCTGTTTACCAATGCTGTCCTTGATTAGGGTAGGTAACGGTCTCGATTCCGCATCAAATGCTTCACTCATCTACAAAGAAGAATTCATTAGTAATAATTTTCTGTTATTCCAAACGAGCGGTGACTTCCTACCTCACTGATTATTTTTATTTGCTCGAGTGTACGTGTTCGCCAAATGTAATCGTTCAGTAACGATGATACGTAGACCGTTGCATCGGTTGAGGATTTTTCTCCTTGCATCACTTTGTCGAAGCTGCGAAGTAAAATGTTATTATTAATTGTGATAATGATTTGTTGAATCGTCAAAAAATGTTCGCACCGACAGTGTTTTAGGAACATAACTTAGTTCCCTATATCTAAAAGTTAAAAACTTACTATTCGTGTATTTGTTTGTAATTTTTGACGAAGTAATTCACTGCGTTCTCAAGATTTGTCGAGCTGTCTTCGCTGAGATATAGAAAAGCTGTTCGCGTTTGCTTTGCCGTTGCATTCACTTCACCAGCGAGAATTTGATTTACGTAATTTTGGAGCACGGTCTTATTGGGTGAACACCCGAGATAACCCAAGTACTTAATGTCGGAGCCGTTGATTCTTTTCAGCAACTCCTCTTCGGAACCTGCAGATCCGTGACAGTTCACCCAGCTCAGCAGGTCCGGGGAAATTCTGAAATCAACGCGTTGTTCGATCTACTCGTATTTGTTGCATACTTTTATCAATAATGTTGAGCGTTTCTGCTGCACATTGCCATCCATATTATCGTCTTTTTTCTATTGCGATGCGTTTAATAAAATTATACTAATAAATTATTTTCTAGTATATCGAACTTACGGATGTTCAGTTGCGTTTTCAAAATTAGCCCGCAGTTGAGTCTTTGCTGATTCCAAGCACAAGGCGTGACCAAGACTGCAAGCGAATGACAGGAATTTCGCTCTGAGCCTCCTTGGCAAAAAGTCTTCGCTCTTGTAGAACTTATCAAGAGCTTTTTCTGTCGGTATGCACTTCTGGAAATTTATAGACACGTGTAAAACTCAAAACGACTACCATGCTTTACGGTTAGACCACTCACCTTGGTTGTGTTGTCCAATTTATCGTACATCGACCTGTACTTCTTCACCCAGTCGTACTTGCTACGATCCTCGAATCCAATCTTCTTAATAACTTTTTCCATGAGCTCAAGAACGAATTTCTGTAAATATGTATTAAGAAAGATAATTGCTTCATCATAAAAGAACGTTTGTTCTCATGAAAACAATTTTGTTCGAGATATCTATGTCAGGATACTTAAATGATCCAAACTGTCCCGAAAAGCTAAAAATTATATTTAGAAAAAATGTCCGCACCCGTAAGCGTGCATGCGCATGTCTGTGTGCGCGCGTACGTGCGTGCGTGTGTGAAAATGTGCGTGAGGGCAGGGGGTGCATATATACGTGCGTGCGTGCAGTCGTGCGTGTGAAGGTGAAAAGGTGTACGCTCTCTAGCTTTCGTGAATTTTTAGCTATCGAGTCAAGACTTTTTTCAACAGTTTCTACAACAATAAACCAGAGGTTGTTCGGTATCGATTTTTTCATGAATCGATCAAGCTGTTCAGATTTTATTGAACCATAAATTTTTATAATTTCTCGAAAAAAAAATATATTTTTGCTCAAACTTTCGTAAATTTTCATGAATCCAACTGAAACTTATCATATAAATGTGCTAGAATACAAGGATACTTGGTCTTGCATTTGGTCAGAATCGAGTAAGGGGTTTTAACTTTATGAATTTTGCCATTTTACCAATTTTTCAATTTTATTGAAAATTTTAATACCACTTCCTCCACGAGGAAGCCAGAATTGAGATAACCATTCACCGTAGAAAATAATCTATGGGTTGGCCAAAATCACGAGGAAGCAATGTGCAAATTTTTTATTTACACGCCCTGTTTTAATCGATGATAACGGAACTTTAGATATCACGAATGAAATTTACCTTCAATTCTTCGTCAACTTCCTCGTTGTACATCGTTCGCCTCAATTTTCTTATCGCGTGGAACGTCGGTAGCCAAGGTTGAAAGTCATCCTCACGAACAAGATATCTAGCAAGGTTCAGAAAGGTTGTATAGTTCTGACGATTCAACGACGCCATGTAGGACAAATCGTTGATCAACTGTGCACGATTTCGAACGTGAATCTTTGTATAATTTTCACTATTCATGTACTCCGCGATACGCTTCCAGTTGATTTGGTCGTAATCCACGCGGTAATATCCTGGCAAAAGAAAATAAACATATAAACAATTTTTTCTGCATGTCAACAAATGAAATAAATCATATTTCTTTTGTCGTCTGCATTTCAAAATCAATTTTGTTTGAAAAATATAAAAGTATATTTTACCGGATTGTTGAATATTGACGATGATCCAATCATCTTTGTCAATTCCATCGATGATCAAGCTCTCGTCGTCAGGTTTTAGCCAGTGAGATGGCGTTGTTTTTATGAAATCCAGATTGGACCTGGTCGCAAAGTTGATAGGAATCCACCAACGGTTAGATCTTTGGGTTGCGAGATTCCCCTCTTGCTTTATGATAACTTTGCCGGTTTCGTAATCTCTCGTTACATTTATTACGGGATAGCCTTGCTGCTCAACCCATGGTTTCATGACTTCTTCTATCGACAGAGTGGGGTTGGCGGATTCCTTCTTACTTTCCATATAAGCCCACTGCATGGCAGTCCAAAGATCGTTTGATGCAAAGTGGCCATACGCACTGTGTACATTGCGCAATAAATTTTGAGACAAACATAGAATGTCTTTAAAGATAATGCTGTTTCGATTTTTCTTATGTTCTTTTGTTAAATTAATGATTTCCTCAAAGTTGGTCTTTATTCAGGAAGTATATATCTATAAATCCGTTTAGAACATTAATACATAAAAATATTTGATTTATTAAATGGAAACTTGGTTGATGTAATGAAATTGAAGTTTAATTAACGCTCATTGATTTTGTCAAACAATTTACGTTCCTTGCATTAAAGTGAGGCGTAACCTTAACACTTGAACACGCGTTAACTTTTATTCTCATTTCTCCAAGAAGCACCATTTAATTCTATCTCTCTCGAACCTATACATGATTCTCCTCCACTTAACATTGTTTGAACACTTTCTTTTCATGAGGAAGCACTTTTTTATTTTTTTTTATACTACCTACCCTTTGATACAGCCCCGCCCTCCCGACGGCGCTTAATCAAGACTAATTATTGAATATAAAACAATGTTTATAAATATATTGACGTCAACATATGAAAAAAAATGTTATCGTTATTGACAAGATCAATAATAGATAAACAAACAAAAAATAGTTAATCAAACCTTTCATGGAAGCCTTCTAAATGTTATCGTACACTCAATGCTTGAAAATAAATGGTTATCTCAAATAATGTGATCATGACTCATATCATCAATATCGATTTAAAGATCGTGGTACTATCCGACTCATGGTTTCGTCAAATTTCTATTAATATTTACTATTTAAAATATAGGTAAGTTACGAGTTGACCGCCAGTCAATGACGTTCAATGACTCAATTTGTCTTCAACATTTTAACGTATTGCAGTTAATAGTAGGTAATTTAAAAAGATGTTATTTCTTTTGCACTGTTTGATATAATTTTAACGTGACAAGCGACTTTGGAGCTGCTGATGCAAAAAAAAACTTACTGTTGATTCACGAATCTAACGACGCCCGCTTGGAATGTAGCCTCGCTTAGAATGTTTGACAACATGTGGAAAATGGCAGCTCCTAAAATCAAAGTAAGTCATTGTAAAGTATCTTGACATCTCATTTATCGTTTTTATTCTGATGCTGATTTAGCAATTGGGCGGTTACCAACCCCTATAGTAAATTTGGGGTGAAAATTTGCTGCGTATGTCAGCAGGATTACTGGAATCCCATTCGAGATGCTTGTAATAATCAGTACGGTCAAAATTAAATGCTGAATCTTGGATGACTCTCGTCACAAACATGTCCATTTCTCTCCAATCGGGAAATAACTGAAAATCATGTGTTACGAATATAATTTCATAAGATAATGTCTTCCATATAATATAGTCATGGCCCTTGGTGGAAACTTCAGTGTACTGCACCGAAAGTACCTTTTCAACGATGTAATATTGAAGAAATGTCGGCAAGCCCTCTTTGATCCAGGAATATTTCCAAGATACCGGAGATACGTAATTACCGATCCACTGATGAGCCAATTCATGAGTTATCGTAAATGTGATGTATTCCTTCGTGGAAACTGGATGAACGAATGGTTCGTACGCGAACGAGGATTCCCTTGAATTGTAATTATTGACGTATTATAAAAGATAATTTGATTTTTTAAAATCATTATTGATTTGTCTTCTTTTCGGATTGTAACTTATGTATGAATAATGTAAATAATATAATGTATGTAGTACAATGAAATTCTGGACAATATTTGGTTGCATAAATTTTTATGTGAGAATTCATTTCAAGATGATGTGACATACACTTTTGAGATTTCAATCCACTTTACTCAGAGCCAATTAATATTTTAGATAAAAGCAAATTCACTCGAACCAATTGTTCTTTTTTCTCAAACGGCAATAATTTCTGATAAGATTGAAGTATAGTTTTCTTGATATCGACTGTGCCTATAATAGGCGATGAAGAAGGACGTATCAAATCGCCTTCAGGGATCTCCCACCGATTTCCGTAAAATAAAACGTGATTTATTATTTTTTATCTTTGAAAGAAAAATTGTTTAAATAATCTGATGCGATTGATTATTCGCAACGGTATCATAATTATGGGAAAACATTACCATATCCGAATATAACGAATTGTAGAAGAAGTACCATTTTACCACGATCAGAGTAAATAAATAAGTAATCAATGACGAGCGTTGAAGACATTTTTTTAACCCGATTTATTGAACTGCGATCTGTTGTACTTTCATAATATTATATTATTGTCGTTAAATAATAGAAAAATAAATGTTTTGATTACCGATATATGATAAGACCCCAATTTTCTGTGGCTCCGGTCGTAGCGTCCGGAACTGCATATTGAGATAATTTCGGCAAAGTGTACTTGGAATCGAAGTATTTTTCCAAGAGGACGAGTGCTCGTTGACTAACTTCTCGCGAATGTTTAAGATATGGCAAGACATCTTTTCTGCCGCAAACATTGAACACATCGATTTTGTAGTAAAGATTTTCACATTGTAAACAGTCAAAATCAGACACCACAAACGCTAAGATCTCGGTTGACATGTAAGGTGTGACTTCAAAGTTGGTCCACTGTTTGCCATCGGAATCAAAGAATATTTTATGTACTCTCGTATTAGATTCTGCGGTGTAATTGGAATAATGTTTTATCGACAAGTTGAATGTCGCTTTTAAATCAGGTTCGTCCCAGCATGGAAAAGCTCGACGTGCATGAATTTGTGTGAATTTCGTCGCCACCAACCATCTGCGTAAGGATATTCTCGTTGGGATTATTTATCGACTATTATTATTACAAATGATCACTGATCAATTAAGAGAACAGATAGATTAAGCACATTACACAAAATTTACTATAAATTCGAAATTAATATCGTGATATTACTAGAAAAATGTTTGCGTTCTTACATAAGTTGGATACGCTAGAAAACTGAAAATATATGTTACGCGCGAAGTTTTAAATTGTTTAGTTTGAATCCTTGAAATAAATAGATAAAAATGTTTAAAAAACTTGTTTCTAAAATAAAAAGTTACATTTAAAATGTATAATATTATATATTTATTTTAAATTGTGAATAATACTTAAAAAGCAAGTACTTGATTATACTCGATTTATTCCGAACCACGATTTCATAATTATGTCCTTATTCCATCAGCCTTTCAATTGACCACCGACAACAATAAGTAAATTCTTCACGCACACTCTTTCGCCATTCTCCTTCACGTAAGAACTGTTGTAAATTCCCTCGGGCACATTGGTCATGTTACCGGCGTACTTGAGACTCAGCGTGTAATTGGTACCAGGAATAATTGGTGGATCAAAATGAATTACGAGAAAATTAGCTGCGTTCACGTACGCGTGCTTCGTCGGCTTGAGTTCGACTCCGTTGGCATCGAAGAGACTCGTGAAATTCTCATCAATTCGAAGATCCTTGCTGTGAAGTGTCACGTTTGAAGTTTCCTCAAGAATTCTGACGGCGATTTTTGATTCTCCGTAAAATGTGAAATTACCCTCGACAATTTCGGGAATCAACTTAATCTCGTACGATTCCGGAATCGTCGCTCTGGGCAGATGATAGTCAATCGTTTCATCTTTCTCCGATTTATTTTCTGTCGTTGCTGAGCTCTCGTTGTGCAGCAACAGAAGCAGAAAAAGGGTGAAACATCCATGAATCTTTGAACTTCGCATCCTATAAATTATTCGTGCAAATAAAGTTTATGCAACGAAGCAGTCCGTGACCTACGAGACCCAATTACCACGGAGGTCGAAGCAATACCCACACTTAATGCGACCGGATGTCTATGAATAGAAAGCAACGTTTACCATTTCAACGGCCTTTCTTACGAGCTGTGACAAGCTTCATATTCTTTTGAACGCATTTTAAACATAAAATAAAAGCACTCAAGTTTAAAAAATATTTCGATACTATTAAAACTAGAAAATTCATTTATGTTTTGTGTATTTGTATTCTTTAATTTTTTTTTCTCCCATTTTAAACCAATTTGGTTTTTATAAAAATTAGTAATTGAAATTACTTTACGTTACGATGACATTTGAGTAAATTATGTTGACAATATACAATATATATTATAAAAATTTTAAGCTGTACCTGCAGAAATATTATCAGTTCTTCTCGAGTCTGGTCCTTGCACTATCAACTGGAACACTGATGTGCTCGTTCAAATGTGCAAACCTTATAAGCTTCCTCCGACTGACGTTTGACGCGTAACTTTCAATTTAGAATACCTACATAGCAGACTCTCGGATTAAGCAATTACTTTGTCAACTTGGTTTGATCGCAGGAGGCATTCATTCGTACGTTCTCTTACAAATACCTCTGTATCATGTGTTAATTGATAATCGTCCCATGGAAGTGGTACTTTTTGTTTCATGATAGAAGAAACAAAATAGCGATCACAACTTTATCCTAGATTTTCACGAGAAGAGGTGGTTTCCGACTAGCTGGGATCATTTTTTTTCAACGATCTATAAAACGAAATACGTGAAACTAAGGAAATATCGTAATTTCATAGCCAAGTAAATGATAAAATATCAATCGAAAAACTCAATAATTCCAGTGAATGTACGTACCAATGTAACTTACAGTTTTAGTCAAAATTTAGGTTTCAATGACAAGCTGAACAAGACGTAAATACGGAGAAAATAGTCAAATTAAACATTGTTGACCTGATTCATCAGAAATTTTCATAAGCCTTTGAAAAAGCCTTCGTTTATTTATCGGTGACTTCACGCTACCATTACAAACTACCTGAAACTAATTAAAATCGATGGTCCACTGGTGTATAATACCCAACTTCGACCTAAAGGATCTTTCGATGACATCTGATTCGTTTTAGCAATCCAACCTGGGACGAACTCGCAAACCTCACGCAGTGATCGACTTACAATTGATTACAATATCCGACTGCAAGTCGGCCCTCTCCTCGTGAATGTTTGCGAGTTGATCCTAAGTTCGAAGATCGAAATAGTCGAAACCACCGTTGGGTTTCACTTGATTTCAAGAAAACCGACTAAAATTAACCTCAGTACCAATAAAAATTGAGAAATATTGTTGTTTAATATTGTACGAACGTTTGACATAAAAATATATCGTTTATTTTGTATTGAATACTAAAATGAATGTAACGATAGAAAAGGTTTTGATTGCTATCCGAAATCCTGATATTAATTCTTATAAGAATATGAGTCCAATGTGAATATGATACTCGTATATTCAAATGAATATCAATATTTATATGAATACGATATATTTATATGAATACGATATATTCATATGTATACGATATATTCATATTAGTGCATAAACTTCATATTATTATTATAAATAGACGTACTTATTATCTAAAAAATATACAGATTACATTTCTATCGTGTTACTACGATACAATAAAAACTTGATAGACTTTGATCACATTAGATAGAAATTGTATCTAAACTTTAATTTGGACTAGATGGAACTGATCGTTTCTTGTCAACTTCTATCGCAGGTTTTTTAAACAGAGCCTAGTATGCTCTCTCATGCACTTTCGCGATCCCTATGGTGGTCTCTTTCGAACTCAACCACGTGTCACGTGTCACGTGGGCCACGTGGTTTATGCTTCGCGTTCCCTTAAGCAGTACTTTGTACTATCATTACTCGTCAGCTGATTGCTCAAGGCGTGTGCTCGTTAGCGTATCGAATTATAGAACGGAGTTAATTTTTTCGGAGACAGGTAATTCTTTGTAGGAACAACAGCTTCGTTCAAACGACCGAATGTATATGGCAAAGGGGTGAAAAGTCGGTTGCTGTCGCAATCAGGGGGGAAGTGGAACTCGTGGAACAGGGGATCGATCACATACGGTGAACGAAATTTTAAAAAATATATCTTTGCCGTATAATCACTACGAGTAACTAACGAGACTCGATTTGTGAGCCCCTTATCGAATTATCAGCTGACAATTGCTTATCCCACAATGTCAGAAACAGAACAGCGGAAGCATCGGCTTTAGCAATTTTTTCTTTGGCAGTGTCCATCATCAATGTTTCGGAGATGTTTGGATCTTCACGAACAGCATCCAATGCCAAAACCTCTTTCAGCTGCAATAAATAATTGAAACTTTAGAATTATTCACAAATTCAATGTTCTTGATGAATTCTTAATCTTAAATAGCTTTATACACTTTCTTAAACGATTTTCAGATCGGATTCAAATTTTTTGGTGACAATCTCTCAAAGTTAAAAGAAAGAATGAGAAAAGTACTTTTTATTCTTCTTACGTAATAGATATTTGAAGCAAATATTTTGAAATATTGTAAATAAAATACTTAATTATTTGAAAAGAAAGTTTTTGGAGGAGCCAAAGGGGTTTTCTTAGTATTATATATTTTTCAATATTCTTAATGAGATAGTTTTATATTTATTGCAAGTACCTTTTCTAATCGAGGTCTCGTCCTGACCACATCCAAAATATCGGTCACAATATTTGAAGCTGAATACATCCATGTCGGTACAATAGAGCTGGAAAAAAATCAAATATTTTAATTCATACTCGAAGGAAATTATCGATATAAATCGTCATAAATAAAACGAAAAATAATTACGAAATATTCATAGCTTGGTGATGTTCCAGATAGAAATCGACGGCAAAATTGAAATTTTCATCGGTGCTCGACAGCAACTTTTTAAACACTATGCTTATCTCGAACGAATCACCAATGGTTTTTTTTGCTAGTGAAGCGTTTAGAATATTTCTATGGATTTCGTGATTCTCCGTACAACCCACACTTCTCGTTAATATATCTGTCAAATTATCGTAAGCCCAACTGGCAAACTGCTCCGCCGCTGTGTCATTCAGTCCTCTCAATCCAGCACAGAATGTCCAAATTCTGGTATCTGGATGCAATCTTTTGGAGATATAAAGAAAAAGTTTTTAAGTTTTTAGAGAGTAAATAACGTTAATTAATTCGATATACCGGCGAGTTGTTAATTTCGGGAAATGCTTTATAATACAAATATTTGTTCTTTTTAAAAACTCATTCATCATCTTGCACAAAAATGTTTAAGTACAGTTATTCGAAAAACTGCTATATCTATTTACCGAGAGAAAAGATTTTATTGATTCGAATGAATCGGCGCATTCAAATTTCTTTCATTGAATCAACTAAATATTTATTAGATTCAATGAAAATAATTACTTGAATCCAATGATGTAATGCATTTGAACCACGATGAGAATATTTCATTGCCTTCGAGTAAACATTTGTTCGTTAGTACTTACTAAGGAAACGACTTATTTTATTCCAATGAATAATATATTTGAAATCACCGTTTCAAAGAGAAATTTATTTGACAGCATCATATGCGCCGCCGCTTTATGGACGATGTGTTTTGTTTTTTTTTTTTTTAATTGTGTTGTATCAAGAGTGCAAAACCGGCGAAACGTCGATTGTTAGATTGTTACCCAAATGGAGAAAATTTTTTAAGGAAGTTGATATCCGCAAATACGTTACTACGTTCAAAGATATGCAATAATAAATGAACATTTAACGGATCCTCGAACCTTTCTTCGGTTAGTACGGGAAGCGTGAAAAATAAAATATAACCTATAATGTAATCAGAGATGAGCATCACGACGTATTTACAGACACATAAATAAAAGTGCCGCGATATGCGAAACGCATGTATCCTCTGACGCTAAAAGATCATTATAGTATTTGTTTGTTTATTTGTGTGTGTCGCACGCATCGTGCCCACGATTTCCAAGCCAAAAACGGAATAAAACACTGTTTTTTGCAATAACAATTGGTTCGTTCAAATGTTTCTGTTACTACACCTTAACCTTGACTCCTTTAAAATAAAATAAAGTAAGAACAAGTATTCAAAATGAACGTTTCCGATATGGCACCCCAAGCACTACGGAATTTGGTGAGATTCACTCGAGTGATTCAAAATGTAGGATTTGAAGGGAATGCATCCTACTATCATTATGAGACTGAGCAACAAATGAAAGTTTCATTAAAGTAAATAAAAGTAATAGGTAGGCTTCGATACAATTTTCATTGATTCAATGCCACCGCATTTGACACAATTTGGGATCAATTAAATAAAATATAATATTAACTTAAATATATTTTTTCATTGAGAGCAAATAAAAGTTTCATAGTTCAATATTTCAATAAATTCTCTTTGATTCAATGACACTTTTTCTCTCGGTGTATTGGAAAAATGTATGCATAAATCGGTGTATTAAATGTAATATTTAACCATAAAGCAATATTGAAATATTTGTAAATCAAAGATGACGTTTTTAATATCTTTAATATAACGTTCAATAATTTTACATAATATTTGTATATTAAATTTAATATACCAGATTATTCATAAATAGTTCCTGTACAAATATATTCATTCTTACAATGAACATTCTTACAGTGTAATGCAGTAGCCTTTATAACGATCAGAAAAACGTTAAAGCATTTTTGTTCAGCAATAAAAATAACTCGACATTTGATTGTAAAATAAAAGATTGCTTTCATTTTGTGCAACTAAAAACTAATGCATTTTTTATTATTATTTAAATACTATTATCGACTATTGATTGAGAACTATGATTTGTTTACCGATTCTTTAACAAAAGAATTCTACTCTTTGAATAACGTAACGATATTTCTTACTGATTTTCCACTGGATTTTCCGCGAGTTTGATAAGTTTGTCAACGGCGTATACCATGCATCCGGAGTGACCGGAAATACAGGCCCATTGAATTAGATCCGTCCTCGACAATTTTGTGAAGTGATGATCGGTATCGCGTACCTCAAAGCCAACTTTCTCAATGAAAGTGTGCATCAGCTCCATGATGTATATCTGCAAAATTTAAGTAACGTTTGGTATAGATAATACGCATTTCTTTGATGTGAATAAAATTAACAATATAACGCAATATTGTATTGTCAATAAAATGTATACTAAGATTTCATTTCAACTTGTTTTTTACTCAGCGCATTTATGCTGCATCCATTTATTTCAACTTTTATAATCTTACCTTAAATATTTTGTGCATCTCTGTGCTACGTAATGAGCCTTCGATGCTTGTTATAGCATAATAAGCAGAGCGCCACGGTAAATATTCAACTTCCCGAGACAAGTACTTGGTGAGTTTGTAAAAATTTCTATAATACCGGTTCGGATCACGCTGGGCAAGATAGAAGGCATCGCTTATCAGCTGAGCTCGATTCAGTACGTGAATATTTTTATAATTATCAGTATTCAGATAGTTCGCGAGCCTGTTCCAATTTTCATCATCATAGTTGACCCGATAGTAGCCTAAAAAATGTTCTTAAATTTAAACAAACGGTTCGTTCATTATCTTGGGCCTACACATTCGTTAATTGTCTGAAGAAAACTCAACACTGACCACTAGCTCGAACATTCAGAACGATCCAGTCGTCCTTGTCGATTTCATCGATCTTCATACGATCTTCTTTATCGCTGATCCATTTGTCCGGCAAAGTCGACGAAAAATTCATACGAGACTTTGTCGCATAACTCAATGGTATCCACCATTTGTTGGAGTTGTCGATGATAAGGGTGCTTTTCTGTGACACTTCCGTGTTTCCCGTTGTATAATTTCGAGTAACATTGACGATAGGATATCCAGTTTGCATCAGCCACGGAGTCATTGTTTCATTTAAATTCAGAGGCTTTGCTTTGTTAGGACTCTCGTCGTAGGCTTCTTGAAATGCTGTTATCAAATCGTCCGCCACCACTGCCTTGAACGAGCTACGCAGAACAATCGAATCAAGATAAGATACCATTCACAATTTAAGTCGAACATTCATTTTCATAAGGCAGCGTAAGAAAAAATGTATCGATTTTTTTTTGTCTTATGAAATTATTGAAAAAAAAAATTTCATTAAATAAAATTCCAAGCAACAATATTCAAGATTCAATATTTACTATAGTTATCATTAATAAAATTCCACCTTTATTTATTCTACGTATATTTGCAAAGAACTACTTACCCCGATAGCTCAAAAATTGTGAGAAACAAAATTTGTAAACAAGTAAAATCCTAAGGATTGCAAACATTTAGCTGAAATTTGGAACAAAGAATGAAGATTGACCGCTCTACCTGCGTGATAAATTACAGCTTGACAGATCAAGGTATTTTCAAATCACGAAGGCTTACATTTTTCATATCTAATATACACACATTTTTTCTAAATATAATTTTTGGATGTTTTCAAACTTTTTGAACACGAATACATGAAAATTTCGAAAAAAAAAAATATATTTTCATGATTACAAAATGTTTCCTACCAGGAAGAAATAAAATAATGTACAGTATATTGACAATATCAAGTTGTAAATTGATACAGTAGTTAACAACGCTAAAGATTTGAAACATACTTACTATTTGGCCATATATTTCTGTATACCAGTTCGGAAAACTTTGTCACCGAGGACGTTGCGGAACATGTGAACAATCGCAGAACCTTTAGACAAATATACCGAGCAATAATCTAAAAATTTGGAGATACGTTTCGTAACGCCTGACCGTTCGCGCGAATCGCGCATCATTATTCATAACTTACCCTTTCGATACGTAGTTGCTTCGAACAGGAATCGTATCTCTGTATTTGTAATCGGTGTCCATCTGATAGGGATTTGGTTGTCATTATCTACATGGAATGCAGCCTCTTGATTATTACGCAGAACGAAGAGTTCGGTACCACCCCAGTTGTCGTAGATCTTCGATCACAATTTAATTGCGAATTAAAAGATAAAGTTTTTTAAGTAAATTAAATACTTTACTTTTGAATATAGAGAAAGTTTTATCATCGCTAAAGAAATAAAGTTACGTGGATATTTTTACTTTATCGTTACATACGAAGTATGTAAAGAGAGAAAGACAATCATTGTCTGAATATTTAGATTATTTTAGCAATGTTGACATTGAAATATCACACAGTTTACTGTGTGAAGAAGCAAAATTAATTTCAACGTTGTGATTCCGGAATGTATATTATTCTTAAACAATTTACCTCGTCCATTATGTAGTATTGAAAGTATGCGGCAAATGCTTCGTTGAGCCAAAGGTCGTCCCACCAAAGTGGCGTGACTCGGTTACCGAACCACGCATGGGACAGTTCGTGGGCAATCAGCATATCGACGCGATCCTTTTGCGAAGTCGTATCTAAGGTTGCATCGACTCGGATGGCTCTCTCCCTTACAATTAAGAAAATAACGAAGAAATGTAAAAAATAAATCAAAGTTTCTGGATTACCGAAACATCTTTTTGACTAAGTTTCGGCGTTAAAGGTATCGCCATTTTTGGATACAACGTTTGTCTATTAAAAAAATACAGCATTGAATCTGGAATGACATATTTTAAAGTAAAATTCCTAAAAGAACGGTTTGATTTAACTCACCCATAAGATACCAAACCCCAGTGTTCGGTAGCGGCAGCGGTGTACACAGGTATCAATACCGATCCGATCCTGGGCAATCCAAATGGAAATCCCGTGAATGATTCCATGGCTTTAACGACCTTAGGGCTGAGATCCAGCAAGTGTCTGGTTTCCTCCAACGCATGTATCCATGTATGCAGACTCACGTTTCGATGTTCGTTGAAGATGTTCTCGTAATCGGAGATCACGAATGTCAAGAGATAAGTGGACATGACCGGCGTTGTATCGAAGGTAGTCAAAATCTTGCCATCCGGAGTTTCGACGCGTTCGATCTCCGGCATGTTCGAAACGACTGTGTAATTTGAAAAATGTTTGATGGACACGCGAAATCGAGCCTTCAAACCGGGCTCATCCCAACAAGGAAATGCTCGACGTGCTGTCGTCGCTTCGAAGTGAGTTCCCGCAACCGTCCTGAAACATGGACCGAACCCGTTAATCAAAACTATTCTTCGATTAACTATGTGTTCGAGCAAGGTAAATAATTATCATAGCAACTCGGTTGAAAATAAATATTTTTATAAAGTAAACACACATTTTTCCGTCCTACTAACAATTGGAGTCAAAGGGGGCCGAGTGGAAGGGGTCGACTTCAGTATAAAGCACGTGATATGGTTTTTATATCGGTAAAAAATCGTTTCGAATATTCTCTACGAATGGTTGTACGTAACTGTATTCTGATTATTGAAAAAAAACTCCAGATCTGAATATAAAAACTTATAGACTGAGTTTTATTTTCTCTAGATTATTTTACATAAAAATATAAATAGAAATCCTTCTACAATTTTGGTATATACAGATCTGAGAATTTATTTACATCATCAGGAGACAGTTGTGAACAATGAATGGTGGGAAAACAGCTTAGCATCGACATCCATTTTGCGTATAATTCATACGTGACAAGTAATATTTTCTCAACAACAAAATATATAGATCCCACATTTTTTTTACTCTACAAAAAAATATCTTTTCTCATATACAAAACAAATTACAGTGTTCGTACAATGAAAAATCGCTTAGTTTAGATTGAGCTAGCTTACATCGGCAAGTGGAGAAGCATGACTTAACGTTTTTTATTTGTTACAGCAGTGAGATGGACGAAAGCTACACGTCAGTTTTTCCGTATCGGATTGGTTCTTCACAAAGCTTACATGTCTCTGCATTATGTGAACTACATAAGGTCGCACTATATTTCGTATACTTACGGCATGTGTTCGATTCTGTACGAGGCCTTGTAAAATCCAACAAAATTCTGAGTGTCCAAACCTTCGAACTTGAGTCTCAGGCTGTAGTTCCCAATGGAAATCGGATGATCGAATTGTAACTTCAAGAACTCCACCACATTGTCACGATTGTGTTCAACCGGTGTCAACTTTGTCCCATCAGCGTTGACAAGTTCCGTAAAGTTTTCGTCAATCACTAGATTTTTGTAAGCATGAAGAGTCAGTAGCGGAGTTGGATCCACAACTTCGATGTCGGTGTTGGTCTCTCCAGTCCACATGAAATGCTCAACATCCATATTAGGCTCGATATGGATGTTGTACAGCCGAGGTATCGTATTGTTCGGTAGACGATAGTGAGACATTTTCTCTTTCCTCGATTCATTGATTTCTGTAGTATTAGTCGGATCATTCTCAACGATGGGAACTGATAACGACGAAGTTATCATCATCATCAGCAGCACTACGCTCTTCATAGATTGTTTTCTATATTCCATTTTTCACCTTTGCACAATCTTCCGATTATTCCAATTGTCTTAACGAGGACGAGAACCGGTAGGTACCGCAAGCGCCGTTACACTGCGTTGAAGGCCGCACGAAAGCGTCTGTTCTTCCCTTGGTTTAAGCAGAAGCGCAATGCATATTGATTAGTTCGATAATTAATGATCAGACGAGGGGAATTTACTATTCGCGACCGAAGAATTCGTCGATCTTCGACAAAACAGACTTTAGAATTTTTACGCAAAATAAGACTTTTCGAACTGTCACGTCTCCAAACGAAGGTTTTGTACTGAATTATTTTTTATATAATACGTTCGTATTATATTTAGGTAAAGCAGATGAACGATTAAAAGAATTTGCACGATGAATTTTTGGACACCCTTCTTCATTCAAACAATTGCTCGAAGTTTCACTCACTAAATTCATTTATACACCAAAACAGATAACTATGAATTATATGGATTCAATTTAAATTAAATCGATAGAGTAAAGGCAAGAAAAGTGGGACTTTAGGGACAGTTGAGCATTTTGTAAAAAAAAAAATTATCGACAAACGTGACGAGAAAAACACGGAAAACAATTTTTTCGATATTTCGAAGTACCGCACGTTATCTTCCGATGTATTTCACGTTGAAAAATACACGAAAAAATATGAATTAACTTTAATATTTATTCTCATCCGTTACTGAAATTGTTATAACTTTTTCTTCTAACCCCGATCCACCAAACTGTGCTTCGCCGTCTCAACGTCTCTTCGGTGAGAGAATACATTGAAAAAAAATGTATTGATCCACCAAGTATGAAAAACGAATAATTTATTTATAATATTAGCAAATTATTTTTTCAATTACTTTGCTCAATTATTTGACCATTTTATATAGATATAGCGCCTATGTCCGGTCAGTAAGATGGATATTTTTGTGAAATACAAGTCAGGGTTCGAAATACGTCATCGTAATTCTAAGCGCGGGATTGACAGGCAAATTCTGTATTTACGAATCATTATAAATATCGGATCTAATTGGTTGAACCAATAAAATTAAAATTGATTAAGCAACCACATTTAACAATTCTTTAACAAATAAACTGTGAAAAAAATGCTGTCACGACTCGGATTTAAACCGGGAACACCCAGAACTCCAGTCCGGTGAGTTATCAATTACTTCATTATTTTAGTAATCATGATTTTTAAATAATTTCCTCATTTTTATATAATAATATGCACACTTAAGATCAGCCATGTCCATCTTTGTGGTCAGTCAGGCAACGGCGAACCTCCATGTTTTGGGATAAACTATAATATGTGCCAGAACGCCGAATAAAATCGGGAACATTTTTAACCAGTAGTTTTGACGGTCGTGAAACAGATTGAAACGTATAAATTGTCCCTATACGTTATTATAAAAAATTTTACACAGGGATATTAACTAACCGAGTATATCTGAACATTTGTAATGATGCTTTTGATTTCCACACCATCCGTATGCTTGCAGAGGATTACAATTGCATTTACTATTATTAATCAATAAACTATCAAAAACTGGGTTTACATGTAAAATTCCATTTGTTTTATGGGATAGTAGAGCATAATTACGAACGAGAATGTACCATAATCTGAAGCATACAAAGCGCGTGAGTGTGAGTGATAACGCAACATCATCCTAAACAATAGAAACGCGTGAATGCGAGCGAAAAGGGAAATGCGATACGACGCCTTAAAGTTCTGCATATAGTGACGTTAGCGTTTTTTATCCGATAGATGAAGCGCGGCGAATAAATTCGGGATCGCATCATCAGTTCTGTCTCTCTTAACCCCATTAATGTTCCCCATCATCTTACATCTCTGATCTTGCCAAGTTCTAATTATCAATCGACTCGACAGAGCCATCTCTCGGCAAACAATGTTAATACACGAACTTTTGTTCGAGTACGCTCAACGTCGGATATCGACTGAGGTTCCCGCGCTTGCGCTCCGCGTCCGTGAGCAACGGTGACGCGAATTTCAATTCTTGTTGTGATACGTTTTTCAAACTGCATGAAAATTAAATAATATTAGCGAAGAGTTTGTGTGATGCTGTGAAAAAAGGCCAACGATCAGCCGATCATCGGAGATAAGATGTCCGTT
The DNA here is from genome assembly GCA_963942595.1 of Cylloceria caligata. NCBI lineage: Eukaryota > Metazoa > Arthropoda > Insecta > Hymenoptera > Ichneumonidae > Cylloceria > Cylloceria caligata. The sequence goes on along the minus strand of OZ012705.1, from coordinate 7,818,296 downwards.
CGTAAGTACAATTCAGTAAATACAATTAATTGAATGCCTTGCAAACCGTCATGATCCTGTTATAGGAGGTTATGTTCAGATATAGTCTTATGTATATTTATGAAATTAAATTTTCATGACTAAAATTGCGACTTTGAACGTCGAAAAACGAAACATTAAAATTATTGCAAACACTAACCTTTGACCTTTTTATTTTACGTTTATCACATAGCCTTAAACGTGCGTCGTCGGCTGAGCAGCGTCATGAAAAAGTTTTGCTTTGAAGAATTGGAGACAACCGTTCTACCAAATTTCCCCGAAACAACATGGAACCGTGTGCGATCAAGGCTAGTGAAGCGTCACGAAAATTTTACCGTGGCAAATGCGCTTCGTATTATCGAGCAGGCGGTAACCGTAGGTGTTTTTCATATTTACTATGACAAATGGCAATCAAATGTTGAACTTGAATCTTAACAAAGTTTGATTCTTTTGGCAGGAAGCTAAAGTGAGTAACAGTGTACTGAAGGAACGGCTGGCGACGCTAGAGGTGCTTGGTAAATTATCTAATCCCTCCGATAGAATTAAGAATATTTTTTTTATCTTATCATTCTCTACCATAAAGCTCTGTGTTTATATTGCAGCGATTAGCAGGCATCACACCAAGAAAGTATGGTACGCCTTCATGATGAAAGGACAGACCGAAGACACAGAAATAGCTACTTCACATCGTGAGATGCAGGCGAGAATCGTGCAAAATTTTCGCATTCACCAGATGGAGATGGACGTGAGAATAACGTCGCACGAGGGTATAACTTTTGTTTCTATGAGGGACAAGCCAAGACGCAAAGAAGCGAGACGAATGACTCCTGTATTCTTTGCCCTCTTCTTGGGGCAGCAATATCTCTTTTGTTCAAAAAAGAGCGTCACCAAAGAATGCATTACCGTTCTGGTGGATAGTTTGGGCTACACAGGCGCCAAGAAACTCAAACTCATGGGCAGGGATCTCAAGTCGCTCTTGAAAATGTTGTGGATAAAGAATCGAGGCGCTGTGGACGACAATGAACGTTGCGACCCTCTAGACTTCGGCAAAGTCAAACCCGTTATCAAGTACTTGAATCTTTTAATATTAAAAAATACAACTCGATTGAGGATATTTGTGTCACAAGTTTGTGCTTTACTGCATTGGAACTCATCTAGTTTGTAAAAAGAAGTACGTTGATTTTTTTGAAAATGATGTACCATCTATTGTTAGCAAGGTGTGCTTAAAGTTATGCAGTTTTACTTGGAAAGTCGAGGAAACCAGCTCACGACAATAAAATGAAGCAATTTTTTCTGTCCGTTTCTGTTTGATCTCGATGAAATACTGGTGAATCGGAAGAAATATTTTAAGACGTGCTCCGTATCGTCTATTCAGATCGCCGTACGTGCGTGAGAGACAATCGTTCCATAGCAAATTTCTCCGCCACGATTAATCTTTCGGGTAAAAAATGAGAATGATAAACTGCAGAATTCTGACTCATTTCACCTTTTCCATCTTTTATATTCCATCTTCAATATAGTTAATTTTTTAAACATTTTTCTTTGATCGCGAAATGCTCTAATTTTTATCGAATTTCACTTTTGACTAGGAATATATACGTGAAGCATTTTTGATACAAGTTCTGTCCAAATGAGAAATTTATCGTTGGTTTAGTCTTTAAGATTCGTCGGATAAACGAATGATTTTCAGCATCTATCTCCCTCGGACATGTGACGGATGAGTCTCTCTCGCACACTAACGCGTTCAGCACAACTTTCCCGTTACCACCCTGTAGCTTTGACACAAATTTCCTTAATAATAACTAATTAGTAAAAAAGCATATTGCAATTCAAGAGATACGTAAATTCCTAGAAAGATGGCCGTGAAAAGAATGTATTACTGTTACAATTGACAATGTTTTTTTTTTAAACTACAAAACAGGTCAAACTTTGTCGATCTGTTTCAATTAATCAAATTTTATTACTTCTCAAATAATGCTTAATTTGTTTATAGAAAAACAGGCATTGATTTCCGACAAAATCAACAACGTCGAGAATATGTAGAGCGATGTTTTGGCAAGGAACCGCCAACTTTGGAGTTACTGGTAGCCGTGAGTCCCGAGGAATCTTGGAAGGACGAGGACATAGCGTCAAAGGTACCGGACGAAAAAGTACGAATGACGTGAGTTGGAACAATTGACATGAAAAAACCAAAAGAACGTTGCAATTTCCAAATTATCAATGTGTAATTTCAGATGGGAGTTTCGGAGTCACAACATTGCTGCATCTTTAACGAAATTGACGGAACATCGAGTATTCGTAATGCCGTTACCGGATTACGTCGCGAAGTTGATGCAGACGGGAAAAAACGAATTGAAAATTCAGCCGGGTTGACATTTAAACCCCTCCGAAGGAAGATTGGCCTCATCATGTTTACGATGGGGAACAATTACATTACTCGGCAATCTTTATCGGAGTTCAAAAACGTTCCAGACACAGGGAGCAGACTAACTTTAAATGTATTTAAAATATGAATTAATGCGCGAAGCGTAGACTAACAGCAGTAAAACTGTTAGGATCACAATAGTACCGATAATTTTTTGTTATTACGACAAGACTCTCCGAGTTCGCATGTAGACAACGTTAAAATTTATTAACGCAGCATTGACATAGAATTTTTAAAAAATATATAATATTGATCGTTGATAAATAATTAATGAAATAGTAAATGTGAAATTGAATTAATATAGTTGTGAATTAACCTTTTTTTATAATTCTGTACAGCAGGATTATAAAAAACGCATCGTGACGTCTACAGTAATATTTTTGCTTCTTAATTGATTCAATTGAATTCGCTCGTCCGGATTTTAAATTGTAAATGTAACGTAGGGCAATTGTGAATAATTGTGACGAGTTAATATAATGAACGTTGATTATCCAACGGTCGATGAGAAGATGCCATGGTAATTTATGCTTTTCAAGCTCTTTAGTTTAAGAAAAAGTATTGTAATTTTTATATTTAAGTTTATATGGACGTTCCTATGGATATTTATATTAATAATAGAGGATATGTAGTAAAAAAAGTTATCTTAGCGAGCGTTAATATTCCTCTGTACAGCATGCAATATCGTATTAATTCTCAATTTAAGAAATAAACTAAATAATGATCAAAATGTTCATTAGTTTTATTCTTTGAACGTTATAAATGCTGTTCAATGAAGTAGTAATGTTATTGGTATTATGATCTCGATTTTTATACAAGTTTTGTGTTATCAGACGAATTTTTAGTCCGACATGTCTGCCTCGGACATACCGCCCTCTTCCTCGTCCGACGTAACGTCCGGATCTTTTGCTTGAACCTGACATTTCTCGCATCGGCAAAGGAAGAGGTAGTGTGAGCTTAGCGCCTTCTGTCGCGAGTGCCTGCTGCGCTCCAGTTCACATTCGTCTAAGTATGCTATGCATATCTCTTCGTCGGGAAGAATGACTCGTGTTGCCGTAACCACCAGGGTACTGTTCGAATAGAGAAATTCCACCATCGCGTTTGGCGAGCAACTGTGATTTATCGTTGATTGCAATACGTAGAGGCCCGAACCTTCGTTGTTCAGAAATGTTCCAACGACTGCATGAAAAATAATTTTAAATAATTAATAGATACTGAAATAATAATACCGTTTCGCTACTTTTCTATGTGGAACTCAAACTCAGTTTTTTTTTACCAAAAATCTTTGCAATTTCGGTTGCATGACAAAATACCACGCTCAAGTATATCGTAAGCATATAATATAGTTATCACAGTGCTCCAACAAAACTTTCTATACAACTGATGCGGTGTTTTGTGAAAAATTCTGTTACAATCTGTAAAGTAGTTTATTCTAGGGGACGCTGAGTTCTTCAATTTATTATTGCTGTAATTTCCGAAAATTTGGAGACAATTGACTAAAACTTCTTGCACATATTTAATAGTATTAAAAGATATTTGGTATACAATTTGGCTAAGATCGATAAAATATTACAATCACAAGGGTTCAACTATTACATCTGATTGAATTTTTTACTCCGATATTACTTTTGTTTGTAAAAATTAATGAACTGTAGATAGAGAATCACTTGAGCGATCAAAAAGGACAATATCTATAGTAATTTTCGTTAAAATATATTGGAACGATCACATTTTATGGAACTTTGAATTTGTAAATTCGATGCTCTAATTTTTTTTTACTGTGGGCTTAAATATGTAGAAAATACGATTGTTTCTTTAAAAGCGAAAATAAAAAATTGCAAAGTAGCACGTTGCATGCAAAACCTTTGGTCCAGCCACAAAGTTTTCACTGTGAGGAAGTCGACATTGCGATCGGACTTCCTCACAGAGGAGGCTGTACAGACGACGGACCAAAAGAAAGTGTAAGCAATGTGCAAGATTAAACATTGTAACTTTTTATCCATATAATATTATTGTTCTTATATATTGTCGTGCTGCCGCACTTTCGCCTGGTACTTCCCTCACTGTACAAGAATTCAGTGCTTTGAATTGCAATAAATAAAGCAATACCTTCGTCCATTTCATCGTACAATATGTCGATATATTTATCAATTTCAATTCTTTTATCCTCGGGCAATTCCAGGGCAGAAACACGTTTGACCCAACGTCCGAAGGCACTCGAGCCTATACCCTGTCCATTGGTGCCTACCAGAGCCAGTAAGCTTCTAAAGCCATCTGGAGTAAACCACTTGAGAGAGAAAAATGTAAATTATAAGTTAAAAAAGAACGTGAATGAGAATAGTTATTGTTAATGAAGAATAAATAAACATACATGTGGAGCAAATTCTTTGTTAATCGCCTTTTCCATCGCCTGTCTCAGAACGTCTACCTGCCCTACAAACTTGTCCCCCAATAGATTGTGAGTAATCTCTTGTACCTCGTTAACGGTTCTGTGACAAAATTGATCAAAGGTAGCCAGAGCGGCGGTTTTGTCCGGCGATTGATTGACGAATGCTACCATTCTTGCGAGTAACATAATCGTCGCTGTTTCCGGCGGATAATACATCTGTTTCCACGTTTCTTTAAGCTGCACCAGGGGATGACTGTCGTTACTGTCTCGCGACTGAAGGCACAACGTTTGATGATACTTCTGAAAGGCCTCCTCCAAGCATTCCGTACTGCAGTACTTGATTCCACATGCGGGACATTCGACTGTCGTATCTGTTTTCGTCTCGCAACAGTCGCTGTACGGTAATATTATGTTTGACTTCCCCGTCAGACGACGAACGTTTTCTTCCGCTGTTTCCAGCGGCAACATACAGTTGTCGCAGGTCAAGTATCCGTAGTCGGTGTTCCAGGAAAATTGGCAGCAGAGTATCGGTTTCTCTGTTAATATGAGGTCACCCTCATTGAATTGATGGAGAGCAAAAAGGCCCTTGCCCTAAAATACATTCAACAGCATATTGAATAAGAAAACATCTATAGATAATCCATCGCCTTAAAATGGTCTTTACAGCTCAATGACCTGTATACTGATTACAAGAGTTTTTTTTTATCTACATTGGAACTACTTTTTAGGAATTACCTTTTACATCTGCTTTTTACAATGTTCAAAATTAATTAAAAATCATAAAAATTAGATTTCTACTTCCAAAATGTTATAGAAACCTTGGATGGCAAGCTTTACAGGGAATCAATTGAAAAAAATGGATTTCTGTGATAGAGAATTCAAAGCTGCTCCAATTAGCCTTTAATGCATGTTATATTTAAGAACATTTTTTTACCAGATTCAAGGCAAACATATGAATCCATCAATGTCCCAAGATCTATTTCTACAGTAGAGTAAATAAAAGCTTGTGATAATATCTTTTTTCGCAAGGTAGCTTCCTTCGAATCAATTTTTGATTGACTATTAGATTCCTGTTCCCTCTGAATTATAGGAAGAGATAAAAAATTAAAATATGCCTTACAATGAGAAGCATAAGTTTCATTAAAGTATATAATCTTGTTAATGTCTATTAAAATTGTTATATTATCTGTGATAGACTCCCTTAATCTTTAATATGTAGGGTAAGCCATCTTCTTAGTGCCAACCAACATTTATGGTTGCACGTTTTATTTAAGTGTATGAGGCAAGGTATACATGGAAAAAAAATGTATTTTCTAGATTAGTACTACTTAGCTACAATACAATATTAATAAAAATGAAGAAAATTAAGGTAGTTGAAAACCATAAAAATTAAACCTTTAATTCTAATACATTATAAAAACCTTGTATGGAAACTTATAAAGGGAATGAATCTTTTTGATTATATTTCTATGTTACAGAGCTGTTCCGAATACATTGCTTACTTATTTATTAAATTCTTCCCAGATTAAGAACAAACATGAATGCATCAAGATCGGACATCTATTTCTAGAGCACAAAGGTTTCTGCAGTATTTATAAAGTTCTATAGGATTTCTACACTAAAAATGATGTTTTTCCTCAAGATAACTCCCATTAAATAAATTTTGAATCGATAATTAGTTTCCTGTTTCCTCTAAATTATAGGAACAGTGATAATAAATATAATACGACTTACAAAGAGAAGGATAAGTCTCATTACAGTATGTAATTATGTAATTAGTATGTAACAATTAGACTCCCTTAATCTTCAATATGTAGAGTAAGCCATCTTCTTAGTACCAACCGACATTTAACAGGCATGCACATTTTATTTAAGTGTACAAGACAAGTTATACATGAAAGAATTTTTTATTTTCTAGTTTCGTGCTTAGCTATAATACAATAATACAATATTAATAAAAATTAAGGAAATTAAATCAGTTAAGAACCATAAAAATAATACCTTTGATTCCAATACGTTATAAAAACCTTGGATGGAAACATATATAGGGAATCAAACTTTTTGATTATATTTCTATGCTAGAGCTGCTCCGAATGTATTGCTTATTTATTTATTTAAGTATTCCTAGATTAAGGACAAACATGAATGCATTAAGATTGCAAGATTTATTTCTAGAGTAAAATGTTTCTGCAGTATTTATAAAATTCTATAGTATTTCTACAGTAAACAAATGTTATTTTCCTCAAGATAACTTCCATTAAATAAATTATTAATCGACAATTAGATTTCTGTTTCCTCTAAATTATAGGATGAGTGATAAAAATAAAATACGACTTACAAAAAGAATAATAAGTCTCATTAAAGTATATAATCGTGCGAATGCCTATTAAAATTGTTATACTATGTATGATAGATTCCTTTAATCCTTAATATGTAGGATAAGCCATCTTCTTCGAACGAAATGCCGACCGACGTTTAGCAGACATGCACATTCTATTCGAAAGTACAAAGTAAGATGTGTTCCTCAAATATTTAAACGAGCACCACAGAACAATCCATGTACAGTAGCTCTAACCTTTTCATTGTCGATAACTCTCACTTCGAATCCGTCGTCTTCCATTGTTAACAACAAATTATTTACGTTAAAAAGTATAATCGCCCGATTCAAAGTCTCTCTAGCCTAAAAAACACATGTCTTGTCAGTTCCATATAACCATCCGAGTCAAGTACACGTCTCAAACATCTCAAATTAATTTTCAGTAGCACAAGTATGAAATATATAAAAATTATAATTTTTTCTTGATGAATTACAAAGTTCTTTTTGGTAAACCCTTTAGATCATCCCGAGAATACAGTTTTCGGAATATATCGTCTTTAACCACTTTATTGAGCTAAACCGGAAGTTAGTCGGCGCGGCGAACTTCCGAAAAGGACAGAAATTGGCTGCCGCTTGTGGGATGTGAAAAGTTGTAGTTGCTCGAGACATTCTATAGCTCTGTCGAAAGAAATTTGTCTAAATTTAGTGAGCTCACAGAGTTGTTTCCTCTCGGTTGGATTCGACGAGACAATGAACGGTACAATGGCCATGGTGAGTCCTGAATTATTTATTGCTTTTCATCCTTTTTTTTTTCAAGCAACGAAAATGATTCACTCCATCGAAAGCTTCTGAGATGATAAATCTCTGATGCATCATGGCGTAAACGTTTTATACGCATATACAACATAATATTTCGTGTAGTATTATATTTTCTACTTCCGTAATTCAATTGACCACCGTTTTGTCAATCATTACCGATCGTTCAATCCTCAAATATATTTTCTTGTCAATTGTTGTCTCGTAATAGAGGTTACTGATTAAAAAAAAAATGTAATTGATACCAACACTTAACGTACTTTCGATTTTTTCTCGTTGTATTTACGAGGCACTGGCATTGCAGAATGATGAAAAAATGAAATTATTGCAGGCACCACCGACAACCAACAGCTCGGAGCCACCAATGAAAAAAGTTCGGGTCGAAGGTATATTGCTAATGTAGCCAGATGCTCGTATATATATCCTTGTCTACCGAATAAGAAATGTTTGTAGTACGCGAACGAGCGTACCAGACGTAAACGCAGATACAAACATCAACAAGTACATGCTATATATATGTATAAAGATGATAAATGATAAGGAAAAGAAAATTGATGTAGTCAGGGGAGGTTAGGAGTCTAGATTTTGTTGTTGCCGATACTGTTTGGCAAATGGCCGGTCTTCGATACTTCAGAATATCAAAAGAACATTTTTTGTTTTGTTTTTTTCTATCCATTAGGCTTAGGCTGAATACAGGCTCTTCGAGATGGCCTTTAATAAAACTAATGTATGGTTGTCCTTCTGTTCTGAGATGTTACAGCGGAGAGACAGTACAGAATCTGTGGCCTTCGACTGAGCTGTGATCATGAGCGTGCGCCAAACAATCAAAGAGAACGCTACATACGTTGAACAGAAACAAATACTGAGAGTTTTTGATAAAACTCTTGAGCTGAAACAGCTTATATTGCGATACAGAGCACCTATTATCACGATGCTCGTTGTTTTTAGATAGGTCAGCATATAGGGTAGTGCTTAATCTACTTTCATTCTAATTATGAGTCTCACCTCTTATTATTATTATTTTCAAACTTCTGTAAACTTTTCATTTGCAGTTATTAGAAAATTAATTTGAAATATTTATTTAAAAAATTGAAGTACGAGTTGAATATAAAGTTGAATTTCTTATTTAAGTTTTTACAGGATTCTACAAAAATGTTTTGCAGAGACTCATAATCAGAAGAGGCAGTGGCGACAAATATTTATAAAATGTTTCAATGTAAAACACACTTTTTTTTTGTTATATGTATTAATTTAGTGAAAAGTTTTGTGGTAAAACCACGAAATTGGGATAATTTGTATTGGGATCGCCATTGCTTTTAGTTATCGTCAGGGCATAGCTCGGTGGATAGGTTGGAGAAGGCAAAACCAACGTGAATGGCGCAGAAAATGCACTGAGCCTTTTCTCCTTTGCTTTGTGCTTACAGATTTCTGCGTCTCCTCAGTCTCTCTCGGACATTTTGTGCGCGCAACCTTCATTGCTCAGCCCCGAACACGGTTAGCCGTTAAACGAGTCGATAGAGAATATTAACAAATATTTAAATCAAAAATTAAGATGATATCGTACAGTCCTTGTTCGTTTATTCGGAAAAAGCTATTCATTGTTTCTTTTAAATCATCAAATACTCGTTATAAAGAACAGAAGAATCTTAAAAATACGTTTCAATCAACGTGTTCTGATTTCTGTTCCAGAGACTAGCAGTACTCAATTGGTCATGATCAATTAAGAACATATTGTGCTAATCGTTCGATATAGTATGACCCTACACGTAAAACTTGAAACATCGATTATTAGAGTCACCATAAAGACTCATTTTTGTTATTTCTATATATCTCATTCTCCGTTGCTTTATTTGCTATTGTTGAAAGAAAAATTCTCTTTTTATCAACACTGTAAACAAATTTCCATAAATTTGTGTACCGGTGTACAAAATTTTTGTGTGTATGCTACTGTATTTAATTTATGCAAGTGTGATAATGAATTAAATAACGTATATGAACACAAAAAAAATTAATTTAATATACTTAAGGAGGCCGGGTAATTTAAAAATCGTAAGAATAAAATTTGCGACTGCACATGTCAAACTTGATTTTTTTAAAAATACCATTGGAAAGCGCAAAAAATTTAAATATTTTCATAAGAAAAACATTTTTATCATAGTTTCAACTTGACTTAATGTTCAAGTTGCATCGATGGACGCATTGACAATGAAAAAAATATATAATTTACCAATGATTAGCTATGCTACAAAAAATGTTTTACTTATAAAAATATTTCATTTTTTTGTACTCTTCAAGTTGTATTTTTATTTAGTTGCAAATTTTCATGTATAAACTTGCAACACAATTTTATTTTTATGATTTTAACGTGAATCCCGTCCCCTTAAGACGGTGTGCTACCCCTCGGTCGATAATAAAAACTGCAATGCAAACTTCTCAGCTACGATTGATCTTTTGAAGGAGAACAGTGAAATACGACTCACAATTTTGGAGCTTACCGTTCTTGCCTGTAATCTGAAAGATCAATCGTGACGGAGAAATTTGTGATAGAGAGAGAGTCAGACAACATGTAGCATATCGTCTTAATATGTTTTCTTACTCTGTGCTTGTATAACACATTTAAGGTAATCCTTCCATGAGCATCTAATTGTTCTATATGCTACAATTACAGTGTGTATCGCGCTCTATTAGTAAAATTTTAGAGTCAATCACCGAACATTGCAATCAAATAATTGTTGAAAATTTAACACTCGTGCTTATGGCAAAGTAGCATCGCGAGAAGCATAGACGGCTTCGTTGTTAATTTTTCGTATTTATCGATTAGATTCTGTTATTTGAAAGATTTTGTACATCTCAAAGAATGATGGTCACCGACCATTTCGAAGAGTACTAGTTCGATCAATCGAGTGAAGTTATCCAAGCTTGCTTATCCCCACTTGATGCTGCGAAAGGACCACCTTAATGAAACAAAATATGCACAAAATCTTTATATACCGCTATATTAATTTTCTTAACATCTTCAACGATGGATACGCCTCGTACCGTGAAGCATAAGCATCGTTATCGATGCGCAATGCAATTGTGGCTCAGGAGCGAGAATTCTGTTTCTCCTCTGCATATCCGCGATCGTGTACGTACATGAGTCACCGAGATAACAGAAAAAGACTATTGTTTGGTGATTAATTCATGGCCTGTCTGCCTCGACTGTTTTAATTTCTTTAAACTTACAGTTTGGCGGAAGATCCAGCTTTGGGGAGCTGCTCCACGGCATCGTTACTATATTCAACCCTTTATCTAAAGTTACTTCGTCTGCCTCCCGCAAAAAGAATCCACTGTTTGGCCGTTAATGGAAGCAAACAAAAAAATAACAATATATTCAAATGATTTCCTGTGGTGATCCTTTTGAATCTAGCGTGCTTACAAACTCGCAATTTCCTTTAGATTCTTTTCCTGATGACGATAAGGAAAAAAAAAACAAAAAATTCTCGCCACATCCAAAATATCGTCGTACTTCCTCGGAATACTGCGAATCTCTTTCATGACACGATGTTTCTTTACCAATAAATATTTCGACCATCACAATAATAATGGACTGCAGTGTTTACGACTTGGAAAACGATAAAAAAAATATATATATCATGAACCAGACATAGATGCAGTGTTGTGTGATGGTGGAGATATTGATGGTCAGACGCTGTTATAGAGCGTAAAGTCTAATTCGTTATTTCTTCGTAGGCAATGCATCGGACTTCTTGCCAGGACCGGTTTATGATCTCAATCAGACGGGGCAAGTGGTCGCCGGTGAGTAACAACATAATTATTATCCATTTCAAGATTATTGGAATAATCTTACTGCACGATTTAACTACAGCCGTTTGCAACGTATAAAATGATGTAAATTTTTTAAATCGTGACAATTATTGTTGAGACACTTCGTCTTAAGTTCTATCGATTTGTCACAAAATTTTGTGAGCGTTTAGCTGATAAGATCTGATATATTGTGAATATTATCGATCGACACGAAAAATCATTGAATCGGATATTTACTCGATTTTTTGTTGTTGCTCAACAGGCCCTGGCGCAAAGTATCTCACTTTGCCGGGCATCCTTGGCGGCGGCTTGCCGAAAATTTCGTCGGAACAGCAAGATACGGTCAATAGAGCGAAGAAGTATGCTATGGAGCAAAGCATTAAGATGGTCCTGATGAAGCAAACATTGGCCCATCAGCAGCAGGTAACGTTTACCTGTTATTTTTCATTCATTTTAATCATCTATTGAAAAAAAAAAAAATCCGTCTGCGTTCCTCGAAATCGAGAAATAAGCACAGAATGTTTTATTTTAAATACACATCTTCGGGTTAAAAGAAAATCTGAATCTGTCAATAGAAAAAATTCCTCATCGTGTTCACTTAAAAGTAGCTTGTCCCGTCGAAGAAAGAAACACGTATCAAATATAGTTAAAATTGGTATGGAAACGAATGTTCACAGTTGAATCTGATCGGCTTATCTTTTTTTCCTCCCCCCAGAAAAATAAGTTGGTCGTGCGGCAGCAAGTTTTATTGCTAATGTGCAGGTTAGTGTGAAGCAAAGTCAAGAGAGAAAATAACGTAGAGGAATAATAGCAAAAAAACATCGAAATTGAGAATACGCGCTTCTGAGTTTCCGAACGTCCGAAATGAATGGATATTTATACCCCTTTTGCGATAATTTGTTGGCGGGAGCGGAGCTGCGAAGAAACGCGAAAGGGACAAGCTTTACGTGCACAAAACGCAGGAAGATTGGAAGACTCTGACAAAGAAAAAAAGTTTCCAGTTCGAGTATTCTACCTTTTTTTCTTATAATCTACTGTCCCGAGGAAATTAGGTGATATTTTAATAATTCGAAGACACGATTGGATTGCCCTTTGAAGATTTACAGAAACTCTCGCGATCGCGAAAGGAAGTGTAATCGAGCAGCGATGAAGAAATTAATTTTAACACAACAATAGAAAGAAAAAAAGAATTGGGCACAATTTGAGATGTGAACGAGACGTGATATTGTTTTATGTTTTTTTTTTGTAACGCGGGAGGGTTATCAATGGAAGGCCTATGGTCTTTTGTGTTGCAGCAAATGGCTAGTCAACGGAATCAGGTGCAAAGACAGCAGGCTCTCGCCCTCATGTGCAGGTTTGTTTGTTCTTATCTTTAGAGGAAAACGAAGATTATTCGCCGAGTGTCGACCAACTCAGCGAGTCGTCAGTTGCGTAGTAAACGAGCTAATTTTCTAACAGATATTCATCGCATGTTCAATATTTTTATAAATTTTATATTTCGTTAAAATTGAGCACGGAATATCGGAAAAAATAGCCTAAGGAATCCTTAAAGGCTTAAGGTTCTCGAGGACTTGAAACCAGAAGCTTGGACTTGTTGAAAATAATAATAACGAGTAAGTAGGCGAACCTCGAGCGTGAAACTGTAATACGTTGATTCTGAAACAGGGTTTACGTGGGAAGCATAAGTTTTGAGCTGAAGGAAGACACGATAAGGCAAGCTTTCTTGCCATTCGGACCGATAAAATCGATCAACATGTCGTGGGATCCCGTCACCCAGAAACACAAGGGATTTGCTTTCGTCGAGTACGAGATACCCGAAGCTGCGCAACTAGCGCTTGAACAGATGAACGGTGTCATGATTGGTGGTCGAAACATCAAGGTAGCGGGACGTACCTATATAACCAATTTCCCGTCCCCGCGCAATCCTACTGTCTCGCCGGAGGTCGGCAAATTTTTATTTAGCTTATCGTTGTAATAATATCTGTCCTTCCTTTTTTTCTACCCTCTAGTACCACCAGATCAGAGATTATCATCGTTCGAATAAATAACTATTGAAATACTTATTTTAACGATACAATCGTGAATAATTCTCCCAAGACGATGATAACGATAATCATAGATCAATAATTCCACATTATCATTGAAAAAAAGAATTAATTTTAGAGCCATTTTCTATTGTCAGAATAATCGTTTGAATAGTTTTTAATTCGAGCGATGCTCATCCCTGCTCTTTCTCTCTCTTGAAATCTGTCTCAAGACAGTTTTAAAATTCCATAAAATCACATGAAATTAACTATTTATCTTAATCATATTATGAGTATATTTAAATTTACTAGAGTGGAAATCACTCACGTTTAAGGCATCTGGATCAAGGGTAATCCATTTTATTATTTAAAAAAAATGTAGCATCGCCGACACCGTGCGCACCCTTTCCTTCAAATATTTCCCTCGCATTGACCCAATGTCTTGCACGAGTTTGATACCTCCTTGTAATTCATAAATTATTCTTTAACCAAGAATTTCAACGAATGCTGAGGACTTGTAATTTGATCATTAGGTCGTCGGACGACCGTCCAACATGCCGCAAGCCCAATCGGTAATCGACGAAATAACGGAGGAGAGTAAACACTACAATCGCATTTATATTGCGTCGATACATCAAGATTTGACGGAGGAGGATATAAAATCGGTCTTTGAGGCTTTCGGGCCCATCACGTATTGCAAATTAGCACAAGGAAGCTCTCCTCACAGACACAAAGGCTACGGATTCATCGAGTATGAAACGATGCAGTCTGCACTTGAGGCTATCGCCTCGATGAATTTATTTGATCTCGGCGGCCAGTATTTGAGAGTCGGTAGAGCGATCACACCGCCGAATGCTCTTATGGGACCCCCCACTGGTACGAGCATGATGCCCACAGCCGCTGCTGTAGCTGCCGCTGCAGCGACGGCCAAGATTCAAGCTATGGACGCTGTTGCCAGCAACGCCGCTGCTCTTGGACTTACCAAGCTCGGAGGCACCACTCCGCCACTCATAAATCCCGGTGAGTAATCTCTATAAAGATTTACAGACAATTGAACCTAATATTAGAGACTACAGTCGAAATCTAATCGACTGATTTCATTCGGAAAACCTGCTTTACCTATTTTTTATCGTTAAAAAAAATTGTATCATAAATACGATGCGCTTAATTCTTCTTAAGGCTATGTGCTACACAGTAAGAGCCAATGGGAGTGCGAGTGAGATTGAGTCACGAGCACCATTGACGATCGCGATGGAGCCCTAGAGACTTACAAATGTGTAGGACATAACATCAACGGTGTCTTGATCGTATTTAAATAATCCTTAAATCTTAATACATCAAATGACAATCATTTCCATGTTAACGTGTTCAGAATATTTAAAAACAAAAAATCACGTTTAGAAAAAAATGTTCAATGTACGTGGGCGCGACATTGAAACAATAACAGTCGCAAATTTTGAGCGATCAAGCTGAAATGTTACGCACAAGTCGATTTACCACCAAGGTTGTTTGGTATTGAGTTCGTCTTGGATCGACAACGGTTATGTTTAGGTTAAAGCCATTTGTATTTGTTGTCGTTTGCGTAATTTAACAAATCTAAATATATATTAAAGATATAGGGTCTCTTAGTCGTTCTGGATTAGTTTAAGACAATGAGCTACATGCCGTATGTCTCTTTCAGATCGCCATACTTGTTAGAGAGGTTACATTTTCCTCTTTGATTTTCCTCTCTGTTCTTAATTGAACCAACAGAGATCAATCTCTTTATATCTCTCGATATTATTAAAATAATACTACGCCGCCGTAGTGCAGGAGAATCGCGAAGAGCCTAAAGAACCTACAAACCCTCTCCGTCGACTCTCACTTCGAAACTCTCTGTGTAAGGTCTCACATTGGAGGTGGAATGTAATAAGGAATCTGCAAGAGGTTCGTCCTCCCAAAAATCGAATTATTTTTCGTCCCTCATAGACCGGAATATTCTTAGTACTCCCTGATGCCCCCAGGCCAAGGCACGGGAGGGTTACCGATAGTGCCGGGTGGGAGCTGTTAACGATAGGGTGTGGGGTTATGATAGGACAGAGGAGGTTCAATGATAGATTGCGAGGACGCGTAGCGCCCGACCTGTACCAATTCCTAGTATGAAATAGAAACATAAGTTTTTTGGGCAAGCTTTTCAAGACCGCAATACTTTAATCGTCGAAAACTCTTGCAATTACAGCACTGCCTGGAAGTGTACGACCAACTACACCCGCCGCGGTACTTCCACCTCCAACGGTGGCAACTGCTGCTCCAGTGATACCTCCTCCGGGCATAGCTATACCACAAACGCTAACGAGACCGCCAGCGATTATTCAGCCAATCGTTGGGCAACCGGTGATCATTCCTCCTCCAGCGGTGGTTACTCCAACGGTCGTAGGTGCTGCAGTGGTCAGTATATAATTATTATATTTCAGGTCACGAAAAACACCAAAAAAAGTATGTTTCTCGTAACATAATCAACAATAATTGCATTGCAGATGCCAGTGACGACGACGGCAGCCGGTACCGAAATAATCAGGCGAGCGCATGAGCAAGCCGCCCATCAGAAGCAGCAAGAGGAATTGCAGAAGAAATTGCTCGAGGAAACGGAGCCCCAGACGTTGCAACAGCAGGAAAGTATGTCGATAAAAGGCCAGAGCGCACGGCACTTGGTAATGCAAAAATTGATGCGAAAAGTCGACACGCGAGTTGTTATTTTGCGAAACATGGTTGCGCCTGAAGACGTAGATGAGACGCTCCAGGAGGAGATACAGGACGAGTGTTCGAAATTCGGTGTCGTTGAGCGCGTAATTATTTATAACGAACGTCAGTCAGAGGACGACGAGGATGCGGAAGTAATCGTCAAGATATTCGTTGAATTTTCCCAGATGAGCGGTAAGAACTAAAGTCTTTCATTTATATATCTATTTTTCTTTTGTATTTTGCTTAACAAAGCGTAATTTGTTTGTTGATTCGATTATTATTATTTCAGAGGCGGAAAGAGCGAAAGAATCGCTCAACGGTCGATACTTCGGTGGTCGTCTTGTGAAAGGCGAACTCTATGATCAGGCGCTCTTCGATAACAGCGATTTCTCCGGCTGAATAAGGCGTGATTTCGTTGAATCCGCCGACTGGAGTAAAGTCGGAAAAATCGTTTTTCCTATGGAAGAATTCCTAAAACTGTTCAACGGACACGAGACTATTCACGTTTGTGACGTAAAACGAGAATGAGCAAAGAAAAATTTTGATCAACGGTACACGGTTACTGGTGAAAATGACCGACGAACAGGTACAACTAGGTCGTACGATCTCGCGTGTCACGCTGTAAACTATGAGAATTATTATATATCAGTACCACCATTGCGTCCGTAGCACGATCTGACAGATAAATCTATAAATAATGCTATTAACTCGTTTTGTTTCGCTGCGTCTTCGAAGTTTTGTGCTACTGTGCATGTTTCGACGGAATCCGATGGCACACGCGTTATTTTTCGAAATAATTCGCCCATTGCGATGCCTGAAATGTGTATTTTTTTTCGTGGTTATTGAGAAACTAGCGGAAAGCGTTGGATTGATTGTACGTTGCGAATGGACCTGAATGACCCCTCGGCTCGTTACGAATACGATGACCGTCACTACGATATCGATAAATGTTTTTCTATAGCGGTGAACAAAATAAATTCGTTTACATATGAGACATTGAGGATTCTTTCTCCTCTTTTTTGTATAAAATAAAACTGGTTAATGCAAAAGAATTTAAGTTTATCATCGATAACATTATTACTAAGTTTACAACAAGTATCTACAGACTTCTGATGTCATTCTCGCGCGTAACTAGGTTGGAGTTACCCGTAAATTATTTCTAATTTGTGATCTTCATTATTCGCAAAGTTGAGAATACAGGTCATGGTCGTATAAAGGTTATTGCTATTCGAGAACGCTTTTAACGGTAAAATAATTAATATTTCCGTGTGAAAAATGTAATAATCGAGAAATGACGTTAGAAATGAGTCCTAACTGTTAAGGGGTCGAGATATTTCAGTAAAAACATCGCATAAAAATCTCATAATGATTGTCTATATCGGTGTTCTGATCATGTAAAAATTCTCCAGATCCGAATATAAAAAATTGCTCAATTTTTTTTCAAATAAAAAATAGTATTAAAATATACATATCTTCGCTAATTTGTTAGGTTCGAATCTGGGGATTTTTTTTACATAATCAAAACATGACATTACTGAAATCGATGATCCTCCCCCACAGATTAACAGAATTTTTTAAATTTATAAACGCGGCCAAAGAATGCTTGCATCTACCATAAATTATAGTTAAAAACAAATCATATAACAAACCTAACTTTACATATTTATCATATTCTATTTCGCTGTTCGAAGTTTTCAATTCGTCTAATGTTTCTCATCTATTTTATTCGCAAACGCCTCGAATTTAAACTCAAACGACCATTTTGTTTTTCTTGCCACGTCCACCACGGACGCATTTTTGTTCAGCCTTTTCAATTAAGTGGAGGCGAAACCTCTGTACTTGGAGGCGAAACACTCACTCCTGCTTACACAATAACATCAAATTTGTTGAGATTCTTTTCTTGTAGCACACTGATCAGAATTGAATAAAATTTGGACAGTGGACTGCCTGTACACGAACCTCTGGTAGTAGCCTCTGGCCTAGTAGATCGGAAATCTAGCGCTCTCGCGACATTCATACTTGGGAGGGCTTTCGGCTATATCTCGTGGGTAATTTGTCGAAAATAAATACTTATTTCCGAAATAAATTCCTCAGTTTATTGTATCTAAATCGCAATCGGAGTGGACGTACCATGTGTGTTTTTGTGCTAGTTATGTGATAATGCTATACGTTTTTATATTTTTTGCGTAAAATAATTATAGATTCTTGTTTTTCCATTCATAAGCCTTGGCTGTAGATAATCAATCTGTCATTTTTTTTTAAATTTTGACAATCTCAAAAAATACGATGGATAGTGTGAGTGTTTTGCCTCTCCTTAAGGTGTGCTATACCGACTGAGCCGTAAGAAGTGCGAGTTGTATTGGCGGTCGCGGTGGTACGAGAGAAACCGACAAAAATTCGTAGCACTTCACGTTAAAACCATTAAAAATTTCTGAAGAACGCGATTTAATTTATTGTAATCTTGAATATTGTAAGGCGATCGTTTGTCAAGAGAATCAACGAAAATTCTCAACTCCGTAATTATGAAATTTAATAATCGACTAGAATTATTAATTCTTATCATTTTTTTCCAAAACTTTTGTACTCCGCGTATACAGGAAAGCTTCCACTTGTTGGTTTGTCTTTTACAGCGAGCGCCGGATCCCTTTTCGCAGCATATTCCAGTTCGAGCTTAGCAGCGTTCTTGCGTTTAGTCAATATTATTTGATAATTTATTTCGATCTCTTCTTTCGTGGGCGGTTCTGCTCTACGATATCTAAGCCAGGCTTCCCATTCAGCTGGCAATTCCTGCTCAAAGTTGTCCTTGTCGATCGGTTCGAAGAATCGTCCTCGGGTTTTTCGTCCCGATGACTGCGGTGGCTCTTCGAAATATTTTGTGCCGTAGTAATCTTCGCCCATCAACCTTGGCTTAATTTTTGGCCCCGAACTCGAGAATATACTATTCAGTATTATTTGAAAAACACCGCGTGTTTTTTTAGCCATGTTTTCGCGACAGTCCAATCTGCGAAAATAATTTATTTTACTTTATATTACTCTGTTCATCATAAATCGCAATTAAAGTTATGAAAATAATAACAATCCAATTTTGTTTTCTTCATATAACATTTATTTTTATTACCTGGAAATAACAAATTAATTTTTGTTAAAATCCATTAATTATTTGTAACAAATACATTTAAAAATCTGAATATATTAAAGATTTTTTAAATTATTTTACACGTCAATGATGTATATATTAGAATGTTGTTTCAAGTATTTAAATATAATATTACTCATTTTTACACGATTACAATGAGAAACAATGTATCAAAAGTTATTGGAGTATGTACAGAACAAATTTTTGAATGCACGAGAAGCTAAACGAAACAACAAATCCCACAAGAGTATAAACTTGATTGTGAGGCAAAGGTAAAATTAATTCGAGGATAGAAGTCAAAGACACGAGAGACAAAGTATTACTCTGTAAGAGGATTACGAAGAAGCGAGTGGGGCTTCGCAAGCCCACAGCGCGACCAAATCAATTTTCCAATTTGATCATTCCGACGAGGTTCCATATACATTCACGTAGAAACAAAAACAAAAAAAAAACGATTCCTCATGCATGTATTGATGTGAAAGTTACGAAATTTTTACAATTTCGATCAACATAAAAAGTAGTGTTATATACATAGCGATGCGGAAACTCGCGAGTGATAGTTCGAAAGGTGCCGACCACGATCAACAATTCATTCGTCGTCCGTTGCACGCGATTTCTATTCATCGCTCTCTGGAAATCAGTGAATCGGCAATAGAACACAGAGGACCATCAGTCTAATCGTAAGTCAATTTATATACGACGATCGAATAGCGCAAGCCATTGTCATACGACCTTCCGTCCTCCACGTTTTCTCGACCTATTTCCTCGCTGTATCGATACCCCAAACAACAATACTATCAATTACTATGGATACGAACGGTGTGAACGATACTGACCACTTCCGATTATCACACGCGACCGATCCAATGAATCTACTGTGATCAGTCGAACGGATTGAATGAATGCTGCCACCACTACCACCACCTCTTTCTCCACCACCACAGTCTCACAGCCAGTAATTATAGGAACGTCGTTTAGCTTCGCGCGTCCTGCTGTATTGCAACACGCGTACACAAATAAAAGAAACGTCGCGGTGGGTGGTATATTCGTAGACAGCCTCCGACAATAACTAGCTGCATGCTACATAGAGTTCTACATATGTACAGCATTAGATACGAGTTCAAGTGTCTGGGATACCGGCCCTCGCGCCCGTACAAAGCTGCTGGGATTACGTCACTTCCAGGCGTGGTGTGTCGTCGTCCATCGTCATAGTGTGTGTGGCCAGTGTGCGTGCATGCGCGCTGAAAATCACTGAAAATGGCCGTGCGCATCGAGACAGACCGTGTTCGTTGTTGAGCGCTTACGTATCGTGTTTGCAGTTGTAGTTACATCGCGACTCCCAAAGCGTGTTATCAGTGTGTGGTTTATTCGAGAATCCTGATGCCCTGCGATCGAGGCGTCGGCTTGACCGTCTGATAATTACGCCCGGGGGAGCGAGAGAGAGAGAGAGAGAGAGAGAAGGAGAGGGAGAGATAGAAAGCAGTGCGTGTGCCAAGTGAATTTTGGTCGGTGCGCGTGCCTGAGAGCTGCCAAAACTCGACAAAACTAGCCGCAAGTGTATCAACGGCGCCCAAGCAAGTACTATTGCCGATACACCGCGATAGTAATATACACTCGCAATTTACTGCAAGCACTCGCGACTTGCACCTTGCGCACGGTCAGCCTTTCACTCGCAACGTGAATATAGGAAAAAAATGTTTGGAATTTAGTGTCAGTGGTTGGTTCGCGACAAAAAATCTTGGGAATTACGCGACTTGTACAGATATCATGTGCTCTCTGCGTGGGACCGTCTGATCGAAATTTCCGAAGATCCGAAGGTTTGTTACAGGTTTTTTCCTTTTTTCTTTTCATTCACTCGACCGTACCATCCGGGAATCTCTCTTTCTGTGTGTGTGTGTGTGTGTGTGTGTGCGCGCGCGCGCGCGCGAGTGCAAGTGTATATCGGTCGCTGTGCGTGTGTCGAATGTTCCGATGTTCCGAAATGCTCGGTGAGTTCACCTCGAATCGCTTCAAGGATATTATGAGTATCTCTGTTACCCCGCACCGCATTGTATTATTTCGCGTGAAGAATTTGCGTCTGCGAGTCAAACTCATCACGATCAAGGGGCGGAGGGGGAACTGGAGAAGTGCTGCAGGGAAAGAGTATGGCGTCCACAGATGCGAAGGAAAGGAGGTGTGCTTGTCAAAATTGTGTCGATCCGTCGCTTCAACGAGCCTCCCCCCCTGGCACCTGTCGATTTGTTTTCACGTATTCGCCATACGCGCTACCCGCCTTTCCGTACTCTCGCTAATCACGCTTTACCACTTTTACTGTCTTAATACGTCTTTTTTTTCCTTCAACCTGGACTGCAACGCTCGTAGCTGATTCTGGAGTTACTTCGGTATTGCTGATAGAGATTTTCCAGACTTTCCAATCGGAGTTACACTTTTACCTCGCGACATGTTTTTCCATTTTTTTCTTATCTTAACACTGAATTTGCGGATTTTTATCAGTTTCGTGGGTTGGCTTGACTTTTGAAGGATTTAAGTTTGTCGAGGCACTGAAATTTATACTGCGAAAGGCACAGGTGAGTGTGTCAAGCTCTGTGACTTCATCCACCATAATTCTGTGTGAATCATCAATAGAATTTTACCCTTCGTAGTTTGATCCGTTTACTACGTCGCACCTCATTATACCGATGTGTTTAGTAATGATTGGCAAAGCCGAGAGCGGCGTATCGAGTTGAATTGATTTCCTACTCTGGATTTTTTTGATGTATGCAGATTTGTAGTTGACCTTGAGACAAAGTCCTGTATTCGTAGAATAGATTCGATAGAATTTGACAGCTTCCTCGCTTCTTGGCCGAGTGTTCTTGATTCTTAGCTCAGACGAGGAAATAGTTTTTCTCTTTGATTTGTTTCGTATAATATTGATGGAACCAGCAAAGCAGAATGTTTAATTAATCATCACAGCAATCGGTGTTGAGTCACGAGCAAATCAGATGGAATTTATCTCTGTACAACTTGTATAATCAGATTCGACATCAAAATAGTTGTAGTTATCAGTAAGCTCTTTCACAATATTGTTTTATCTCCATGTCTCTCTGTGCGGCAAACTGGTTATCTACTGATATCATGCTGAAATTGTAGATTATTTGAACATAGAAAAAACGGTTTCATCGTTCACTATTTTCAGTCTTTCTTAGACAAAAATGTATGAAATTCATTTTGTTTTATTTAAGATTATTTATTTAAGAATTTATTTACGATTATTGTCTTTTTAACTTTAAAAATGAAAGAACTAATTCGCAATTGACCTAAAGTAAAGTTAGTGTAAAAAGGCATTCGTTAGGTCACTATTACCTCATTCCTATAGAAACAAATATCTATTAAATTAATTTTTCTGTTTTTTAATTGGAAAAGAAATTTTCAGTAGCATAAAGTAAAGCTTAAAAAGGCGTTGTTAGGTCACTATTTGCTCTCAATTTTACCAAACCTAAAATCTATTGAATTCATTTTTCTATCGAAGCAAAAAGTTCTTTATTTTATTTACGACAATAAGCATTATCCAATTTACTTTGCATTTTTTAATCAAAGAAGTAACTTTCCGTAACTCAATCCTACAGAATCTATGAAATTAATTTTTGTATCATAACTAAAAAATCATAAATTAATTTAGGGCTTTTGATTATTAATTATCGATTTTTAAATAAAAAAATTAATTTTCATTGGTAAAGCTGGTGTAAAAAGGCATTGTTGAGTCACTATAGAAAAAATACTATAGACAAAATATAGAATAATATTGAAATGAGTATATAACAGTCTAAGTCAGTACAACACACCAGAGAGGGACTATGGGGTATCCTCTATTGGAATGTCGTTCTTCCAGCCATGTCCCAGTTTTCTCTAGCAAAAGAATTTCAATACACACATAGTACTACAGAGTCATCTATAGTCCAATGTATAATGTCGTCGAGTTGTGCCGTTAACGCATATTTAAAAAAATGTTTAGATACAAAGTTTCGAGGAAATTGGTCATTTGAATTATATACAAAATCTAAATTATAAAATGATTTATTGGGGTCATCTAGATGGTAGTACTAGATATTCCTGATACTAAGCAAATGTAGAAAGTCCTGTTATCAGTGAAATTACCCGTTCTCTTATACCACCGCGAGTTTCAAAAGAATTATAATTATTTTAGCTTCCGACAATCGAGAATAATAATAAATCGTAATTGTTTTTTCTAGTTTTTTTGTTTTTTCTTTACATTACAGGATGTCCAGGTGACTCATCGTCGGATCACTGATAATCGTAGAGAAATGGGCCTTGATTCAGTCGTCTGGAATTACGAGTTCGGCAGTCTTAGCGATTGAAAAAAAAAAAAAAGAAAAGCTACATACTAACGGGCAAGATGCGGGAGAGATACAGCGTGATCCCCTGGCGACCAGCGGGGATCTGATTTAATAATTTAAGTTCCAAAGCACACATTCTTCCTCTCAAATGTGAAATATCGAGGCTCACATTGATGCGGCAGTCGGTAGCATATATTCAGCTCGTAGCATATTCTTTTTATATATATTTTTTTCACTTGAGGACTATGTAAAAAGAGGATAAAAAAAGGAAAAACAAAAAATAGTCAAAGTATTGTTAATTTTTTGCTCTTGTTAATAAACATCGACATCCACGATGTCGTTTCTCTCGAATCTTAAAAAGGCGTTCCACTTCGGTGGTAATGACGCCAAGAAGAAGAAAATTTATAACAACATCAAGATCGACTGCGATCCCGAAGAGTTTTGGGAGATGATAGGGGAACTCGGAGACGGAGCTTTCGGCAAAGTTTATAAGGTGAGAATTATCTATGTTAGTTTGTTACTAATGTACAAAGTGGCGATAACGAATCTTGACTCGTATCACGTTCTATCCAAAATGCAATCAATACTCTCGTCAGTACCCTGGTACGACCTATAACACCAGTTGTACCAAGTTATCGGTAGGGCTTCTTAATCCAATGAAGTACATTCAGTGCAATATATAATTTCTTTGCCTGCGCCCGTGTCCTATGCTTATTGCGGCAGTGTAACGTCTCGGTATAAGATATCAATGTACAATATTATATTTATGAATTCAGGCGCAACAGAAGCAGACGAATCAGTTGGCTGCTGCGAAAATGTGCGCGCTCGAGGGAGAGGACGATCTTAGCGATTTTATGATCGAAATTGACATTCTTTCGGAATTTAAGCATCCGAATGTCGTTGAACTTCACGAGGCGTACTTCAAAGAGGGAAAATTATGGGTATAGGAATAAATTATAATAATTGGTTTTTTTACTTAAAAAAATTAATAAATTGATTACAGAAAATATTCGTTAATAAATATTTTATCGGCTAATACTTCGTGTTAATGAAATTTTTTATGAACGTAGATGCTGATCGAATACTGCGACGGCGGTGCTGTCGATTCGATAATGGTGGAGCTCGAGAAAGCTCTTACGGAGCCGCAGATATCATACGTTTGTCAGCAAATGTCCAAGGGTCTTGCGTTTTTGCACAAGTCAAGAGTAATACACAGGGATCTCAAAGCTGGCAACGTCTTACTCACGATGGCCGGTGGTGTAAAATTAGGTAAAGTGTTTTTTTTTTTGCTTCTCAAGAACGACCTTCGACTATTATAATTGTACGTTACTTTAACACGAGTTGTAATTATTTCAGCTGACTTTGGTGTTTCCGCAAAGAACAAACATACATTGCAAAAGCACGACACCTTCATCGGTACGCCGTACTGGATGGCGCCCGAAGTTGTATTGTGCGAAACTTTTAGGGATAATCCGTACGATTTCAAAGTTAGTAGTCTTAATATCAATCTTTTTTCATTTTTGAAAATTTTACAAAGCTCGATATGCCAGTAAATAAGCTTTTAATGCTTTTGCTGCTATATTAAATATGTTTTTTCAGAAATTCCACACAGTTTAGTAGCTCCTTAACCCCTTGAGCGACATTGACGCGCTGGTGCACCGATACGATATGCTCAGATGCAATTCACCCGCTAAAGGGGTTAAGCCAATGTGAAATTAGTATTAATGGGGGGAGAGATGGAACTAAACTCCTCTCGCTTCATTGGCCCAAATGTCCTTAAAGTGTCTTTTCCGATTGGGTAATTTTGTTTTATTTCAATTAAACAGAAACTGGCAGAGAAAATTGTGAACGGTTTTCTCGACTTTTTACATAAAACTCTGTAATTTTGAGCAGACCTTGCTAAAAAACTAGATCGTTGCGAGTGATGCGCTACGCGTCGTCTGCTTCTTTCAGATCGGCGAACATAAACTAATTTTTACACAAATATCGTTAATGTAACTTGTTGTCAATAAAATAATATTCATTTTTTTCGTGACGCAGGTTGACATTTGGTCGCTGGGTATAACGCTTATAGAACTAGCTCAGATGGAGCCACCGAATCACGAAATGTCGCCGATGCGAGTGTTGCTAAAGATACAAAAGAGCGATCCACCGAAGCTCGATCAGCCGGGAAAGTGGAGCAAAGATTTTAATGATTTTATTGCCAAAGCCTTGATAAAGGATCCATCGTCGCGACCTACGGCCGACGAGCTGCTCAAACATCCATTTATAAACCGCACACTGGATTCAAAGCCGATAAGAGATCTGCTTTTAGAGTACAAGGCCGACGTCGTGGAGGAGGAACTCGTCGATGAGGAGGCCGAGGTGAGTCGCATCGGGCCTGCTCGTGTATTTTATTTTCTCTTTATATTTTTCGAATTTTCGATAAGCAGCATCGTTATTAACGAACAATCAGTGACTTATATATCGCTGTGTCAATGTCGAGAATAGAATAGTGCTAAAGAATAATCCCTCACGACTGCGGGACAATATGATATCCCCTTGGAATAATTCTGCAAGATATTATTCCGATCCTCGCACGGTATGTAACTGGGATCTCTGACGATACACACGTTGAAACCGCGTATCGTCATTCATCTTGTACGCACTTAGGCAACATGCGTTATGTTTATGTCCCTATGCTACTCATTAACGTATCTAGCTGAAGAAAATTTCGATTTGTTTAGCACGCTAGGATTACAAAGAAAAAAAAAGTTGTTTAAATCGCATAGCTCTAGGCTCGATACGTGGATTTAACATATACGTCCGTTGTTACACGCTTGCACTACAATAGAAGGCCAAAAAGGCGAAAAAACACAGAGAACAGTATCAGCGGATTGGTAAGCTGCTCCCGTGTGAAAACAAATTCGTAGTTCATTTCTGTTCGATAAACATGTCATGCATTGCTTGAAAATCGTTATTCGACGATCGAAAAAATATTGCCCAAAGTAATTGAGTGTTGTACGCGAGCGGATGTTGGCGTTCTACGCAGAATTTTATTGACCGTAGTTTAGTGATTCGCAGTATTGCTCATTGATTATTTATCGTATCTCCCCCTCTCTTTATCGTGTAAATCGATAATAAATTTGTGTAATGCGATGTATTAATGGATGTGCTGTTGTAACTTCGATATTTGGCTGTGCATGCGGCTCTCCCGGGCCTCGCCAGCCCCATCACCCGTGCGACTGTCAGGTCAGTAGCTTTCGCTATTCGAACCGTTTAACCGTTCTCTCGATTTATTTTATTTTTTATTCGTACGACGTATAATAATCGTCTTGGACGCTCAATAAATAAAGGTGCTTAGTAATTTTGTGCGCAAGATAAGTTTTCTACGGCTTATCCGACATACCGAAAGCCTCGGAGCCTATTTTTCGTTTTTGTAGATAGTGAATTGAAACATTCTTATATACTTTTCGGCAACGGACGACGTCCTTTTTTTGAATTTTTTAATAAAATTTTATTTTATTTTGTTTTTCATTTTTGCTAATACCAACTGGTACATTCCAGGAGCAGCGCACGTCACAGCTTCCCCTGGAGCTGGACCAACTCGGAGATGACTCTACATCTATGCGCAGCGACACTGACGTCAAAGGTACGCGCTCTTTCGATAAATTACGAATAAATAATTCTTTTTTCCACTTGACGATCGAATTTGTCTAATTATATTTCGAAAAAAAAAAAAAAAAAATCAATGAAGAAAATAAAACTAATTACTTTTTGTTTTTTTAAATATTTCCTAACGGAGTTGGTTCGGTTTATGCTTTTGTTTGTTTTTTTTTTTTTTTTTCGATTCCAAACTTAGTTAAAGTGGATTAATTTTTTTTCTTAAATAACGAATGTTTCAATTAAATGCTTTTCGCACTTCTAGTCACGGAGAAGGAAGGTGTTGTTGCCGAGCCAGCAAATAGGGAGGAGAGCCACAAGCGTGAGATTAATCGGGATGGCGAGAAAGAGGAAAAGAATAAGAAACTGCGTAAAGCTGACTCGAAAGAAAGTATTCCGCTGTCAGTTGAGAAGAAGCCGGTAAGTTTGTCCTCGAAGAAGTAAAAAAATTATCGAAATATCCGCCTTTATTCATGATTAACATGTTGAATTGTTTCAGGCGCCAAAACCTCCAGTCGCGGGAGACACGAGCGAGCGTCGAACATCGCGCGATAAGGGTCCAGCGCCACCTCCACCGGCAACTCGTCAGAACAGCAAGGGCGATGACAAGGAGAATATTAGTAGGATCACCGAGAAACCGTGCGACATGGAGCTATCAGAGAGATCACCGTCTATCGATGAAAAGCAGCAGGGCAAGTCTTTGCTCGAGAATCATGGGAGTATTGTACAGCAGAGTCTGAACGGTGCAGAACGGAAGAAGAGTCTTGAGAGAACGCGGTTGGAAGATAACGCGGAAGATACTCGCGTCACGTCGGAGAAGAAAATAGACCCCGCGGAAAACAACAAAAATGTCGATATGAGAGCGAAACCAATGGATGGCAAGAGATCTTCGGGTTCGAAGAGCACAGCTAACCTGGAGGAAAAAAGAAAATCAGCACCTGTACAACCGGAATCGTCGGAACTTTGGAAAAAGCCTCTTTTCAACAAACAGAGCTCCTTGGAAGAGAAGAAAGGGTGAGTTTTCATATCTAGAAATTTTAGCTAGACGCACGAGATTATGATATTAAAAATAATTTACTGGGTGCCATAGTGACCAGGATAATGGTAAGGAAAATAAAGGATCGATCTACACTCGATTTTATTAATTAAATAATATTGCACACTGAATTTGGAAACCAATCCATATAGAAATATTGGCATTCGTTAATAAGAGCTGGCATTTACGCCTCAGTAATTCATGGTTAATAAGAATAAAACGTATGATTCTGTTGGGGATCACTTCATAATAGCGTATTTCTTTATGCAGGCGCGACGGTAAGTTGAGCGAAGAAGGGCCGCGATACGAGAAGCAGACAGTGTTAGAGGAGGGCCGTAAGAGCCTGGATGAGAAGCGAAAGTCGGTGGAGGATAAGTTGAACGCGGTACTGGAGAAGCGAATATCGATGGAAGCAGGCAAACGTATGTCGGACGCATCGGTCGAGACGCTAAAGCGCAGTCCCGAGACCAGCAGTGAAACGTCGCTGTTGTCGGAAAAGGGCAATGTGAGAGCCAGCTCGACGGAGAACATCAAGACAACTGACTTTGGCCAATCTAAGACTGAAAATACATCGAAGAGCCGAAGTGCCGGCTCCTCGAGGACAGACTCGCTCGAAAACTTTGACGATGAGTTCGATGGGAAAAAGAAGAATAATCGAAAGCTCGAGGACACGGTTGATCGCAGTGCGAATCAAGAACGAAGGGGCTCAGGAGTCAACGTTTCGGTTATCACGTCGACGCCGATAAGAAGCAAAAGTCTTTCGAGGACGGGTAGCGGCGATAACGTCGTTGTTATTACAGGTAACAAATGAATTTACGTTCATTTACAATTCAGACGCACAAAAAGGTTCTTCATTATATTTTTTATTTTTCAGTATAACACTTATTGATGTGCTATAAAAACAATTTTCTATGCTCCTAATACTTTTTACTTCAGCAAAGTTATTGATCAGCAAACTTCAATTTTGTTGGTTTTTTATCGCAAAAGTTTATTTTTTATAATAATTTCATTGAATAAGTTTGTTCGATGCAGTTTTTGCGTTAATTACAGATTAAGTTTAATATTTGTTCACTTCTGTCTCTCTCGATCTTCCCGGATTCCTATACATGATAACATAAAACAACTTTTTGAGAAAAGTAACTTTAATATATGCTATTTATAATTCGGGAATTAACGGAAGTGTGACAGTGAAAAATGTATTGGAAATCATGAATTATGCAATTTTATTACATTCTGTTGTCGTTAAAGGGTTTTTAATGACTTCCGATAAATATGTCGTTGAGCACTTTGTATGATTAGGTTGGTACGCGACATAAATTCGTTAAATCAATTTTTATTAAAAACAATTTTTGCCGTGATGATAACGTTACTATGAAGTAGTGAATGCAATGTGATGAATGTTTACTATGTCTGGTAAGCATTGGACATTTTATTTGTCTGGTTTAAACAAACTTGAAAGCTATTATTAGTGCAATTCGTTACTTCAAAATAAGCGAAAAATGCAATAAAAATATTTAATTCAGTTTTTTTGTTTCAATGAAAATCCAATAATCAACTATATCTAACTGCAGCAACTGCCTGCACATGTTCTGAATAACATTTTCAGTATTTTGATGATTTAATAAAGTGACAATTAATTTAAAGAATTAAGTCTAAATTGGCTATTGCATCGTACAGGTCGAAAAAGTAACGTTTCGTTCTTTGTTTGCAGGAAATTCGCAATCAGAGCCAGATTCCCGTTCAAATACATCGACGACGGTGCGTATTACTGCAGAATCGCCAGATCCTTCGAACAGTCTCGCGAGTAACGTCAGTCAGGTGACCGTGGTAACGACGCACCCGCCGGTTCTGATAGACGCTACCTCAACTCCGCCGGCACGGCGGCAATCTCCGACGTCTGAGGTGGTGATAGTCGCTAACGAAACGAACAAGACTCAGGTGAACGAGAGTTCGACCGACGACGACGGTTTCACGAGTCTTGATAGCCTCGAGTACACGCCGCAGGAGCAACCGATCGTGATAACCGACACGACGAAGCGAATCGGCAAGAAACTGGACGAGTCCGAAGTCGTTATAGTGAGTCCGATCGTGGAAGACGATTTGCAACATCAACAACAGGATACTAGTCACGTGTCGGTGGTAACAGTCGGCGACGAGCGAGAGCAGGTCAAGGATTCATCGATGAACGTCGGTAACAAGCGAAACGTGATGAGAACCGGCTCGTCGCACAGCGATCTTAGCTCTAACGAACGTTTTAGCACCAAGAGCGACAGTGGCGACGAAATTACCAAAAGCGCGATGATAGTCGCTGGCACGACTGTGGAATCGACAGACGTCGACGATGTCGCCGAAGGAAATATGCGAAAGATGAATGGCCAAGTGAGAAACGACAGATCGTCGCGAAATCGCGAAGACAGACCTGCCAGCGGGAAATTGGTGAAAGACAGAGAGAACGCTAAATATCCTAAGGAAAAACGCATATCACCAGATTCGTACGAAGGCTCGAGATCTCACAGCGACTCTGGTTCGACGCGATCGCACACTCCGAATAAAAGCATCGATCGTTCGGACGCGGAGTCGATATCGACTACGATCAGTCAGGACAGCCGCGGTTCGAACAAGGAGAACAACCATGCGAGCCGGGACATACGCCAATCGTCGGAGCCGGATGACGAGGTCGTTCTAAGACGAAAGCCTGACTACAATCGCGATCCCCCACGGCCGACGAGAACGAAAGAGGACATACAGATGATGAATCTGAAGAAGAAGACGCGAAAGCGCACGCGAAAATTCGAGATCGACGGAGTTGTCGTCACGACCACGACTTCCAAGGTGATTTACGGCGATGACGAGAACGGCCGTACTTACGACGATCAGATATTCCGCAAGCAGGAACTTCGGGAGTTGAAAATGTTGCAGAAAATAGAACAGAAGCAGTTCCAGGATCTTACGCAAAAGGCGCAGTTCAACAAGGACCAGCAAGAGCGAAGATTTGAGCAGGAACGTCAGCTGTTGGAACGCGGCGCCGAGAGCGAACTGGACAGCCTCGCCAGGCACCAGAGACAGCAGATCGAACGCGCTGAGACGCAGCAGGAGGTGGACTTGAGGCTGGCCTCGAAGAAAATACGGGGAGAGCAGGAACGGGATCTCAAGCAATTTCGCGAAGGTCTTAAGCAGGAGCTTCGTCTGCTGAAGCAGGAAGTCGATCTCATGCCGAAGGAAAAGAGGAAGAGCGCTTTTAAGATGAGAAAGGAGAAGCTCGAGGCCGAACACGAAGATCGGGAGAAGCTTTTCCTCGAAAAGTTGAATGAGAGTCACGAGACGTCGCTGAGACGACTTTCGGACAGTCATCGAGAAAAGATCGCTCTTATGGAACGACAATTTTTGCAACAGAAGCAGCAATTGATGAGAGCTCGGGAATCCGCCATTTGGGAACTCGAGGAACGACAGATTCACGAAAGGCAACAATTGCTCAAACGACAATTGAAAGATATATTCTTTCTGCAGCGACACCAAATGCTCATACGTCACGAGAAAGAGCTCGAACAGATGAAACGAATGAATCAGCGCAAGGAGGAGGAATTGATTAAACGACAGACGGTAGAGCGTCGGAATCTTCCCAAGAGAATTCGCAATGAAATGAAGGCGCGTGAGATGATGTTCCGTGAATCCATGAGAATATCAATATCGTTGGCGCTCGCCACTGATCCCGACGCCGATCGCGAGAAATTGAAGAAGTTTCAGGAAAACGAGAAGAAGCGATATCGCGCGGAACAGCAGAGATTCGAGCTCAAGCACGCTCGGCAGTTGGAAGAAGTTAGAGCGCAGAGCGACGCGACTATCAAGGAACTCGAACAACTGCAGAATGAGAAGAGAAAGATGTTGATGGAGCACGAGACGATGAAGCTCAAAGAACAGGAGGAGGCTTACACGAAGGAGCTCAGGGAGTGGAAGGCGCAACTTAAACCTCGCAAGCAGGTGAGTCTCGTTGAAAACACGTGTAGCAGAAAAATTAGCTCCGAATAATTCAGAGAATATATATTTTAATGATGTTACAAAAAACACACAGATTATTTAACTGTAGAATGGACATTGTTTTTTCATACATTTCTTGTGATAATTCTTTTTTTTATTGAATTGCGTAACAGTGGAAAACAACAATTGCATCGGTGTTTCTCACGCACTTAATCGCTAGTCGGTGGTTACTTAGATACCTTCCGAGTGTTACGTGTCTTTGATTTAAAAAAAAAGCGGCAAAAGTTAAGGATTTTGCTACAGCGCTTTGTAAAGCAGCATTTAAATTATCGATTATTTGAATTTTTATTTTCTGTGTTGTATCTCGAATACCTTGTCGATTTCCCTGCGATATTTGCTTTGTAAAGTCGGAAAATAGATCGTCGCTACAGGTTTTCAAGACAAAACTTCCGCGCGTTTTTAACATCTAGCTTTACTTTTATTTTTCGTATACTTTATTTTATAGAGAATAGAGGCTGAACTGGCATCTGAAATGGAAGCGTTGGAGGCCCGCTACCGAGATTATTTGCCCTCCCGATTATCCACTCTCTCTTTCGCCGCATTTACCTTCGCCGCGACATCTTTATCCAACGGTTCTCCCCGATTACCTCGATCCATGCCGAATTCACCTACTCCCTTCAGTATTCCGAGAGTCAGCTTGAAAGGTAGCGGTTCGGACGCTGGTTCTGTGAACGGCACTCTTCCACGGTCCAATCATCCTCCCGAGTCCCGTAGATAGATTTGCAAGTGACTGTTACATTCTTTTCTCCTATTTTTTTTGTGTCTTTCCGACCCTTAATCTCCAATTTCAACGCTACCTCCGTCATGTATTGTCCGCAAGGTAGTCGTTATCAATTAGATGTCCTAGTGACGTTGTTTGTTTTGTCTACTTCATTAATACACAACATTTAAGGTGATGTGCTACACGTCTGCTGTCTTCCTCAGATGGTCATACGAGAGATAGAGAGCAGAATTGTCCTAACGCGAATTTCTCCTCTACGATTGATATTTAGGATAAATTACGAGAACGGTAAACTGTAGAATTGTGAGTCGCAATTCACCGTTCATCTTGTTTATCCACAAGATTAATCGTGGCAGATGTACTACAGCTTTTGTTACCTATCGACGTGTAGCACATCATTTTTAACGTCATTTCAAATGTCCATGTCCGCCACACGAGTGTGAGAGAGATTTTTCGCATTTTTTGTATTATTACCATTTACAAATGATTAATATTTCAGTTAAAGGCGAAGCATCGTTGGATGCGTAATAGAATTTTACGCCCGCTAATGCTTTACTTTTTCATAAAATCTCCACAATCTCTAAATGGTATTGACTACAGTTTTTGTTTTCACCGACTGAGTCTCTTTTTCCTCTCCTTAAGGAGAGGCTTAGTCACGTGATCTACGATCCGAGAATCCGCAAGTCCGAGAGACATATTAAAAAATTTCTAACACATTCTTGTCGGACCTAGATTTTTTCATAAATGTCGGACTTGTAGGGCTCACTTCGTTCAATCTTCACGCCGTGAATTCCGCTTTCTTGACGTCCCTGCAAACATCTGGGTTCGAGAAAGATGTGTTGAAAGTTTTCAAGTCGGTATCGAGTTTCATGTTCCACATCATCTTAAGGTATTGTGCTATACCGATTGAACCGCCAAGAGTGCGAGTGAAATCGCGCCATTGGCAATCGTGGTGGAGCCAGAGATATCGGCAGAAATTTGTAGCGCATCACGTTAAAACAAATTAGCTATTCATAACATAAATTTGAAATTTGTCTCGCGGGATGTCAAATGTTTTTACAACGTAATGCACATTCTTCGCCGATCCTACGCACCGTTAAACTTGTACTTATACTCTTTGGTAAATCATTTTCCTTTAGTTCGATTAGTTTAATCGTAAATTTACCAATCACATCGTACGCTGATATCGCATTGTTTCGAATTCGTCGCCTAGTCAGCCAACCGCTTCTATCCTTGTGTTTGTCAATCGTTAAGACCTGTGCATATGTTGTGTGTTCTTTATCATTAGCCCTTGGATTAAAAGTGCATAAGAATCATTGCGTTTATCATGGTACAAACATTATTGAGTCAATAAGTGTTTTACATTTATTCGTTGAATCGCAAAAATGTTCTGTTCACTGGGGGTATGCTTCTTGTCAGTCAAAAGAAAACAATAAAACAAACCCCTTGAAAAAAATATATATATTCCTCCGAATACCGAACTGGCGGGAGTACAAAATTGGCTGGATGGAACGCATGCTAAGATTTCAAAAGGTTAGTCACTAAATATTACTTATCAGCATAGATTTGGGTCTGATTTATCGGATGGAAGAATCGTCGACTTTATTGGTTATAATAAAGGTACGAGCAACTTGAGATACTTGTGAAATGAATTTAAAGGTCTAACGCGTAGCGTCAAGAGGTCGACGCAAGAAAAGTCATCACTTATGTATTTAATTATCAGAGTTTATCAAATAAATAATTTTATTTATTTATTTATTTATTTATTTATAATTTACGCTGCTGGTGTTTTCACCGAAAATAATGAATATTCTGCCTCTATAAATGACTAAATTGGCTATTTGCGTAACGTTACAGAGGCTCGAGGAACAGTTCGCAATGCAGTTAGAGGAGCAGGAGGCGATTTATGGTCCAAGCGCGATACCGCTTTGCCTGCCACCGGATCTTCCCGACTTGACGCATCACACCGCCGGCTCGACCCGCAGTTCTCTATCCTCAGTAAGCGAGGGCTGACAATCGTCATTCCGAGAGTTCTCACTGTGTCCGCCAATAATTTAACTAATAATAACCTAAACACACACGAAAAAACACATGCTAAACAGCTCGATAGACTTTTTCTCCTCGTACATGTGTTGTTGTCGGCTCGGAGGTACACGCGGTTTTACTTTTTTTCTCTTTACTTTCTGTACAGCGTTTTCCGTCAGTTAACTGTAATCAATATATATTCAATTATAAGACTGCACGTACGCGCTTACGCAATGAATAGCGCTACGAGTGTAACGACGCTGTGGTAGAGTTGGAAAAATGGAGTTGGATAGGGCGCGCGATCTTTTTTCGTCTAAACGACAAACACACACGCACTTCGCTAATATTTGTACCCCACGGACGAAGAGAGAAATAATCAATAGGAAAAAAAAAGATGTTTGTATATAGAGCGCAATGTTTCTTACGAAGCTTACAAAGAGGAAAGTATTTGTACAATCCATTGTAATCCGCCCGATAAATATTCAGAACTTGTATAAGACAAGTTTTTCGTTCTGTTTCTCATGTACGCAAATGATTTACATGGATAATACAGAAAAATCTTGTACGCTGACTTATCCGCATGCCTTGTATACGATATAAAAAAAAAAGAAACATAAAGTTACAGTAGATTCTGTACGTTTGTCAATTTACGCGGAATTGAGTGTCCTTTTTCGGATAAAATTTCACTTTTTTTCCACAACAACGTTCGTTATTCGGATTTAACGAAAACGACGATTTTATATTTGTACAATGCGCATGTCGATACAGCAGATCGAAAGGAATAGAAACAGGGGACGAAGATAAAAATGATATATTTTGAAAAATTCAACGAGACAGATTAGCGAGCGAATGTTTTCCGTCTATTCTGCGTCAAAAGCCCGAAACGTTGAGGCATTGCGTAAAAAAAACTATTTACTATAACTCTTTAGGTAAAACGAGGGATTCCCGCGGTAATTAATGTCGCAATAAAACGTAGCACAGGTGTTAACACGGTTGTCGCAATTCAAATCGGGATCCAAGGTACACGAAATAATAATAACGTCCAAATAATAATAATTTTAAAACAAAAAAAGAACTAAGCTACTGGCCATGCGTCCAGTCTGGCCGTGCCGATTTAAGAACGATATACAAGCCAAGATTCAAGCGAAATAATACGTTTTTTTTTCTCGGAATACACTCCCATGCAAATATATTTTAATAAATATACAAACGAATCTTAATAGGTATCAAATCACACCACCAAATATAATTATTACTCTTGCTCGTCGTGTACAACGTGATAGCGAATCTCGCACGATGCACATACGTGCTCTTTTATGGTCGTGAATGGCTTCCTGTAGAATATACAAGAGTTGGTGAGAGAGAAAGTTGTATGTGCATCGGATAAATAATTTTATTTTTATTTTTTTTTACAAGATTTTGCGACGTACCACCGTTCTTCCACGTCGAATCGTTCACGAATATACTTAAAAATGCTATGGAAATATGAGAAAAGGAAAAAAAAATTGTATATACCACGGAGAAGAATGAAAATATTTCGGGTTTTCCTTCAAGTTTAGAGAAAATTGGACTTTGATTTATATTATATACCTTAACTCTCTCAACGATCCGATGTTAGCAATATATTCTTGAGGATCTCGAGTTGAGAACTTTG
Source organism: Cylloceria caligata (assembly GCA_963942595.1). Classification (NCBI taxonomy): domain Eukaryota; kingdom Metazoa; phylum Arthropoda; class Insecta; order Hymenoptera; family Ichneumonidae; genus Cylloceria; species Cylloceria caligata. The sequence goes on along the minus strand of OZ012705.1, from coordinate 7,781,199 downwards.
AAAAGATTACGCTACGTAATTTTCAAGAGTCCATTATTTTCTTTACTATTTTTCTTGCGAAAGAAAAATAAATCCGTAACGACCAAAGTTTTGTTTCGCTATCTTCCGAGGCGTCTATTGCAGCGGCGCATAAATCTTTCGGTCGTACGAGAGAGTGAGGGAGAGGGGGGAGGGAAGCGACGAAGAGGATGTCATCCTCGAAGTTATTTTCATTGAGGCTCTGCGAGGCACGAACCTCTACCAAATGGCATTACTTTCAAATCGTTTTATGTCAGCGCATTACCTCTGCAACTAACAGTTATAGTTAAAAGAGAAACGAAAAAAAAAAGAACAAGTTTGACAATGTCAGCGAGTCCAATATTATTTGCATTCCAATGCGACACGCTCCGCTCACATGATCGTGAAAACCGTATGATTGAATAATCACAAGCGAACGATAGTGACCGATGAAAAATGTTATCTGCCGGAGGTGCCCGGAGCGTCTCCCTCTGTTTTGTTTTTTCTTTCTAATTATTATTTCGCGAGCTTAAACATTACTAGCGTTACGATTTAAAAAAAATTATTTGTACATTAATTTCCACTATTAATTCGTAACATGTTTTGCCCCCGCTCCTTCGTAGATTAAGCTTAATTGTTTTATATATTTATAGCATCGTGGGTCAACTGTTGATTATTTACTGTTAATTAATCGGTTACTAGTGATAGATTGTCGCTAAATGAGATAATAATTTTGACTCTGATGATACTCTTCCAGCTACATTATTTTCCCTATTCGATGGAATGGCCAAATATTGCAAATTCAATTTTCTTTTTTTTTTTTCGTTTCACTGTACGTTCGAAAATGTATGAGATACAGTAATTTTTTTCCTATTGTCGTCACTTGTTATTCTTCTATGTAACCTCTACATAGTAGCTTACATACATATTTTGCGATATTCGAATAGCAGCTGTGCAGCGATAACAGGGGACAGGAGAATTATCGTGATTTTTCAAAAGAACAATAAGAAGAAGATAAAAAAAACTGGAAATGCTTGCCTGTGGTTTCTGCTTGTGTGAAACGTCGACAAAATTATTATCAATATTATTATGCATATCGATAAAATGTAATTAATGAAAGGAAAAAAAATCACTACGCTTTGAAATATCGTTATTGAATTTGTTATGGGACTACTGTTGAAAGAGCAGGCAAAGAACGTGCGAAATGGTAATTCGAGACAATTTCACTGTAACATAAATTCTATTATTATTATTATTATTATTATTTCTCAGAACTGGATACGATTAAGTTCAACATTAATTATCGCTATTATTTATCATTGCGATGAATTTCTTATTAATTAGGTAATATAATGTTATTAAGAAACAAGTAATAAATATTTTAATGCTAAATTATAATTTTTTTCATTGACTCTCCGACGGAAATCACAATCTTGCGATGAGATATTTTAGATACATGGATAAAGAAAACTTAACGTGATGTAATAATTGACTACGATCTATGATGAGATTAATGCAGTATGTGATTTACTGTACTCCCCCGGTTATCTTATGCTGTAGAGTGATTACGATGAACAGTCTGATACACGAGTAGAAAAAGTGTTCTGAAATAGAGAATTCATTGCGCGATTCCGCAGCATATATATATATATTTAGTCGTTCGAATACGTTTGAAAGGAAATTAACGAGTTGTTATTGAGCTATACATTTAGGTTGATTTTATCTTGTGGTTATCATATTTTTCTTTGTGGTTTCCGGATTTTCGTGGGGTATAAGAAGATGATTGCGTCTCATTAAGTAATCAGTAAGTGTATAAGTGCGACGATAGAAACAACGAATTTTTGGCGTACACGTAATACATAAAAACATTGAAACTTGTTGAGCCTTGATGGAAATAATTTATTCGTTCATTGATTAATTCTTATGGAGATGGCTGACATCAAGGATATTGTCAGACGTCGAGTCTGCGTTGTCGGAGCAGGAGCCGCTGGGCTTTGCGCTGTGAGACACTTGGCACTTGATTTGGACAACTTCGAGCCCGCGGTTTTCGAACAATCTAACGATATCGGTGGTACTTGGGTGTACAATGAAAAAACGGGACTCGATGAGTACGGATTTCCTATACACGCCAGCATGTACGAACACCTCAGGTAAGTTTCAATAAATAACAATATAACATTTTTATTTCAATGTTTAAAAAAGAATTTTTTTGAATCAATATTCACGCGTTAAAAAATAAATCGCGCGAAGGTAAAAAAATAGTCCAGCGTTAACGATTTGGATCGAAGGGTTGTTTGATATTATAATAAATGATTGCACATTGAATTCTATGACTTCAGAACGAATTTGGCGTTGAAAATAATGAATTTTCCGGATTACACGACCATGGGACAAAGTGACGATGCTTGTGGTGGTCACAGAGAAGTTTTAAAATATCTGCAAGATTATGCAAACCATTTTCAACTCCGCCAGTATATTCAGGTATGTTTAATGTAGTTATTTTTTTTTTAAAGCAAAAATAAAAACTCCAAACAAACCAGTAGAAAATCTTTATTTGTTGCAATTTTTTTCTATGACTTTTGATTTTTGTATTTGTATTTCGTCGGCTAATGAGGCAAACAGTTATTCATAATTATAGATACGTAATAAGTTGTTTTGGTATTTAATTTGACTCTAATCGTAACAATGGGTTACACAAAACTTAAGTCGGTGAGCTAAAACTTTCTACTTAAACGCAATTAATATTTAACGGTGTTTGGTATAGAGTTTCGTAAAAATTTGTTAACCAATCAGTTTCATATTCCATATATATGGAACATCGTTGTCCTATTGTACATCGTTGTCGTATTGTACATCGTTGTCCTATTGTACATCGTTGTCCTATTGTACATAGTAGCGTTTATTTCTTGTTTTACTCTGGAATGCGGTATACGTCTCATATTTTGCAAGCAGACGTTTCATGGACTTTTTTTTAACTTTACTTTCTCATGTATCAATCAAATGAAAGACGTAAGAACGCAAAGAACCTTACACATTGCTTCCTCATTATTTATCATCTTTTACATAGTTTCCTCTATGAAGAAACCAAAATTCATCAACATTCTTTCTCATAGAGGTAGCTTTGTAAAAGTTGGATAATATTTAGGACTAAATGTGCATTGTTCTACTTTGCATTCGTATTTTTAATCTGTTTTATTACGAATATTCTACCAATTGCAAGTTTTTCTAAGATCAAAGTTGGCTGTGTCTGTACGAAAAGTCGGTAAATATTGCATCCGGAATGAGTGTGTACGCAATGCTTTATTCTTGTTGAAATAGTCAATTTCTGAATAGTATAAAAAAAAATAAATAAATAAATAAACGTTCAATATTCTTAAAATTTGGGTAATCGTTGCATCAAATATTTGTCGTTGGATTTGAACTGATTGTCGTACCTCCTTAAATAATTGTTTAAAATAAGTATTTCATTGAATTATTTATATTTTCAGTTTAACACGAGAGTCGAGCACGTTCGACCCGTTGTGAACATGACCGATTGGAGGCAAACGACTTGGAAAGTTCGAGTGCAAAATATAAAAACAAAATTAACGGAGGAAAGAGATTTTGATGCTATAATGGTTTGCAACGGGTACTAAATAAATTTATTATTTAACATTACAATACAGTTGACAATCGGATTGCAAAATAATTATATATCTTTTTTATTCATTTTTTATTACAGCCACTTTTTCAAGCCAAACATTCCAAATATTCCAGACATCGAGAATTTTCCAGGAGACGTGAATCACAGTCACGATTACAGAAGACCAGAAAAGTATGCGGAAAAGCGTGTTATCCTATTGGGAGCAGCGTCGTCGGGTATCGACATTGGCCTAGAATTGACTGGTCACGCGAGTCACGTATATCTGAGCCACAATCACGACAGGTATTATTCAACTATTTAACGATTAATTCATTTAAATAAATACAAAAAAAGTAATGCTGCATTGATGGATAAACCAATAGAAGGTGTATTCGACTGTCGTGATTTCAATAGCGATAAAATTCCATCACTCGTTTTATTTTCGTTACACGGTCAATTCGATAATTAATATTTGACCGAGATTCGAAGCTCTTCGTATATGCAGTGGAAAATGCACGTGTAGTTAAATTAGTATAAAGTTTATAGTTTTATTTGCGTCATTGATGTTGCGGATATGTTTCAGATTGAATGACCATTTCCCAAGCAACATGACTCAAGTCGCAGGAGTGGAAAGAGTCAACGGTACTCAATTCATTCTCCGGGACGGTACAACCGTTACTGCCGATTCTTTTATTTATTGCACCGGCTATAGATACGCTTTTTCATTTTTGGACGACGCCTGCGACGTACGAGTCGACGAGAATTACGTAACTCCTCTTTACAAGCATTTGATAAATGTTCAACATCCATCGATGTCCATTATCGGAATTCCTACGACAGTGATACCCTTTGTACTATTTCACATGCAGGTTAGTATGAATAAAATATAATATTTAACGCACGAAGACCGATAATTGATCCTTGCAACATCTGCAGTTATTCGTAATCTGAATTGATGTTTGAAAAAAAAAAAAAAAAATGCTCTGCAGGTACAATATCATCTGGCTGTTTTGAAAGGCCGAGTGACTTTGCCAACAAAAGTTGAAATGCTGGAAGACTCGAAGCTCAAATCGGCGGATAAGAGGCACGCTCACGTGCTTGCTTCTAAACAGTTTGATTATAACGATGAATTGGCAGTTTCCGGTGGATTTGAACGACTTCCCCTTTATTACAAAAATGGATATTTCACTTGGAACGCTGCTAAAGTTGGAAATCTTTTGTATTACAAAAACAGCAAGTTTTTTGTATCTCCGGACAACAGTACCGTGACAATAATACCTCAGCCTGCGAAGAATTTGGAAACAACCACCAGTATAGTTTAATTTTCGTTACAAATATGCATATATTACATACAAGTATACATTTAATATGATACCGTAAGGTAATTTAACACATCGTCTGTCTCTCCCAGATCACCATACGCTGGAGAGGGAATGTTGAATCTTCCCATTCCGAAAATGTTTCTACCGTGATTTATCTTTCGAATAAAATACGAGAACGATCAACAGTTTTGTCGTAAGATGCAGTTCACTCTTCTTTTATTCGAAAGATCAAATCTGTCGGAGAAATTTTCATTACAGTTTTTGTTATTGACCGAGAGCTAGTACGTTGTCTTGACTCCTTGAGTGTCAATATATCGATTTTGACGCATATATCTGTCGATATTTGCGTCAGTGAAATTAGGGGTTACCGGGAGGCGAAACTTACTCAGTCGGTAACATACATTTACGTTCAATTTTTTTTTTTACGGTGCATTGATTTTTCAGAAACAAAATTAGTTTTGATTGACAGCCTGATCTGCTGTGCGTCAGTTAAAGCTTTGTTCTTGTCTGGTTCTTTGGTTGGTATCAGGTATGTAAAGTAAAAAATTTGCACGGATAGGTTTGTTACTAACCGAATTAACTTTCACGGGATCGCAATGAAAGGAGCGAGACGAACATAAATTTATTGTATCGCATCACGTTAAAAAGAAATAAAATATCAGAAACGACTTTGAACACTAGTTTTATCGGCGATCCAATCGAGCAGCAGAAAAATCGTTGTGTAAACTCCTGGCGATTTTAACCCAGCGCAATCTTCGCCCCAAGAAATTATTCCGATTAATATCGCTTCTTCTGTATACAGAGGACCTCCGGAATCACCCTTTTCGTACGATAAGACGATAACTCATTATTAAACAATAATAAATGATATCACTAGTTTTGTAAGGTTATATATCTTATTTTTTCTCTTATTACCTTGCAAGAATCCGTACCGATTTGATTGAATCCATAGCATACTTGGCGAGGCGTAATCTCGTAACGCCCAGCGTAATCGTTGGCGCACTTATTTCTGTCAATTTTCGGCACTTGAGCGTATCTCAGATGTTCCGAGAGTACACTGCCTGGTAACTGATCGAAACATAATGAAAAATGAAATATTTTCTAATTATTTTCAGCAATGTTTTAGAATCGATGAGAAGCTCAATTCGTTTTTTGTTTCGACGGCTTCAGGTCTCAAATAATTTGCCATTGATTATAAAAAGATTTTACTTCGTGATAATAGAAAAATCTTTGAACAATCAACCAAGTTAAAGGTAACAAGAACGTTGATTTTGAATAATAAGAATGCCAAAATGTTATCAATGAACTAGTAAAAGAAAATCATTGAGCCAATTTTTAGACAAATTAATTCGTTTTATTGTGAAATAAATTTGTTGATTTTTTTTTTAATAAACATGATTCTTTAAAGAACTTTTTGATAATTAATAAAAACATTTCTTTTAATCTACCAAACAGTTGAAAAGTCACAAATTTTATATATGTTTGCGTGAAAATGCTTCATATTGCACCAAAGAAGTTTCACGGTCATTGAACGAACAGTTTCATAATAACAGCGTTTAAATATTCTCGAAAAGGGCAAATATCAAAATAATTAGAAAACAAGGATGGAAAGTAGAACGTTGCACGTTACTGACACATTATGTCCCATCTTTGACAAAGTCACCTCTGTGATGAAGTATGTTGATCGATTTTGGCTTTCTCATAGAAAAAGTTTTGTCAAAGGTGAAAAATAATTGTAAAAAATTTAGTAACATTGTACGAGAAAACAAAATATTTGAATATTCGACGAAATCGACGAATTCAGTTTCCAACTAGTTGAATTGTTTAAAAATTGGTTAATCATTTTCTTAAAATTAGTTCATTAATAACTTATTTCATTATTGAGTCATTATTAATATTCGAAATTAATGTTCTTACACCGTAAATAAATCGTGCCGTGCCAGCAGAATGCCGTCACGTGTGTCCGCAACAGGACGACATTGTAACAGCAAGACTTTTTGACAGCACAGCCTGCCATTACCGTGCTCTTACGGTTTCAGCATGTCGTGAGACCTTACAACGTGCTGTAACCGTTCCGCCATCGTGTAGTCCTTGTGCCGTTTCATTTTTATCTAAATAGTATCTTAAATACGATTGATTTTGCAATAATTTTTCTCTTGTCGAAAACCACTTAAATTACTATGTCTGACCATGTAATATCCCCATCCAGCGACAAATCCCCAATCATCATTGACGTATTCACTTCCCGGCAAATCAATCGGTTGGGTTGTTTCGTCAAACTGAAAGGGTGGTTCGATTTTGAAGGCTGCAATATCGTAGTCGCTATTCGTATCGTTGTACCGCTCGTGCCGAATCAAGTTGGTTATATTGTGAATTTCACCCCCTAAATCCTTGCAGGACGTACCACTACGAACACTGTACTTCGAGATGTCGGTTACGTGACTTCGATGGAAAATAAGAACATAAATAAAATGAAATAAAATTTTTTTAAATATCAATATATTTTTATTGCATGATAAAATTCGTGCTACACGTGTAAAATGATAAAATAGAGAGCACGGGGGCTGCTATGAAACTCACGTGGTCACACAATGCGCAGCCGTCAAAGCCCAGTCTTGACTAATGATCGTTGCGCCGCAAATGTGGTTACCATTTAATCTGAAGGACAACTGCAACCGCAACACAGTGTAATTTCGCTAATGAGGACCTTTTTTTTTAAAGATCAGTAGCTTTCAACGAGATGCGATATCCACCCCTATACGCCGATCTAATCCTACCCCGAGATGCGTATACTCGAAACGTTTCAATGAATTAGTATTAAATCTCGAATAAAAGTAATAAATAATTGTGAATTAATTATTTTTGTAAACTGTTATAAATATGTCAACTGCTTATCTACACTCAAAAGTATATTTTGTAGTTTTAATAAGCTTTCATTGATCTAACAATAATTTTGTTGCGTTAACAAAATTATGTAAGTGTTTTTTTTTTTTTTTTAATTTAAATTCATTTAAATTGATGAAATATTTCTTCGTTTAAATATTTTAAATGATTTTTTTCTCAATGGGAAATAAAAAAAAATGACACTAAACGCTACCAACAATAAGTTATTTTATCTCAATTATTGACGGTGAAAAAACAAGTCTAAGAAATAGTTAAAATCTTGTAGAACTCACCATAAAAGGAACTTCCGTTATATCAATTTTTGAACCGCCCACTATTCTCGTATCAATCGACGTTGAAAAATCTTAGAAATTAAAAAAATTTAGAAAAAAATTGAATCCGCTTGAAATATAATTCACGTTCGGTAAAGTAAAATTAAAGAATAATTAATTTTAATGTAATATTTACTCACGGAATAGGAGGCAGATTACCATCAACGAAGGTATAGCAAAGTACAAACGCAACGGATCCATTTTCAAATGTTATAGACAAAAATAACGTTCAATTTAACGAAACCATTTTCAAATGTTGTAGACAAAAATAAAGTTGAATTTATTATAAGAGGACGTTCAATTCCAAGTTATCGTTTTCGTCTCTGATGACATCGGTTTATGTACTCGGATGGTACAAGAATGCAAGAATACCAGCAATGAACCGAGAACACCGACGGCTCATTGCTTCCTATCGATAATGCGGGGGATAATATAGGCTTTTTGACATTTTCCGCGTAATACCGCTTCAAGCGTAAACTCTCTCTTCGCAATTTATTGTTATCGTGAAACATTTTTGTACGTGGCACTCGACGCCTGCTGTTGTTAACTCAACAACTCCTGTTATTACTGTCGATGCTTATGCCGATGACTACAGTAATACAAACTCTTGTTGACTCGTTTGCTCTATATTTCATGATAAGAGGATTCTTCGTACATAAGTCAAGAACATGCTTTATGGTACACGTAACTACAATCGAGGTAAGAAAAAGGTAAACAAGCCAAGTACAAACTCTCGTCTTGTTAATGGTGACATTGGCGAGATATATATTTATATATATATTTTTTTAACAAATTTTTATTAAAGAAAAAGCAATTATTTTATGTTCGAGATGCATAAAGCGAGGTGAGAGGAGAATCGAGGTAGCGTGCACACTGTAAGAGCATTGATGCTGAATTGGCGAGCATGAAATTTTGAGAATTCAGATCAGAGGGCCAAAAACCGCGCGAGCTCGTTAAATCTCAGTCGCGCTATAGTGGCTCTCGGTGGTTCTATATCGAATAGCGTTTAAAGGTCGTTTGCGCGCGTGCTTGCACACGAGGCCCGAGAGACCGAAAGCTCAGTAGTCGTTCGCAAGCTCTATCGAAATCGTCGCGTTGGCATTGCAAGGCCGCGATGGATTAATGGAGAAGGAATGCACGCCTCAGTGGCTACGACCGGGCATTGTCAGACGGTGTCTCGAAAAACTTGTCTGTTCCACTCCTACCGAAGTTTCGTCATAAAAATATTTGACAGTGTCAGCGACGTATTAAAAAGTTAAGAAAAATACTAGGCAGTGATTATGACGGGATACGATCAGACGATATATGCGATTGGACAGAAGCTGGCATAGTTTCGTGACACGTACCAAAATAACGCTAAATAATTTTTTTTAATTTAAATTGACACTGACACAAAAATTGAATAAATAAATAAGTGAAATAAAAAATACATTTTCGAAACGAAATCTTACAGAGGATTTTTGTATTACGTTAAATTATCGCTGCTTCTTCGGTAAGTGAGTTTAGTGGTACATTATCAATAGTATCAACGATGAAATAAAATAAAAAAGAAAGATAATAAAATCGCTAGTGACTAAGGTCGGAAGAGGTCTGAATATATTTTTAAATAGTCGATCGGCCTTAATCTGACCAAGTTTACTTCCACAAGCGACAATCACAGTTAAATAATGTTTGTATACTCAAATTAATAAGTGAATATGTAACGGTACTCAATATTGCTGGTCAGTGATTGTGAAATTATCGTTGAAAATGCTTAGTGTTGTTAAAAAAAATTTGGATTCTTCTTCGGTGACTATTTCGTACAATCTTCTACCACTTTATCCCCAACGCTTTGTACAATCTTCCCGTTATCATCCACTTTCGTGCTACCTCTCGTTCCGTGGGCCACCCCTTGCTACCACTCGACGAAGAGCCCGGTTCCCGTTTGCTCGTGGGTGTCGCAAGCTTTGTAAAGCTCAAACAAGCCAATCACTTTGTGAAACAATAGGAGATCGAGGCTGCGGTAGTGAGTTAGAGCGTCGAGGGGTGGCGGTGGTGTAGTGCCACCGGAGAAACTACCCCTCAGTGTGATACTTGCCGCGAACCCTATCGCTTCATACTCTTGTCCGCCTGACTACGGCGCCTACTGTTTTACCTAGGTATATCGGTGTATATACAAGTGTATTGCCGTTCCGTCGTTTTACTTCACCGGGGAAACCGTCTGCCGCAGCTATTTTCTCACGCTATACTCACCCTCTTGAATCGCGATTCTTTTACCGCTAGTTTACTCATAACTTGGATATTCCTCCCTTATACCTTGGGATACTTTCGATCCTCACCCAGTTGACTCTCTTCGGCCTCGCGGATGCGATCTCTTTACGGATTAAAACGTTATTTATAATACAAACTGTGTGATCGGAATTCGTCGAGTTTCAACGTTACGACTTCCCTTGGATCAGTTTCCTCATTAACAGCATCGGTAAGTTTTATATTTGATATTGCTTTGAATTTTTTTAAAATAAAAATTCTGCCGTAATCATTTTTTTTTAATTCGACCATCAATTTATTTATATTTATTTTAATAATTTATTTTTTAATACCATTGAATGTTGTAGCGTCGAATATAGTATTGAGGGTAAAGTACCAAAGAGGGATGATCCCGCAGTGGAATTTAATCGACCAGATCAAGAAAATTATATTCCGTGACGCATTCTCGTTGGGTCTTTGGATTAAAGCGTAATATCTATCTACCAGAGTTAAATTCAAAACTCGGCGATAACTTTTCACGGTTATATAAATTTTGTTATGGTACCAACGTCGATAGTGTTCACGTTGTTTTCAATGCAACGAGATTTTGAATGCCTTTCGAATGTCTTGTGTCGATGAACCAATTCAATACGCAATTTCTATCTAAAACTTTTGAATTCTCTGTGAAAATTCTAGTGATTATTTAACTTTGTGATTTTGAGCTTTTCAGCTTAAATTTGAGGATGAAACAGAAGGAATTAATGAAATGAGACGGTGTGTTAGTGTTTGTGGGCGATTTTAGAAATGTGTACCTATAGACAGCTCAGAGACCGGGTCACACGGCTGGCCTTTGACGTCTACGTCGTAGTCGCGGAAGACTCGAGACTCTTTGACCAGTTGCCAGCACTGATTAGGGACTCGATTCGTGCCACTCTTACGAAGCTGACATTTCATGGGTGAGGAAGCTCGGCAATGTCGTAGCTGTCGATCGTCATCGATTGCTTCCTCCCATCGCAAAAGGCAACTTTACGACTGTGTAAAAAAAAAAAAAAATTTTCAAAAGGGTAAAAAATAAAATAAAAAATAATTGAGGGTAGAAAATAAAATATCAAATCTTCAACGAAAATGTTCTCGCTGTATATTTAATTTCGTAATTAGACAAGTACCATTGGCACTTGGTGACACTCTTCACAAGAGTACGTAGCAAAATGTAAAATGTGGTTTATATACTAAAAGTTAAAAATAAAAATAAAATACTTATATCGAGGACTTCAAAGTAAATCGTCAAGATAAATGGTATTTCAACAAGATTGTCTTCATTTTGTAACTAGACGATAACGATTTTGTATATTCTGAATCCGCCAAAATAAATTGTTCAATATAAATATTTGTAAAAAAAAGTTTAACTAAAAGAAAATTATAATATAAATTGAGGAGAAAAAAATAGTGTCAAGGCGTTGAAGGAGAGTGTCGTCGTTGCATATTTAATATGGCAATTACGGAATGAGGGTTGAGGAATGGAAGAATAATATATACGGAACGAGTGGAAATGATTTCGAGGGTACATGGGCGGTCGAGTTCATCGTTAATGGGGCGCCTGGTTCTCTCGTCTCTCCTGGTATGTGATGCACACACATATCGCATTCGACTCTCCGAGTGGTACTCGCGTAAAGTCTACATCGAAAGGCAGACAAACTGCGCTATAGAGCTCGTTCTGTCTTCACTCGCGGACATGTCTGAATCTCGCACGCGAGCGAGTCAAGCGATGCGAGCGAGTTCACCCACCCAATAGTTGAAACTTGAAACTCACTGCTCTGGACCTCCGGCATACACGAACAACGAGATATATAGCGAGATATAAGAAGGGAACACCCCGAGGACTGATACTCTCACTTGATTTCGAGCCAGATTTTTATCGAGGTCCCTCGAGAAATTGCGAGCTTGACAACACTCGACGGTGCCGCGTCGTTTCCTATCTGACTTTCTTTATTTTTCCTTCTTTCCTTCTTATCGAGAGAATGATTTCTCCATATTTTTATTCGTTTTCTCTTGCCATACTTAGCAGGAATAATATAAATCATAAGAAACAAGAAAAACGTTCAAATACAGAAGAAATAAAATTAGTAGCAGGCAGTTGATTCAAATCACTATCGAGTATCGAGTTTTTTTTTAATCGTGTAATACTACGAGGTCGCAACATTATAACAATTATTTATTGTTTTTTGCATTTCCATTTTTGTTTCTTGTACGTTGATGTTCTTTTTTCCTTCTCGAGTTTTGATAATCAATAGATACGCCCGAAACACTCGTACACACTGCTTAGAAAATACCGAAAAGTTTATCTGTTCGGTCTGTGCAGCAACGGAATTTCCACTATGTCGCAGACGCAGCGGGCTTGCCTCGGGATAAATGGACGGTACGTGAGAGTCCTCGACAAATTGCGGCTTCGGAGCACTTTGTCTTCGTTGGTTTCATCCAACGGCTCTCCGAAAGTTTTCCATCGAGCATTGTCAACCTACCAGCAAATCGCGAGCTCAGCAACGAGCTATATTTCCATGAAAATAGCGTTCTCTCACTTCGAAAATTGCACGCTTCCTGTATTCGTTTTTTCGCAACTCGGAAAAATATGAATTTATATTCTGGATGGTAAAAACCTTCGGCGTTTTGCTCTCCTCCTCTCTTCTTTAACCCGGAAGAGCTTCGACTCGGCTCTCGAAATCTTGAACACAACGAGTCTTCGCAGCTTTATTTCTAGGTTTTTCATGTTATCCTTCTACCGAATGTGTCCTCAAAATATTATATTCAGTGCTTAAGTTTAAAGCTATGATCACGTCACTGTTATTAATGTTATTATCAGTATAAAAAACAAGAACATAAAAATGTAAACACTAGGAAAAAAAATCTGTTTCAATAATATTCTGCAATAGTGATATGTTGTATTTTCAACTATAATTATACTTCTCACAATTCGAATTGTAAGAATTAGAAGTGCAGTTGAAAATAATACGTATCTCTGTAACAGAATGTTATTGAACAAATTACTTTTTTGATGCGTTATCAGACGAGTTATATTGTACGGCATTGGATCATTTAGAACGCAATTTGTTATTTATGGCAAAAAAAGACGATACGTTTACTTATCGTAGGTCAGGAATAACGAGCCGTTTCACTGCGACATTTGCAGGTTCATAGATTTTTAGTGAATTAATCGAAGGGCAATGAGGAACAGCTAAGCTCGTTGCCGACATTTCCGTCGAATTGTCACTCCGGATGCGTTTGCACTCGTGACCCTATAGATCGGGTCTAATTGATTTACGATTCGCGAATGCGGCGGATAAAAAAAAAAGTTATATCGTAAAATGACGAAGTCGTTAAATGGTCTCAGCCTAAGTAGAATAAATGAGGCGATGGGTTTTAACGAGGGATGATTTACATCGTTGAATCTCTCAGATCGACATAGCAATGAAAAAAAAAGATTCAATTAAAAAACATTGATCGAGTCATTAAATTAATATAAATTTTTACATTTACATTATTTTCAGTTCAATTGTAAAATGGAAATGGATGAATCAGTTAATCGATGCTCGACGTGTGCCTGATAAAATCGATGAGGGTCGAAGCTACGTTGACTCACAATCCTTTCGCATTCCTCTTTGACACCGTTCATGTTTTTTTTTATACTTGTCCCGTGAAAAACTTTTTTTATGAGATCGTAGCGAACGTAATTGAGTTCGAGCATTTTAAAAAAAGATAAATACCGAACAGATCAAGACGGGGACTCTTGACGCTTTCGGTTCGTAAACGGGATCAATTATTTCAGGTTTTTTCAACGTTCTTGTTAATTGGCAACAGGATTGAAGAATCTGTGCTAAAAGTGCGTTAGATGTGTACGTGATAAAATAATTTCGTGTTCCGTAATTCGCCATTCATATTCACTTTGGTATAATTCCATAAACGCGACAAAGGGCACTTTGTGCATTGAATGAAATTTTAAAAAAGCAATATAAACATTTTAACTTACAGCTTTTTATTAAATAATGAGAAAAAAAAAGTTATTTCCGTGAAAGGGAAATTGTACAGTTTCGTTAAACTACTGCGTCAAAGAGTTAAATACACTTTTGTTAATCATGTAATAATAGAGATTACGATTTAATTAAAAAGTTTGAAATAAAAGTTATTAAAAAAAAGTCAAGATTGCTGGTACGAAAATGAAGAATATTTTTCATCGACGCAATAATGTCAGCATTCGTGTAAACAGTACTAGTTCGTTTCAGCGAGTACATTACTCCATTTTTAGTGGAACATTCTCCATGTCATAAACTCTCGTACCACACTTGACTGACGGCTCATAGAACTCGAGAGTGTGCAATTTGCGTTGGAAAATGACGCATTAACCCTGATGACCAGTGGGTTGGTGGGTAGATGGGTTAGTGAGCAACCCTTGACATTAATAATTTCCAGCTACATTACCTTTATTCAAGATATTATCCATAAATTGCATATAGTTAACCGAAAGTCAAACTTCCCTTGTCTACAATTTTAGTCTGAGTCGTATAGTTTCGACAATTTTTTTAAATTAGAAAGTTAAGTAACTTTAATAATTCGTGTTAATATTGGAGTTGAGCCGAGAGATCTAGTACATTTAAGAAATTGTGTGAAGGGTTAAGGGAGTAAAGGGGGTAGAGAAATTCAAAGAGACCTCAACGGTGATTCTTGAGTTGGGTCCGTTAGTGATGTTGCCTAGCCTGGAGGGGAGACGCGAGCAAACCTTACTCACTCGAATATTTAACGCTCTCTCACGTATGTAAGTTTCCGCTATGAATTTAATTAGATTTTCAGGTAAGGAAGTGCTCGCTGAGGCTGCGCTCGAACTCCGTCCAACGCCGGAAGATATTGCGCACGTTTCATGCATATTCATACGCATGCGCGTGCACTTGCTGTGCGGTGTATGATATAATACATTATGCACATTCTGCAAGCTATAAAATTCATCGTATTATTCGGGCACTCTATTCCTCGTTGTATGACACACCGACTGCTGTGTGATAAGCTACATTGTTTCGTTTGAATTTTATTTTTCAATGCAATTTTTTTTATCGTGTCACTAAAAGTGGTAAGGGCTGTGAGAGATGGACGAGTCCTTGGCGACTGCAGCTGCTGTGCGTAAAAATGTTCGGGTGATAAGAAAATACGTTCGGGCGCGCGTTGTCGAATAACCACCCTCAGGGATTCCCCCAATTTTATGTATCCAATGTACCGAGGCTCAAGAAAAATCGATGACGCGATAAAGTATAAGAAGTATAGAGAATTCCGCGTCTCGTAAAATATTCATTAATTCAATTAAAATTTATGCCGATTGCATCTTACGACTGATAAATAAAATTAATAAAAATTAATTAATCGAGCAAAATACGTGAATTTTATTGTCAAATATGACATTAGAATCAAAAACGTATTAATGTATTTCTACTGCATTTCTATATCGTTAAGTATTTCCAAATTTTTTATACAAGTTGCATTTCTTTGGTTTCCGTTCAGCAATTACCAAAACAATCATAATCGTTGCATTTTATTTCCAAGTAAATATCTTTACTGCCATCAAGTGTCATAAATGTCGCAAGCTTATTTACAATAAAAATATTTTGTCATGACCGGACGGAGAATTTGGGGAAGTGTGAAGAATGGTAGTAACCATGACCTACCGAAGTATCGAAGAGAGAAAATATATAGTGATCACCAGGGATCGAAACTGGATTCTTCGTGTCACCTAAATATTCCTCTCATTCGAATCGTCTACCGATATGCAAGGCAGGCATCGTTACAATTTAATATTATAATTATAACTATAATATAATGCGAATAGGATATGACGAGTAAAAATTTCTGACCCTCTGTTGAACTTGAAATGCCAACAATATGTGCACGTAGCCTGTCAGGATGAAAGAAAGGGCATCGTGCATCGAAACTTCAAGTGGTTGAGCAGTAACTGATGAAAAGTAATAAGGAAGCAATGTGCACATTTTCTACTTTGCAGGCTTGTTTAATTAATGTATACACTAGCTCATTCGCTTGAAATGTCAATACTGAAAGCCTTTTCGAATACATATTCAGTGTCAAGCAAATTTAATTAAAGTAAAAACAGTCATTTAATTAAAAAAAAATAAATGTTGTTAATTTAAGTATTTTCATAAAAACTCGTTGATTTCTAGTCCAAAGATGTAGTAGAAAGCCTTCCATCAAATATCAACTTAACGGTTACTAAATTGCCTGTATCAATACCTTGAGATTGATTGAAAAAAATTGATGAAATCTAAACGGCTCGGTCAATTTTTTTAAAACTCAACAGTCAATAGTGTTTAATAATAGTGTACGTATGTAAAAAAATTGAGCCTGATTGTTGAAAAATTGCAACTGTCCAAGGCTTACAGAACGTTTTCAAAAAATATTTAAATTCCCTTAAAATCGTAACAACTTACAAAGGACTACGACAAAGGAAAATTTGTGATCTACACGTGTGGAAGATTGCAATCAGCTCGATCGTGTAATTTCGAAATTACACAAGTTCGATTTTTTCAACCTTACAGCATACACACATACGCACTTACGTATATACATAAAACTAAATATTTTTTTCAAATAAGGTTTTTCGACTTATTAGGATATCCTGAACACGTTGGTATTAAAATGCCGAGAAAAAAAAAACAAAGGTTTCTCTATGAGAAAGTGAAACAATGAAGTCAAGGACAATTTGCGAATTTATTGGTTAGTTAATTATATTCGTAGTGATTGCTAAATCGTGCTCGAAGCCTCGAGATTCCACGACTGATATGAATCAAGAGGTTAATGCGACGGTATACATAGGAGTATAGAGTGTCGAGACGAAGTATAAGTGTACATATTCAGCTCGCTAAACCGACAGCTAACGCGGTTGATCCCAAGAGTCAGACTTGGCAAGAGTCCGAAAAATTGTACTTCTGGCAATTGGCTCAAAAATGTACTGTCTCTCTATGTCTATCCCTCTAAATCTAACTGCATTTTCTGTTTATTTTTTTCCAAAAGTTCTCTTTCTCTCTCTCCCTCTCTATCGATATATCTGTCTAACTGCCTATCTGTCTATCTGTCTATCTGTCTATCTGTCTATCTCCCGACCTCTTCAGCATTGAATTTTTAATCTTCGGAAACGAACTTAGAGAGAGAGAGAGAAAGAGAGAGAGCGTCTCGAGTTTTCCTGCGTTTGAAGCAAGAGCCATCTTTTTTGTTATCTTTCCCGGTATATCTGGATCATCAAGTTGGCAGACGGTACCTGCAGCAGAAGCACTTGTATATAATTTACTCGATTTATATTTACGGTCAAAGGAAAATTTTAAATAGCTTAGATCGTTATCGTATATATTCAATCGTCCATACGATAACTTCTCTGTATATGTTGCATCGTTAAAGAATAAGAGGATTATACTTGCTTACGACCTCGCGTCGATCGCTCGTTGACAAGGATATCGATCGTCCTCGTTTGCACGTCGAAAATCAATATTTTACGTACACGCGGCTACACGAAGCTGCGGTAGCCTAAAAATATACGGTTAAATTATCGATTCAACTTCACGGTGTATAGAAAGCCGGGAAATAAACACGCGACCAATAGTTAGCGGTATAGTACGTTACACAGCAGTTAGCGAACCAATGATACAGGAAGGCTTGAGTAGCGGTGAGGGGTATTGAAGCATCCCCGACTGTTTGTTTAATCGGTTACCGGTTCATCGAACTCTTTCTCGACATTACTCGTGATCTACTGTGTATACTGTTGCATGTATAGATAGATAATCGCCAAGTTTACGTGAAAAAATAGCGAGATTGAATCGACCTATAGGATTAATGATTTATTAGCGGTGGCGGTGCTTCGATGAGGGATACGCGATTTCCGATTTGCATCGATTGCCTTGCTACGTAGAGCGCGACGGGAGTCTCGAGGAGTTCTCAAGGAGCGAACCCTCGTCGAGCACCGTCACTTGTCAAACGTATTTTTTGCTCCCCTGTTTCCCCTTTCCCGTCCTCACCGACTAGCCACTCGACGCAGCTTCGTGTCGTGGAGAACGAAAGTGCATGGCAATCTTCTAAGTGAATTGTAAAACGCCATAATTCACTGCCAACGGATAAGGAAGGAAGTTGTAGAAAATATAATTTTTTTTTCGTTTCTTTTAGCCAAATTATAAAATTATCGTTGATCTTTATGCAGAATTGGACGCGCTCGGGGGTATTTACAATGAGAGAATAGATTAAATAATATTCTGATGACATTCGATTCTTGGGATAAAATATTCGATTGCATTAAAGCTTGGAGTTCCCGAAAAAACCGGTTAATGATTATCCGGCATTTTTTACCACTACCTTCGAATGATTTCTCTTCTTATAACATTTTTTTTATTTAAAAAAAATCATTCATCGTCTCAGCGGATTGGTAAGTCATCGTTTTTGAAAAAAAAAAAATCAAAACAAATTGGCTTTCGCAGTAGCGGTCCATTAGAAAATAATAATAACAATAGAGGGAAAAGATGATGGACCGTAAATAATTGAAGATTCACGAACTCCTCGAAATTCTAGTGGGAATCGATCTCAAGATTCATCAGAATTCGAGCGAGTATTCGGCTACGTCGTCGTTGGCCGAGTTCCAGGATGCTTTGCCGGAGTGACTCGGCTACACGTATATCAAGTAAACGTGGTAGAGCATCATCCCCCTTACGTCTCACGATTGGCGTGTCAGGCATTTTCTTAACGATACGCGACCCCGGCAGCTTTCACGTGTATACACCATCTACATCGTGTGTCAGTGCGATGAAGCTTACCGCATTTAACCATGAACCCAGTGGAAAACTGTACCGAAATCGGTGAGCTACATTGTGCGGGATCAGGTACGGCGCCTGGACCGCGTACGTTGCTTCTTGTGATGATGTTTCTTCCGTTTTATATTATAAGCCGTTGCGGCAATAACTACCGAGTGCCGCACCTGGTGTCGCCAATTTTGATTGCAAGTGGAGCGTCGACGACACGTTACCAAACGCCTTTTTTTATGGGAGGCTTGCCATGTTCTTTCCTCCAAAATGTTGACTTTTGCTGATCGGTTAAATAACACTTGACTGCTTTCGTATAAATAATTAATAATAATAACAATAACAATAAATACGTTTATAATCAGTATTATTATTATTATTATTATTATTATTATTATTATTATTATATATACTTATGTATATTATTAAAGTATAATTACTGTATACTTCTATGGTTTACTTTATACAATTTTCTGAGTCTTTTATATCAGTCACTGAAAGATTTATTTCACAATCGTGTGTTATTATTTCCAAGTTTGATTCGTTAACTAACGAGGACCAAATTTTCTCATCAGCTCAACTATCGATCGTTCCTGGTCTACATCTTTCGCCATTGTGCTAGGATAACCGTACGATGCACACACGAAATCCGGCTGCTCATTTTTCATCCTCTTTTTCATTTCAACGACTGGATTAATTAACTTATTCTATTAGTTTGCCGTACATTCGGCCGACAGTCCGGTGCCCTTTTATTTTTTGGCATCGTGGAAAATCCAGACTATCGATTCGAGCGAGCAGTTCCGAGCTTACGTATCTCGTTTTGCCTGTGTATGTTCAGTGCCATAGAGGACGATGACTGCCGCTCTCCACGATTTTCATTTATTTCTAATTGCCAATCACTTGATTCGTAGATAAATGAGTAAACGCTGGGAATTGTTATAGAATAAAAATATGGAATAAGAAGTCGGAATGGAATCCGGATGCAAACGCAATCAGAAGAGAGAGGTGGGGCTCGTAAAAGGAGAAGAACACCGTAAAGTGGAGCAAATATTTGAAAAAAATGAAAGAATTCGTATGCTTTAATTAAAGATCCCTCCTGTTAGAAAGTAGAACTTCCGAGGACTCTATCGCAAATAAGGGCAGTGATTCTTATCAAAAGCATTAGTATTATTGCAAGGAAAAATAAAAAGTTCCAAGCTTTATATATATTTGAGAAAGGGTTGGATATTTTTACTTTACAAATGTTAGATTTATCAGGAACTTTCAGGTCTTTCTCTTTGCCCTCTGGTGTTTTCTGTATCTCGAGATAAAATTGCGGCTTTCTTAGTCTCTTTACTTGTGTCAGCTAAAGTTTTCTTGTCTCATCACATTTTCCGGCGTCTTGCTGGTCGTTGAAAGTTTCCGGACTACTGTAAAGTCCGTATAAGAAAAAAGAACGAGAGAAACGATCGTAGGGCAGGAAAGGAGAGAAAGAGGGACCTCGCTTTCCATTTTCAGAGGCATACAGTATCCGACCGAAGGAAAAAAAAACGTGGAAAAGCTCTCTGTGAAATTTACGAGCAGAGACGAATTGGGAATTGGTCTGTCATGTACGTTTGCCGAGAGACAGAGAAAGAAACGATCGATATCGAGATCACTTCTGGTGAATTGGCTACTTTCTTGCCAATATTCTATCTGCCGATCGACCAGAACCCCCCAATCAGCTTCACCTAACTCAGGTCGGTGTATATTCAACCTCTTGGGAATTCAAAGAGCGTTGTGCAAACTAGCTTCATTCTCTGTACTCATCAGCAATATGTTGTAATTAACTGTCTCTTGTTTCGTAACGAAGGGAATCAGGCTGCTGTCATGGGAAATGGTGATGAATCGTTATAATATACTAATATAAAACGATTGCGTGTTTGCTTACTACTAATTAAAGTTATTTCAAAGCTCCAAGTAATTTTCATAGGAGGATATCTATTTAATAACTCGAATTAACTGCAAAACGTTGAATAAAGAGTGCAAAGTACGGTCGTGGCAGTAAATTGAATTTTTATACCATTTATTTTCAATCAGGACACGGTGGATCAGAGCCCTGATGGCCCTGATGGCCCTGATGGCCTCGAAGCGTCCAGCTTTCGAATCCCGCCAACTTTAATGGATTTTTCTATCAGCGTTTTACACTGGTAAATATAGACTTACCATAGAGGGTATCTTGTTTCTTTGAGTTATTTTTAGTTCTTCAGGTTCTTGGTGTTGTATTGCATATTAGGTTAAATTACTCATCTGCGATTTATACTGTATGTATAATAAAATACGGGCACGACATTGCAAAGCCAATCAGAACGGTGAGTTAGCGGGTTTTCTTCTACTCGTATATCACACTTCGAGATATTGTGATATCTTTTTTTCAAGAAAGGAACATTAAGTGTATGCTTTCATCACTAGTTCACATTTCGCTTGTTCTCATTCAGAAAAATCGGGGGAAAATGCTATAAGGTGATTTTTTTTTTAGTTTCCTTCTGCATCGAATAGCCCAGCCATTCGAAGAGCTTGCTGATTACTCGGGAATATAATACCCTGCTTCGAACTGCCGAATACTTCCACTTTAGAAACTCGTTAGGATATATCCTCGTACGTAATCCCTTGTGAAACAAGGTTGCTCAACTTCGTCGATTAGATGGGTCACGCTTCTTGTTTGGTTTGAAATTATCAGTCCTGATTCCAGGCTTCCAAGGAACAATATCGGGAACCCGATACCATTCCTTGTATTTTTATCGGACCTTGGAGCCTTAAGGATGATCAAGTGATTAGGGAGTATAAACGATTTACTACATTTGCGAGTCCGGATGGATTATTGTTTGTGACTACACTTTAAATTTTGGAAACTTAAAATTTATGATATTCGCTCATTAGAGATTTCTCAGTTTAGCTGATTTCCAAACAAAAATAATTCTGTTCTCCGCTCATCTGATAAATCTCCTGTGATTTTCTAGTTCAACGAAGTTGGCTATAAAAAAATTTCAGTCGAGCGGGTATGAAAAATCTATAATCCGCTTAACTGAGCTTTCTGAGTTGCGAGTTAAAAAAAAAATGTTTCCAATTTATCTGCGATTTCTCAGTTGAGCGAGTTTAAAAAAGAAAATTGTGCTATCCCTTCATCTGAGAAATCTCATTTCGTCGATTGTTCAGATGTTCAAATCAAATGCGTTTTTCTTTTGTTCGACTAATTAGTCCATTGGCCTTTTCCTGCGAGTTAGGAAGAACCCTCGAGATTTTTATCGATTCGATTGTGGTAGCAATCGGTGCTGGAGTGGAGATCGGAGTCGGGGCATCTGCTGCAACGCTTCTCGAAAAAGTTAAGTTGATCGGGTTGTAGAGTTCACGATAGTTCTCATGTATATCGAAGTTGCAATCACCACAAAATTCGGGAGCTATTTTTCTAATATAAGGTAAGTTAAGCGAAAGTGTTTACGCTGCGAAAAATAGATCCGTTTAACTGTGTTAAATATTCTTGCCTTTAAAATTCTTTTAACAAAACATTTCGACTCTTTGTCTCGTTGAAAGAAAACAACTTGTAATACGAGCAAATATAGGTTATTTATATATAATTATATCAAACGTTTATAAAAAAACATGAACTGTAAAAAAGAAAAGCAAAAAATAGTCAGTAACGCACACGCAGTTCGTCTGATGTTTAAAAAAATATAATAAAAATGAAAAAAGATGTCCGAAGCGTAGTCCATAGTGCCTGCAGTCGTAGAAAGAAAATTCCCTATTCGATGGTTAATCGGGAAATCCTAGAAGAAGATTGTTCGTTCCTCCGAGACAATTTCTTCGGACGAAGAGAGTGCATAGCGGGATTAAAGTCCGGTCGTCTCGAGGATCCAGTCTTGATAGGAAGCGACTTCCGTGTAGACACCAGGATATCCGGGTCTGGCGCATCCATTGCCCCAAGAAACGATGCCAGCGAGGCGTCCATCGATCGTTAGAGGTCCACCGGAGTCACCCTGACAGGCGTCTTTTTCTCCTTGAGGACACGCGGCGCATATTTGTCCATCGGGAACACCGCCGAATGAGGAATATGCTTTGCTACATGCCTTCTTGGTTATCATAGGAACGCTGACCGTCCGCAGCTCCTCGGTGACACTGCTTCCTTCGTAGCGAGCGCCCCATCCGGTTATGACGGCGGCGCTACCGGCAACCGATTCCTCGTTCATTTCGAAGAGATCAATGGCTCGTTTTGTCGAGTCGAATTCAATCGGAGTCTTGAGCTTGATCAATGCAACGTCGTTCAGCGGAATTCCGTACATGTTGGTACTGTATTTTGGGTGACTCGTAAACTGTTCGACCGAGTGGATACTTCCGCCTGAGGACATGTACTGGGTACCGACGCGTACTGTAATTTGGCTCGACGAGTAGACATTGCAGTGAGCTGCTGTGACGATCCACTCTTTACCTATGATCGTACCACCGCAAAAACCGAAACCGTACATCTGCAGCGATGCCTGATGTGGCGCGTCCTCGATCGCCACTGGCTCACCCCCAACTATACGACCGTTTGGGGTGAAAGGGTTCAGGAGATTGAACTGCTTTGGCATCTGGTCGGCTAGAAATTTAAGAAATTATTTAGTGTATCGAACATGACTTGTTCAAAATAAAAAACTGATTTTTCATTATTTTATAAAATTGCATCAAGTTCATTGATATTTAAATAATTCGTATAAATCATAAGTACGACAACTTGCTATTCAATTATTATTATTTAATTAAATGTTTCTGATGTTGAAACTTTACTTTGCTTATAGATTAGTCATTTCTAGCACTGGCCCCAGTCAAATCTACTACTTTTATTAATTTGAACATGCAAAAGTATAAAAATTCATCTCATTGTAGGAATCCAAAAATATGCAGTATTTTAATAATCCATGCTAGACGATTTTTTACTACGCTAAAGCATATTCATATATTTAATTACCACGATAGTAAGTGATCCACCTTAAGAATTAAAAAGATAATATATATTGTCGTCTGTTTGACTCTTTTTTAAACTTTACAGAGAGAAAGCAGCTTCAATCTTATTGAATTTTGATCATTTTGGACCTTTTATTGTGGTTTTCAATTGAATCAGTCATGAACAAGGAAAACATTTTTTTCATTATAAAAAATTACAAGTTTATATAATTGTTTAAATGTGCAAAATATATTTGAGCGTTAGAATATTTACCAATGGCGACCGTTGCCACTGCTACGATTACTAGTAACTTGAACATCTTTCCAACTGGCTGCCTTACTGACTGATTGACATTGACTTAAGCTCAACATTTATACGAAATGAAACTACATGAAATATTGTAGCGTTAGCATAATCGAGAGATTCGTGGGACGATACGCGGTTTCCATTGAACCCGAAAGTCTCCCAGCTTTGTTTGGCTCACTCACGTCAATGTACTGGTCTGCGATAAGGTGATCGATACGCGAGACTAGAGTTCACCTGCGAATACGTGTAATCTCCATTAAGATTTACCGAGGATTGGACCTTCGCATCGATCTTCGTTTACGACAATTTTTCTGGATAAATTTCCGGTGATTTTGATAAATCATCAAACATTCATGATCTTTATCAAATTCTGCTTCAATATTTTATGAAAAAATCCAAGATTATTGGAAGATAATAAAAACCTGAACAACACAATACCTCAACTTTATTTGCATTCCTAATGTGTAGAACTTCTAATGTTTGAGGAATATTCAAACTCTTAATCTAATTTTGCTTTCTTCTAGAGAAAGATTTGTTTCAATAAAAAAAATTGCGACATTTCAATATCAGAATATTTGAAATTGGCCGAATCGTTCAGAAAAGTGGTTTAGAGAGAATGTTTGCCGTTTATGTGTGTGTGAGTGTGTATATATCAAGAGAAAAGATTTCATTGATTCATATAAATCAGCACATTAAAATAATTTTCGTTCATTCAAATAAATATTTATTTGATTGAATACGCATGATGCCGTCAAATAAATATCTCTTTGAAACGGTCATTTCAAATATATTGTTCATTTGAATAAAATAAACCGTTTCTTTAGTAAGTACTCATAAAAATTTATTTGATTCAATGAAAATAATTACTTCGTTCTAATGATTTGGACCACGATGAGAATATTTCATTGCCTTCAAGTAAACATTTATTTAATAGTACTTATTAAAGAAACGATTTATTTTATTCAAATGATTAATATATTTGAAATCACCGTTTCAAAGAGATATTTATCTGACGGTATTATGCGCGCTGTTGCTTGACGGGATACGTGATTTGTTTATTTTAATAGTTTTGTATCAAGAGCGCAAAACCAGCGAAACGTCGATTGTTAGATTGTTACCCAAATGGAAAGATCTTTGACGGAGGCTGGTATCCGCGAATACGTTAATACATTCGAAGATATGCAATAATAAATGAACATTTAACGGATCTTCGACCCTTTCCTCGGTTAGTACCGCAGGCATTCAAAAATAAAACATAACCTATAATGCAATCATAGATGTGCATCATGTCCTATTTATAGACACATATAAAAAAATAACAAAACAAATACTATGATAGATAGTATGTTTGTTAATGTGTATGTGTGTCGGACGGATCACGCGCGCGTTTTCCAAGCCAAAAACGCAATAAAATACGGTTTTGTTCAATAACAAGTGGTTCATTGTAATGTTTGTGTTACTACACCTTAACTTTGACTCCTTCAAAGTAAAATAAAGTAAGAACAGGCGTTCAAAGCGAACGTGCCCGATATGGCACGTCAGGCACTACAGAATTTGGTAAGATTCGCTCGAGAGATTTAAAATGTAGGATTTTAAAGAAACGCATCAATCAATTAGCATCAATGATGCATCAATCAATTTTAATTGATTCAATGTCACCTCATCAAGTTTTACAAATTTCGGGCAGATTGTACATTGGTTTCTCATTATTTTTTACCGTTCACATATGCTTCATCTATGAGGAATCGAAAATCGATTTCCTAATCTATTAGGAAATGGGATGACTCTCGGTAGACCCAATTGGATTAATGCCCAATGTGGACATTTTTTTACTTGATACGTAGATGGATGGATGCTATAGATTGATATATGTGCATACAACCTTTATTTCAGTCTTTCTGCAACTCTGGCAATTGTAATTTCATGGTCACCATTATGTTTGTCGAGGCCTTTTTGTATATAAATGGGATTCGCTTGAGATCGTCAAATCAGAGTTGCAAAAGAGTTAAAAGTCTATGCTTGAACAATTACGACTATAGT
Organism: Cylloceria caligata; assembly: GCA_963942595.1. Taxonomy (NCBI): domain Eukaryota; kingdom Metazoa; phylum Arthropoda; class Insecta; order Hymenoptera; family Ichneumonidae; genus Cylloceria; species Cylloceria caligata. The sequence goes on along the minus strand of OZ012705.1, from coordinate 7,754,710 downwards.
GGAACTCTGAATTTAGGGTTGCACTGGTTCCGCTAAAATCAGCATATTTCCTCATAGAAGTGGCTTTGTGAAAGGTGAAAAATAATAAGGAAGCATTGTGCACAGTTCTACTTTGCAGATTTGTTCTATTACTGTAGCCCGAGGAAAAATAATTTTTACCAATGTAACGGGTGTGCAACTAAAAACAATGTACATAGTGAAATGTGTACAGTTTCATCGTAACTAACGTATATAAATGTGATTAGTAAGATCGCTGTTTGTGCATATTGCAAATTTTCCAAGAGGAGATTTATCGTCAATTTGATTGTTCTAAAATTGGAATTGAAAAAAAATGCAGATTCCTGAGAAGCCTGTGACAATTGATGTCTGTGGTTTCAGATAGGAAAAAAGATGGAAAAATTGCTTTCCGTCACGTCCGAATACAATAATCTCAGATCCGAATCAGTGATATCCACGATTGAAGCGACTTGCAGAAGAACGTATCGGAAATATAAATTTAACTGAATGTCAAAAGATTTTACGTAGGATTATGTGAAAAGCAGACGATAGTAACGTGATCTAGTGCTCTATCTGTGAATATCGATACGAATTATTAATCGTCTGCGCATGATGCTGCAAGAAATGACCAAGCGTGCACACAACATTGGTCAATAATCGGTCAATGCACGCCTCGTGAGTTGAATAAACGATTTGAGCTTTGAATAATATCTCAACAATCTCAACACACACTTCCCCAATCATTTTATCTGTTATTCTTTCGGCATTTAAATATGCCGGACCGTTCGACAAATCATCAAGTCACTCGGTGAACAACTTGGAAGAAACATGCTATCGTTGTCCGCTCTGCAACTCTTGGCTGCTGTCTGCTGTATCGGTGAGCTAAAAAAAATATTACTTTATTCCATAATTTATGACACGTTACTCTTATTTTGTCGATCATTTTGCATGATAAATTTTGCACGCAACCATCCTGCCAATAATAATTTTACGGGCTATTTCCGGATCAAGTATCATTCACGAATACCGTCCCTCGCAACATTGCGCCATCCTCGTTTTGCCATTCCGACAGTGTCCTATACGCAACACATCCTAATAATACCGCGCTCTAGCGTACTATAGAACGGTATAATTGGATGTGAACCCATACCCTTGAGGGTGTCTTTCTATTTGGAAGTACTCCTGGGCACGCAATATATACACACCTACATGTCTAAGACCTTTGGCGGAGAATGAGGGAGGAAAGAGTATATGAAACTAATGTGCTTCGTGTTTCAGCGGACGCGAGCAGGCTTCTGCGACCAGCATTAAACCCCAACTCGCCAAATGGTCGAATAGTGGGCGGGGAACCCACAACGATCGAGAAAAACCCTTGGCAGGCGTCACTTCAGGTTTACGGCTTTGGTTATTGCGGCGCTAGCATCGTTGCCGAAAACTGGGTCGTCACCGCTGCTCATTGCACGGCTTATTCCCCTTCATCGATCACCGTTAAGGTGGGAACGACATTCAAGAACAAGGGCGGCTCTAGTCATCCGGTGGTTGATATAATCAAGCACGAGAATTACAAAACCAATAAATACGGAATACCGGAGAATGACGTGGCTCTTATTCGTGTGAGCACTCCCTTCGAATTTGATGCGACTCGTCAACCGGTTGAACTGTTCGGTTACGAAGAGGAAGCTGCAGAGGGTGTTATGACTGTCATCACCGGATGGGGCGCTGTTCGTGAAGGAGGCAGTACCACCGAAGTACTTCAAACGGTCAGCGTTCCCGTTGTCTCGAAGCCTACGTGCAGCAAGGCGTATGCTTCGTTCGGTGGTGTTCCCGCTGGCCAAATTTGCGCTGCATATCCTAAAGGCGGCAAAGACGCTTGTCAAGGTGACTCCGGTGGTCCGCTTACCATCGGTGGACGCCTCGCCGGTATCGTTTCCTGGGGCAATGGATGCGCCAAACCCAGATATCCCGGTGTCTACACCGAGGTTGCTAGCTACCGCGATTGGATCGACAGTAAAATAAAAGTATAAGCGGTTTCTTCTGGATCCTCACATCAAATCATATAGGTGAATCAAACGGATCACAAATTTCTTTCACTGGTTGTAGCTGTAAATTCAAAATAAACAACAATTTGCATACCAAACAATTGTACTAATATTTTAAAACTGCCTAATTACTTCCGAACTCTCGTACCAATATATGTGTGAAAACGATAGCATATTGAAAAAAATGGGCGCCTCAGCACAATAGAATGTTCCCTCAACTTATATTGTCTTCCAGTAAATAAATGGAGGCTGTAGAGATGTCTAGAGAATAAAATGTTGGATTAAGATAAGCTGAAGCTGCCACTAAACTGTCTTGTTTTGACTTCCCCTATCCAGCGAACTTTGGTTCCCTGCATTAAAAAGCACAAATAAAATTGCATCGTGACATATAGAAGTTGGTTTATTTAAGAATGTATGTATAAATAACAATAATATTCCAATAGCCTTTAACGAGGAATAATAGAATGGTAGAGGAAGACATATCAATGCAGATATTAGAAAGATGACCAAGCTCTTTTGCCGCCGTGAGAAAGATGTTCAGTCTTCATCGAGCTTTACAAATGAACATCCTTTCGGTGGTTCAAGCGTTGTTAACGGACGATTGATAACACTAGTGAACCGATGCTCAATGAAGAAGTTGTCATTGATGGCAATTAAATTAGACTTTATTATCGTGCTCTCATGTCCTCTGGGGGAATCTCTGGAGTCATTGAAGCCTCCCAATGAATGTTAGCATAGTACCAAATCCCTCAATTAGCTGACGTAACTTTCTCCGAATGGATTGTGAATAGCGTACACGAATAATGTTTAGCTACTAGGGCAACCGGTTGATAGTCGTGCATGGATGGGATCGGACTATTTTGAAGTGAAATTGTTTTTTACATTCGACGTATAATTTTGGACTACCGATTTCTGCATGAGTAATGTAAAACGTCTGATTAAAATAACAGCAATACCAATTAATGTATAAATATTATTCATTTGGAAATGTGGATGTTGTACATAGCAGAAGTCCGTCATTGCTTTTCATTTTATTTAATGAAGAGAATTATTGTATTCGACACACGTTAAGTCATTCCAAAGAGAATTAAACATTGGCGATGCTTTGGATCCAATCGCGGAAGTAAGCGACTTCGGTATACACGCCGGGTCGTCCACGCTGGGCACAGCCCTGCCCCCAGGACACTATACCTGCCAGACGTCCCTTTACGCTAAGTGGGCCACCCGAGTCATTCTGGCAGGCGTCCTTGCCGCCCTCATCATAAGCGGCGCATATTTGTCCTTTGGAAAGTCCACCCAGATGGCTATACTGTTCGCTACACTTGGATTTTGAGATTATGGGTATTTCTACAAGGTTGAGAAATCTGGGAAAATAGTCTCCGGTGAATCCCCAACCGGTAACTACTGAAGTTGATCCTACGGGGGTATCTTCGTCTTGATTGAATAGTTCGATAGGTTGGCGTGTCTCGTCGAATTCGAAAGGTTCCAAAACGTGGATCAGGCCCACGTCATTGATAGGATTTCCTTGATAGCCGATTTTGTATTCAGAGTGGGCGATGATTCTATCGACTGTATGAAGCGAACCGTTGTAATTGTAGTTAAACTTGTCAGAGGTACCGGCAAGTATAGAATAGTAGTTGATGCTATCGCTGATGCAATGAGCAGCAGTAACTACCCAGTGCTCGGAGATAATGCTGCCACCGCAGTAGTGATAACCATCCAAACGAATACTGATCTGATGCGGATTTTCTTCTATGGTTGTCTCCACGCCGTTGATGATCTTGCCGCTTAGACGAGCAGCAAATGACAATCTATCGGGCACTTGCTTCGGCAAAGCGCCAGCTGAATAATAGAATCACAATATAAACATATTGAATTGTCAGTTACGATAATATAACTCGAGCAGTGGGTCTGGATTTTGAAAGTTTATTCATAATTCTCATCATTATTGTTGTTGGTTACTCCTTAAGCAAAGTGTTATTGATAATGTAGATAGTACTAGCTTTGATAATGGACTACAACGTTGATCTTTATTGTGGCAAAGGAGCTTGCTGTTTCAGTATCACTCGATGTTCCTATGGTTGAAGTCATATCGAGCTTCAAAATTCTTTTTATAATCCAATAAACCGTCGAATGATCAATCAAACCTATGTGTCATTGCCAATATACAAAGATGTATCTTTGTATATTTTCATCATTTTAGGTTCAACATTTTAATCAAACTAGAGTATTGTAATTTGTATTCGAATAAGTTAAAATCTAATATTCTTCCAAAAGTCAAGCAGCTCAGATTAATAATTGCACTTGTATATTTACCGGATGCGACCGCCCCAAGTAGAATCCCAACAGCGAAGAACTCGAACATCGTTGGTTTTTCGTTGTCGACTGCATGTTGTTTGCGTCTTTTATACCCGAATATCAAGATATTAAACTCTTACTACCACTACGATGCCGAAAGATGATCCACTCATGTACAAATTTCCATCCTAATTATAATCTTAAATTCGATATACTTCAATATACCTGATACTTACATACACCAGTGGCAGGGACAACATTTTTTACAGGAGTAGGAGGACATTAGGAAATATCAAAGCATCCTGAAGTGGAAGATAAGGCATTATCGATTGTAGGAGAATTGATAATACTATCTTCCTGTGAAATTTAAAAAATTCGAATTTAAAAATGTAGGTCATTTGAGAGTCTGAAGAAAGTCTCGTTATCAAAACATTTTTTCACGCTTTATCGACGATGATATTATTTTTATACTGCTAATTAGTAGATGGAATGTTAAATATCAATCGAAAACTCATCTAAAGATTTAAAAAATCATTTTATAAAATTCAAATTTAATACAATGGACATCAAATTAGATTAATTGCATCGGTGATTTTATTTTTTTAGAGGTTTAAAATCGAACCATTGGTTTTCTTTTGAATGAGTTGGTTTTCTACAGCTCGTTTCGACGATGCGATTCCTATTCAACTCGGTTGGGTTTTGTTCTATGATGTTTGAAATTCTTTCAGAATAAGAAAGAGTTGCTCCTAGCAAAGCAACAGAGTGAGTTAAGGAAAAGTCTCCTATCTTGCGTCCTTATTTTACTCTACCATAATCACCTTAACTTCCCGATCCTCTCGATACCCTCAATCCTGGCAACCTTGAATATCCGAGTACGACTTTCATCACAAAGGATTAAACCAAGTAGCTTACCGTCGTGGCTTTATAGTAGCGTGCATCACGTTAACGTCTATCTAATCTTTTCCTGTAAGCTCTAGGATAATAATTTTAAACCAACTTTGCCCGTCAGGCTTGAATTTTATCAAGATTTTAGCGCCAGGTGTTTTGTTCGATTATTTCTATTACCATGGCGGTCACGATTTCTATTATACAGGATATCTTCTTGTTGTAATTTCCGAAGAAGTCATACCAATGAACTTGTAGTAAGTAACAAAGGTGTTCGCTATAGCTGTTGAGTATGACGATTCGAACATGTGTAACGCTTTAACGGTTGACGATACTTTGTAGAGTTTGTTCGCTTGATTGTGTCCACGCAACGTCTGAATGTTAGCTGATGTTAAACCAAAGACGGACTTTGTGCTCTACGGGAATAGCAATACGTATTTCGCAGTATTTGAATGTTATCGCAAAGGATTAAGTTAACATAAAACGCATTGGCATTGAAATTAATACATTATTGACTATACCATAGCTCAGGTATCGATTTAAGATTTCGATTAGCTCGTTAGAAGCTGCACTGCAGTTCTTCCGAGGACGACAGCGTTGGAGCCATTTTTAAAATAAAAACTGCTTCTACTCATCAAGTCCGCGATAGATATTTTCATAAATTTTAGAAACGTGACATCTTCTTCGATCGAGATATAACTCATCCGGATTTTTTAAATCAGCCAGAGTTCGATTATTTCACGATCACGTTTATCCGCACGTTTATGAATCTGGTCTTGTCGATAGTTTGTAATTTTCTTCCATTGTTTCAAGGCCGATTACAATGATTCTTGAATTTTTTCAAGCTAATTAACGCTCTTAACAATCGGATGATCTGTGTCCGAATAAATATGACGTGAGAAATATCCAAAGACTCGAATGGCACATACTCAGGATACACTGACGAAGAAACTAAAAAAAAATTACTCGAACCAGAATATGAAATATTTAGTTATTTAAATAAAACAGTTGTAGAAATAAATAAGCGAATCCTTAGTTTAACCAAACATTTGTTAATTGAATCAAATATTTATACAATTGATGAAATGTTTCAATATTCTCTCGTAACCATTGATTAGTTGACTTTTCCAAATATTTTTCGCAGTGACCTTAAAATTTAATTGTAAATGTTAGCAATTTTTAAAAATTGATATATTCTTCGTTTATCATCTCATCGATTCCTTGATCGATTCATCCTATTATCATCCGATCTTATTCTTATACAATGTATTCAGTGCGTCTGATTAAATCGATCTGAAGATTACGATGATTGAAACATTTTATCGTAACTGATGCATGATTAGATCAAATAAATGCGACTACTATATCAATCGTATTTGTAGCTCCAGCACCAATCGTTCATTTCAATTTAATTGCGGACCAATGGATACGTTGTACAAATTATTAATTCGATTGTTCAGTCTCCGAAGTTTTTAGGATTGGTTAAAACAACTATGTATTTAATTTTTACAAAAATGTATCACCTGCTACTCAGATACTCTTGACTCAAAGTAGTTGTTGCGTCAGATAAGTCATGTAAGCGTATCGAATCGTTAATATTGTCTATTGCACAAACGTTTAGTTACTCAACTTATATCAGTATTCAGTCAACCAATCAGAAGTCACCTGCATATTTCAATTTAATTTGACTACTTTCTTCTGCCAGTGAGAGAGAACAGGGCTCTATAGTATAATAGAATGTTCCCTAAACACATATTGCATTCCGCTGAGGGAATGTAAAATGTAGAGATGTCTGGAAGATAAAATGCAGGAAGAGGATATAATTTTTCACACAAGATCTGGCGGAACAATATTTTTCCTTTCCAGCTGAAGTTGCCATTAAAAGTGGTATCTCTCGACTTACCCTACCCTCTGCGGACCCTTTATGGAGTAAACTTTGAGACTCCCTCCATAAAAAAACATGTAAATAAAAATGTATTGATCTATAGAAAGTGATTTATTTCAGAATGTATGTATAAATAACAATGACAGTGCGATAATATTTAACGAAATAAAGACGAATGGTAGAGGAAGGGATATCAATGTCGGTATTGGAAAGAAGATCGAGTCTTAGAGCCATCGTGAGAAAGATGTCAAGTATTCGTCGGGATTTTCAAAAGAAGAACATTTCATTGTTCCAAGCATTGCAGGCTATCGTTGTTAGTGCTAGTGAACCGAGGCTCAATGAAGAAGATAGTACTGACGACGATGAAGCTTTACTTCATTCTCTCATATTTTTCGAAATCCAATGACGGAAATAGGCGACTTCGGTGTACACACCGGGATTGCCAGGGAGGCCGCAACCGTTACCCCAGGACACGATACCTGCGAGACGTCCATCAATGACGAGAGGACCACCGGAGTCACCTTGGCAGGCGTCTTTGCCTCCTTTCGCGTAACCTGCGCAAATCTGGCCAGGATTAATGGTGAAGATGTTACCGTAAGCCTTCTTACAATCGTCCTTTGAGATGATTGGAACGGTAACGGACTGTAGCATGTGTGGTTTCAAGTTGATAAATTTGGAATTTGAACCCCAGCCGCTGATGACGGGATACACTCCCGCTGTGATTTCTTCGCCAATTTTATAGAGTTGCACTGGTTGACGAGTGCTGTCCATTACAATGGGCGTTTCCAGACGAAAGAGGGCAATGTCGTTGCTAGGAACTCCCGAGACATCAATGACGAAATTCTCGTGGCTCACGATACGGGAAACTTTGTGGATTGAACCACCGATGCGAGTGTGAGATGAACCAGCTCGAATGGAGTAGTATCTGGCTGACATAATGACGCAATGAGCTGCCGTTAGCACCCAGTCCTCGTCGATGATGCTACCACCACAAAAGTGACGTCCTCCAATAGCGATACTGACTTGGTAGGGTACTTCATCGATCACGGTGTCTTTGCCATCGATTATACGACCTTCGGGAAAACCAGCCCTTGACATGAAACTCGGAATTGGATCGGCTGTATTGAAAAAGATATTGTTTTATAAAGACTCCTTTATTGACTTTCAATATTTATTATTTATTATTAAGTGTGTTACCGATTGTAGCGCCGACCAAGGCAACGATTGTGAGAAACTTGATCATCTTTGTTCTTCTTCTACCCAAAGCTTACTGAATATCGCGGAGACGATACAGGTATTTTATACAATTGGCATATTCGTTCGAATTCGAGTTACCCATGTTCTAATCAATCGATAATTATCGTCAATGATGTACTGCTCGTATATCTCAAAGGAACACAATTAAATATCTTTAATTAAATTTACGCAACCTCGTTATTATTATCTGGCCGGATTTCGTAAACCAAGAATTCCCGGCAATGTCGCGGTTATCAATTTCAAGTACATGATAAAAACCCAGGTTTAATTCGACACACACACACAGATAAACAATCTAGACTGGATTCGCCTGACGCACAATTTATGAATTTAATATTATTCATTCATCGAATAACAACAACAATAATAATAATAATACTAATAATAAAAATATTAACAATCACCGATATTGTTATATTGGAATGTGCATGTCATTTTTATACAATTGAAAGTTTTTAATTTCAATAATTCCTCGGGTTTTGGCATCGTACTCTTTTCAATTTATGTACAGAAAATAAATTAGTTTACGGCGTATCCTCCCTTAATTACCTGACTTGTAATTTTCTCAGACTTTACTATAAGCCACGTATATAAACTATTTTTAACTGTCAATAAAAAGGGCAATTGGTTCATGGTTGTGCGTGGAGAGAAAAGGGCTATGATCATTTACAAGTCAATTTAATTATTTTTTTACAGTCGTTGTATAAATGTAGACTACAGATTCCTGCATGCATAATATAAAAGATCTAATAAAAAAAACATTATTATCAACTGCTGTTATGAATATAATTTATTCGAAAATGTGGATGTCATATACAGTAGAAGTACGTCATTGCTTTTCTTTAAATGAAAAGAGAGGGAGAGAGAGAGAGAGCCAGAGAGAGAGAGAAAGAGAAAGAGAAAAGAGTGAGCAAGAGCGTGCACTTAACATACATGTTAACATGTTAGTCTAACAGTATAGTGCATTACTCCTTTTTTCTATTCGGTATCCATGAATTTATGCTCAGTTTCCATACACTATCACACATTGGCGATTTCCTGGATCCAATCGCGGAAGTAAGCGACTTCGGTATAGACACCGGGTCGTCCACGTTGGGCACAGCCCTGTCCCCAAGACACGATACCAGCGAGTCGTCCGTCTACGCTAAGAGGGCCACCGGAATCACCCTGGCAGGCGTCCTTACCACCCTCATCGTAAGCAGCGCAGATCTGTCCTTCGGGAAGTCCACCGTAATGGCTATACTGTTCGCTACACTTGGATTTCGATATTATAGGTATTTCTACAAGGTTAAGAATCCTGGGAGAATATGTTCCGGTGGTTCCCCAACCGGTAATTACTGAAGTCGATCCAACGGGGGTTTCTTCGTCTTTATTGAAAAGTTCGATAGGTTGGCGTGTCTCGTCGAATACGAAGGGTTCCTTAACATGTAGCAGACCCACGTCGTTGATAAGAACTCCTCTATCATTCCAGGTGTATCCAGGATGGGAGATGATACTATCAGCTTTATGTATCGAACCGTTGGGGTTCAAGTTATACCTGTCAGCGGTACCGGCAAGTACGGAATAGTATTTTACGTTATAGATGAGACAATGAGCAGCAGAAAGTACCCAGTGTTCGGAGATAATGCTGCCGCCGCAGAAGTGACCGCCATTGTAACGGATACTGATCTGATGAGGATTTTCTTCAATGGTCGTCTCCACGCCATTGATTATCTTCCCATCCAAGCGAGGGACAAACGGCAAATTGTTTGGCACTTGCTTCGGCAATGTGCCAGCTGTAAGACAGTATAACAATATAAACATATTGAAGTGGCAGTTACGATAATATAACTTGGGCAGTAGATTTAAAGTTGCAATAGGTAATTCGTAATTCTTATGATTATTTTTGCTGGCTATTTTCCAGAAAACTGTTATTGATAGAGTTGATACTAGATTTGATAACGGACTGGAATGTTGATCTTTTATCGTGATAATGAACTTGCTCTTTAAGTAAACTTTTTGAAAAGTGGCTACAATTTGGGTCAACTTCAAATTTTTACGAATGATTAATTCAATAATTAAATTCCTCAGGTTTAACGATTCGATCAAGCGTGCAGATCCTCTTCATATGTTTTATACCACATGTGTGAATAACCTATATTCTGTACGATATATGCAAAAGAAAAAGCCTCCCCGTCACACAAGACACCCGAATATTACTTGCATTAGACAAGTGCAATTAATGATAGTCACTTGCACTTTTCCAAGGACTTGCTTTCCAAGTGTAACTCAATATGCCTAAAGTCATATCGTGCCTTAAAATCCTTTCTATAATCCAGTAATCCGTGGAATAATCAATGAAAATTCTGTAACTTTCTCAAAGTATAAAGCAACGTAATATTCATAAGAAATACTTTAATGAAACAAGTTAATTGTGCCTTGTATCCGAATAAATTAACATGTATTTTTTTTTTAAAAGTCAAGCAGCTCAGATGAGTAATTGGACTTGTATATTTACCGGATGCGACCGCGGCAAGTAGAGCCACAACTGCGAAGAGCTTGAACATCGTTGGTTTTTCGTATAAGGTGTGGCTACGTATTCTTCGAGTCTTAAATACCCAAAAGTCAAGATGTTAATCTCTTACTACTACTTTGATGCTAATAGGTGATCCACTTATCTACAATATATTCAGCTTAATTATAGTTGTAAATTGGTGTGGGGGTTTCTACGATAGTAAAAGGGATCTAGGAAAGAGCATAGCACCGTAAGTGGAAGATAAGGCATGATCGATTATAAGCGAATTGATAACACTATCTTAGTGCCTAAAACCTATGGAGCACATATTGCCACGTACTCACAGTACTTATTAAACGATCACTGATCTTCGTGAGGATTCTAAAATGTAGGTTATGTGCGAATCTGAAGAATGTCTCGTTATCAAAAAATGTCTTGACGTTTTGTCGACAAGAGTATCGAAGTACCGTTTAAAGATTTACAAAATCATTCAATAAAATTCAATTTTTATATAGTACACGTCAGATTAGATTATCTAAATAGTTCAAACTTTGAAATTATGTTAGAATCACGAGGCTAGCATCTTCATTTTAAATTAGTTGTTTATGCTATCACTTGGCTCAACGGTTCAGTGCCTAACCAACTCGGGTGCACCCAAAATTAAGGGACCATCTCAGTGTGACGGGAATGAAAATTGCTGATTTTTATGATTTTTTTATCGATGAATAAGATTCGATGTTCTGTCCTAATTTTTTTGGTTCATTCAAATGACCAATGCTCTACATAACATTTAAAAAAATATAATTACTTTTATTTTTTACACAATATTTTTGGCCACTGCAAGATAATGCCCAAAAAATAGCGACTGATGGTATAAAGTTCTACTCCTCTGAAAATTGTCTGAAACAAAAGACTCAAAACGATTATTAATCAGTATGAAAAAGCCTAGAAATGTATTGAGGATTTTTTTTCGATGTAAATTAAGAAAATCGTGGTCATTTCAAAATGAAATCTCAAATTGGGCATTTTTTCGACAGAGATTTTCATACGAACTATCTTGTTAAAAATTAATTTCTCTTGATCTTCATCATCACTCTCATCTGTGTTTGACAGTAGGATTTTTTTTTAAGCTGAATTTATTCAATACAACCACAATTCCTTAAGGAGCTTTGTGACGAAGCTGTGCGAGGGGATCCGGAGAGAAGCTTTACTAATCGCTTTAGTCAGTATCCGCCGCGTGACTGAACTAGAGAGAGATAGGCGTTATTCGTCAAGTAGTTTAGCCTCAAAGACCAAACCGTCAATATTTAAAAAATGTTAACTACTATGCGTTGGCTTTTAATTTATATTAAAAAGAAACTGGCAGAGAAAATCGCTTTAATCTATTAGCGATGATAATGCTTACCTTGTAACTTGTATGGTTTGGGATGTTTCTTTCGATAATAGAAAGTAAAATCTACTAGCAGACCCCGATATTAAAAGTTTCTTAAAGGGTGAAGCCCTCGTATTTTGTAAAACATTATTTTCATATAATAGATTTGTTAAAAACACATACTTCATGATCCGGCATATTTTAGTTTCGTGGAAGGTTTCAGTAGGAGAAGTGTACCAAAACACAAAAGTTAATGAAGAATATTTAAAGGACGCTACTGATTTACGAAGTTTTTAAATGGGTAATTATTATGGGGACTCCATTTTTTATTTCCCTGCAATTTTTATATGATAAAGGGTGAGGATCAGCCAAATAAATTAAATGCGATTCAACATGAATTAAATACTTTTTCGATTTTTATTATATCATATTTGTTCCTTATTTTTCGATTTACAGACACAGATGCGTGTCGTGTACAAAAAGAAATAAATGTTCTATCGAAGCTTTTGATTTTTCTTCGTTTGTATTCTCAATACTTTCTGTACTCGGAAAGTACAAAGCGTATAACGCAATGAACTCGTGTTCAGTTGAAATGTTAAAATACATGCTTAACAATTAATATCAGGTATTTTTGCTACATCTAAAGATTATGTGTTTATCGAAACATTAAGCGATAATCGTGGTTCCCAGAAATATTTTTTTTGTTACTGCCATTTTAATAGACCATGCGAGTTTCACATGGAATACGTGGTCTCGATAAGATGTCTTTACGACGTATTACTATTGATCATTATCTCAAGAATTTGGGATATAATCAATTAGGAACATCAGGTGCGCCATCTTGGCCTCGGTTATATTGAAATAATACATAAATTTGCTCATAAAATGGTATTTATTTGTTAATGTTCTATAGTGTCAAATGACAAAATCAACATCTCAAATAATTGTGACGATACGAAATACAATAAACAAACAGCTGTACTATCCAGATGAGCATACTGTCCAAACACATAATAAATTATGGCAATGTGAAAAATTGTGTGACTTAGATGTCAGAATTTGCCTTGATCCATGAGCGATAGGCAGCAATTTCGGTATAAACACCGGGTTGTCCGGGGAGTGCGCAACCGCCGCCCCAGGAGACAACACCAGCGAGACGTCCCTCAATGGCAAGGGGGCCACCAGAGTCACCCCCGCAGGAGTCCTTGCCACCTTCGGGGTAACCTGCGCAGATCTGGTTAGGGGGAAGGCCACCAAATTTTCTGTATGCCTCATCGCAGCTTTCCTTGGTAACTACGGGCACACTAACGGTTTGAAGAACCGGAGAGTAACCAGAATTTTTAGTTCTGCCCCATCCAGTGACATTCGCAAGTGCTCCAGCTGGAGTTATCTCGTTATCGTTGAGGAGAGAGATCGGTCGACGAGTCTCGTCGAACTTGAAAGGCTCTATGACCCGAATAAGGGCAATGTCATTCTTTGGAACACCGTAACGGTTAGTGGTGTAGTTCTCGTGACTTATGATCGAAGCGATGGAGTGCTGAGTACCACCCTGAGTTAGGTACGCGGAACCAGCGCTGATGCTGTAGTAGATGTTCTTGTGAGTAGTGCAGTGAGCAGCAGTCAGAACCCAGTATTCCCCGATGATGCTACCTCCGCAATTGTGTTCACCAAATAGGCGGAGGCTGATTTGGTAGGGCACTTCCTGAATGGTGGTGTCCTTGCCGCCTACGATACGATCCGCAAGCGACCAGGGGACACTTGGTGGCAATTCCCGCGAGAGTGTGGCGGCTGTGCGAATCAGAAAAAAAGAAAAAGTCGTAACATGACACCGTACAAATAATATATATTTAATTTTAATATAAATAGTTACGGATTCGTAAAAATGATTTGCCTCCACAGGTACTGATAGACATGAAATGCAATTCTGAAAGTGATGACGCCGTAATGATTTTTAGACCTTTGTTTGTAACGTAATTGAGAATTAAAAAGTTACATAATCGCCGAAAGCAATTCAAACGGCTTAAGAAGGAGGGTTTATGTAGAGTTAGTCTATATCGTTATTGTGATTATGTATTTCGTTCGTCAGGAAAATAATTTACTAACCAGATGCCACCGCGGCTAGGGCCACCAGTGCCAGAAACTTGAACATCTTGCTCGTTGGTTGTCTTCGGGTACAGTGTGAAGTTATATTTCTGAACTAGCCTTATGTACTGCCGAACCTAATCTGTCGCTTTGATGTATTTCCGATATCCCCGTACACCATCATCGTAGTTCCAATAACGGGTCCGTATCAGTGGAATTTTTTTCGCTATCGTTATTCACACGACGATCGTGTGGATAACTCGCTCTCTTGATTCATTACGAATTCATAATCTGGTACCTGATGGGTCACTATTTTTTTGAGTATCAAAATCCAGTATTAAGGAGAAGGGACTCTAAGGGACGAGGTCAATTCAATGATCGTGTCTGATGTCGTTGTTTGGGTCTGCGTCCTATACTCAGATAACAAATGTTGCAATGACTTTGAAATTATATATATTAAAATCACGTATATTAGATCGAATTTAATATAAATAAATAAATAAATAAATAAATAAATAAATAAATAAATAAATAATCAAATAAATAATTAAATAAATAATTTTATAAAGCAGATATGTATTTACTTCATGTTAAACTCAGCCTTACATGCGTGAAACAACGTAATCGTTTTTCTGGGTATATCCTTAATAGTTTTTCCGTGAAAAATATCAATGAGGAAGCAAGGGGAAAATAATAACCGTTTGGAATGATAATTGGTCGAAATTGTCTACAACTCCATGTCTTACGAGTATTTTCAGAATTGAACGTTGGAATAGGTGTAAAAAATGTATAAGTTATAGTGGGGCATATTAATTATTCTTTCACACTTCTTTATTTCTTGATATACTTAAGACTGAACCATCTGAAAACTATTGTAATTTATCCCAACTCGAACTGGTTATCTCGTCATAAACAAATCGGGTATCCAAATACGTAGATGTCGATGCAGGAGTCCAAACTCTGGTTTCATCGACCTGGACTATAACTTCTACACCAGAAATCGACATGGAGATCGACATATTAGCGAATCGAGGAGGATTCCTCACTGGGTCCTGATTTATAATTTATATCGACGGTTGCAGGGCTCTAATAGATTTTTATTTAAAAAATCGGGCCTACGGTGAGGGTTTCGAGAGGAAGTTGGAATAATCCAGGCCTAAAGGGTTCCTTAAGTTCTCAGAATGTACGTTCGTGGCGGCAGCGAGATATTTTTATAATAGAGAAAGATAATTATAGCAGTTTAAATAAATCTCAAAATTGTTCTGTTGACCTGGATCACGAAAGCCACGATACAGTGAACCCAAACTCGGAGAACTTTTGAGAAAATTAATGTTGATCAAGAAGGTTGAAGCGCGAATTGAAAATATTCAGAATTGGCTGAAATAAAAATATGATATTAATGAATAATAACGAAAGAGGTGTGCTAAATTTCAGATTTTGTTTCTAAATAGTTTCTCTGTAATAAATAAATAAAGTTCAAGTTTCGCTCTTATGCGTTAAGTTTCATGGCAATAGAAATACGATTACTTATAAATGGAGAAAGGGAATTGAAATATATTGAAAAATTCATGGAAACATAATAATGGCAAGGGGATACTACCGAGCAACGAACATACGCATTTCAAAGCAATTCACTGTCTAGGCAACAAGTGAAACCAATCTTTCAGATCTTGTATCGGCACGCTCGGGATTCCGCACAGCGGACCTCTCGCTCCGTCATTACCTACCCCGCACCGCGCGCGTCAAGGGTCTATCACCCCACGATTCCAGCGCTCCACCCTCCTTAATGTAAGATATAAATTCGTGACACTAATAAAATTGTATGACAATTTTACATTAATTTCCATATAATAAAGTAAATTGAACATGTACGAGGACCATTTGAAAAGTTTCCGATCTCATCGACCTTTAGGTAACTGTAGAAAGAAATTTCTTTCGCCGTTCAATAGATGGCCTTGACATATGTAAACCGTAAAAATTTCAAGTCATTCCGATCATTACTTTGTCTATGGCACTCTTCCAAAGTTGTCAGCTGATATTGTCTGTCAACAATGACGAAAATTGAGTATCGCGCAGTGATAAAATTCCTTCATTTGAAAGAGAAAAGACTCAGAAAATAAAAGACTCTGTCAGACTCTATATACGGTGAAGCCTCCCCTTTATTTACAACGGTCCAACATTGGGAGGCCGAGTGTAAACATGCTCGTACGAGCATTTTATAGACGAGGAACGTTCCGGGCGCCCGAATACCGCTACAACTGACGAAATGGTCGATTTAGTGCATCAAACTGTGATGGAAGATCGTCGATTGACTGTTACGGATATTGCTGAGGCTTGTGGGATATCATCTGAACGGATGCACAAGATTTTACATCAAGATTTGGATATGAGAAAATTATCCGCGCGCTGCGTGCCGCGCTTGTTGACGATCGACCAAAAGCGCATTCGGACGGACATGTCGCGCGAGTGTCTTAGCCTGTATAAAAAAAAAATCCAGCGGAATTTTTGCGGCGAATGACAACCGTCGTTGAAACCTGGGTATACCATCATACACCTGAGACCAAACAACAGTCAATGCAGTGAATTGCGGTGGGGGAACCAACTCCAAAGAAGGCAAAGGTCGTTCTCTTTGCAGGAAAAGTGATGGCGACAGTTTTTTGAGATAGCCGTGGAATAATTCTTATCGATTACCTTGCAAAGGGTGAAACAATCAACGGACAGTACTACGCTGCATTGCTGGATAAATTGAAGGCCACGATTAAGAAAAAATGTCCGCATTTGGCCAAGAAAAAAAATCCTATTTCACCCGAATAACGCTCGGGTTCGCACGTGCATGGTCGCAATGTCAAAATTGAAGGAATTGAAGGAATTGAAGTTTAAATTGCTTCCTCACCCACCCTATTCGCCATATCTAGCTCCCAGCGACGTTTTCCTGTTTCCTAATTTGAAAAAAATTCTCGGGAGAAAAAAATATTATTCAAATGCAGAGGTGGAAAACAATGTAAACAAGTATTTTTCAGGTTTAGAGAACCAATTTTTTTTGGACGGTTTAAAAGAATGGAAGAAATGTTGGACATTTGGATACATTTGGTATCGAGTGGCAGGGAGACTACGTCGAGAAATAAATTTTGTTTTGCTTCGAAATATGTGTTTTTTTTTAAAGGCCGGAAACTTTTCAAATAGCCCTCGTATTTCAGAAGTAGACAGTGTACTATCTGATTGCAATTAGAATATATAACTGGTAAAATATACGCAGTTAGAAAAATACGTCACGTTCATCTACCGAGAGATTAGTATGACCAAAGTCTAATTGATAGAAAACTAATCCAACGCAGCTCTTTTTATAATCACTGGCGCGATCGATAGACTCACCTATTGTAGGTGAATCATAAAAAAAAGTATTAAACTCGTGGTGTCAACAGATATGAGTGCTATCCCTCTATTATCGTAAATACTTTTATTGCCACTTTCCATTAGTGTTAAACACAATAAAATATAGCTCTGTTGTCTTTGCATTGATTTTTTCTTATGCATTATGAAAAACCACTCGCAATGTTCAATAAGTCGAAATATTATTTTCTGTATTGAATATAATTTTTTATCTTCTTTGCTATATTTAATTAATTCATTTTTAATCAAGGAATCAAAATCATGTAAATTGTTGACGCGCTTCTCGCGACGCTTTCAATAGTTTCTCGCATGGATTGAGCTATTCCATAAAGAAGAATGTAGAAATCCTGTGAGATTATTCAGTAGCTCCTGAATATTATCCCGGTATCTCAGGATTTTGAGCTTTATAGTTCTATCGACTTGGCACGTTAAAGCAACATTCTTGAGCCACGTGATATGGAAGTCGCGGAAGACAATGCAAAATTTAAAAATACCTGGGTTCTAGGCGAATCAATATTATGTTAGAGTGTTTCACGATATCGCAACACTTTCACAATTCTGTCATTGAGTACGATTTTTTTTCACTGGCAAAGCGAATTGATTTTCTACAGAACGTTATCTCAACGATGCTTCTTTTATCGCAACGTGACGATTAATTATCCTGCCTCGCGATTTATCAAGTATCAATCTTCATCGCAGTATTCCGAATTACCGATAGCCAGTGACGAGGGTAACATATCAACTTCGGTATCTCAGTCTGTATAGAATTACATTTAAATGAGACAGTAGATTATCGAAGTTATCACCAAATCATTCCAATTGAGAACAAATCTGTGTTCTAATGAACCTTATAGTAATTTATTAATTTGTTCATTACTGCGAACCTGAAATTTAATAATTTGTCTGTGGCGTAGTAGAAACGCGAAGGGCGACGATTTTGTCGCTCAGTCCACATCGTTCGCAACGTGGTAGATTGTGCAGATCATTTCTGGCTCACCTTGTCGAGGCCCCGTCAATCTTACAGCCGATAAAGGCAGGCTGCTGTACTAAACTCGTTAATAGTTGCAAATTTATGGACGTAACCTCTGTGTACCGGCTGCGTGTACTACTCATGTGTCGACAAACTTAATTCGCTCACTACGTAATATATAACGTAACTATGCCAGGCGAGCTCGCTCATGACATGATCATAGGATTCTGTGTAGGTAACTTTGTATTCACTGAGAGAGATCGTGAGAATTTAGAGATGAAAATTAACAGACGTGTACATATTCACCTCTGTTCAATTTTTCTTGCAAGATACCGGATAGCCTCTATAGAGGAACTTGCGTGAATATAATACTTTCCTATTTTTTTATATGGCAATTTATTTTTAGCTCCTCTCACTGAAAATAAAAATTCTACTGATAGTTAAAATGCAAATTTGAATACATAAAATCACATTAAAACTGTGGTGTATAAAACTTTACAGTGCGTACTGCACTGAACATTATTGAGAAAAAGAATCACTTGAAGCTACTGAATTAGCTGTTACCGATGACAAACAAGATATTTGTTTAATTAATATGAATATTTAATTGATCGAACGAACGATCAGTTTACTCGCATGTTTCTTTATTTACTACAACAATTATTTCGTTCGATCAACCAAATATATTGTTCACCGCCCGTAACCGCTAGATCAGTAGATTCAAGTGATTTGTTTTCTTTTCAGTGTACAGAAATATTCGAATTATTTATCGATTTATTAATTTATTCATCGTCAGCTTTGAATATTTTAACTGGTAATAATTGCGCCTTTGGATGAATTGAGTACTTTCGTTGAATTTCGTTGTACATTCAGTGATTAATTAAATATTTTAGTGTTTAAAAGACCCGAGGGCATCGAGCAGTATTCGGTGGAGTAAATTAGCAGTTTGGCGGAACCGGTATTAGCATCATGCGAAAGCCCTGTGGTACGCTGTTTGGCCGATGGGAATCGTCCTGGGATAACGAGGTTAGCAAGGCAGCGCATTTCCTGCAAGTTTTCTTCCGTATTATCGAGAATGAAAAAAAAAAAGAAGAAATGAAATGCTACGAGCTTGTACCGTGGCAGCTGAGCACGCTGAGCGTGCGATGCTCGCAACGCTCTGAACTTAAACCCTCCGGGTACGCGTTTATTTCACAATGAAAATACACGTGCAGCAGTTGTATATCTATACTTGAATTGTAGTAACTTCGATACGTGAACATCCTATCTCTACATACTCTTGTCTCTTGTTCTCTGGGATGTTTCACATCGTGCTTTTCCATGCATTTTCCATCGAGTTTATACGACTTTCCGAGAAAATGCCCTGTGATGCCAGCATCTGCTCAAACAAAATACAGCTTCTCAATTCTTACGCTACAATTTGTATGTATTTCTTATTCCCACAGCTCTTTTTGTAACATTAAGGTAGAATTTATTATATTTTTCTTTGAATTATGTAATTTATCTCTAAAATGTACGTTCATTTGGGAATGTACTTTTTGTTTGCTGTTATTTCTTGTTGCATTACGTGTTTTTCTCTTTTAAGAGCTTTGCCATGTCATTAAATATATATTTGATTGAGTAAACTCTTCGACGATCGCGTCTTTCTGTTGATTTTTGCTATGATGTTTCTAGGATGTTCCAAGTATCGTGGAGGACACGGTAATCGCGTTAGCAAAACACTGTACAATACGATATATTCATATCTGAGACAGCATTTTTTTATTTTGGACAGAAGACACTGTCATCTTTTTCCTCCCACTGATTTATTAACGTGAATGACAACATTCGTATGATACGTTTTTGTAAAAATGTTATATTTGTACGCAATTTGGGATTGTTGTGTCATGTACTTCGATTTAATAATGAAATTCATTTTTTCCTGGACGTAAAGATGCACGTTAATTTATTTTTGTCGTTTCCTGAGGGTTTTGAGGTGAAACAACTCAGACAGTTCAAGATAATCGACAGAACAAGTAGGTTTGCGCGTCAATTCAAATCATAAAGCTACCCCGCGTTGATGGTTGCCGCTGGGACACCGGTGGTACACGTCTGCCAGTCTCGTTTTGCTAATTGGAGTAGGCACGTCCAATCTATGACTCGTCATGTGGCATGAACTACTCGAGATTTGAATTAACCCGGCAGCGTTACCCGAAGCGATCTCGCAGTGATGCTGCGCTTGTCATGCGTAGACTGTAGACGTCATTAGGCTGTCGTCACTGTTTCTGCTTCCATGAAACTGATGTACACAGACGCGATGTATCGAGAAATCTCGATAGAATAGTCATGGACGTTCTATTGACATTTGTACCACCAGATATGGTCACGGGTTACGGGATCATTTGATAATTGATCAACTGGCTGGAATTCGAATAGTTATATCGGTCATCTCGTAAACTAAGAAATACGAGTCGAGAGGGTAGATATGAAGTTTTTATTTAAATCATCGCCAATAAAGAGTTGAACTCGTGTGAACATAGTGAGAAATAATGAAAATTTATTCAAACAGATTAAATTAATGAGGCGCAATTGACATACGTCCAAACAATTATAATTTAGATAATATTTTTTAAATTCATATCTCGTTCAAGACGGAACTATACGACGGGACCATAATTACAGTTCAAAGTTAAAAATTAGACTTTCTCGATCCAAAACCAACAGATCTGCTTCACGAAACTTAGACTGATTTTCGACTGTTAATCGTGATAACAAAAATATATGAATTTGCATTTAAAGTTGTCGATCGCTAGGCCAGTTGTGAGACAACTCATACTGATTCGGCATATTTTTGCTTATCGAGTGATGGGACTCGTAATCGCACGATCGAAAAATAGAATTCCGGACGCAATATATGGTTAACGTTTAGTAAAAAATTCCGCGATTATCAGAGCATTGTATTTATTACCTATAAGTTTAATTAAAGTAATGTTATTCGTTCGATCACCTCAAAGAGACATTTTTTTGTTTGAATAACTTTGTTTAATTTTGTACAAAACGAAATTTCTCTAGGAAATTTTATTTCCATTTATCGGTTACGGCCAACCTGTAAAATTTTTAAACCTGAAAGGCTTGCGGTTAGAGAAATAATAATTAAAACGGATTCGTTCTTACATGGTCTTACTCTTAATGGGATATAATTTGATATTCTTAGTATTAAAACGCTGAAGTATCGCAGTAAAATGGCAAATTAAGATAATAATGGCAAAGTCTACAGTTTAACAAGTTATAATCATAAGTACTTTTAATAAATTTCAGCATGCTTGATCGTAAATGCCGAACGTTTATTGAAAGTACTGCAAAATTATATTCATATGATCATTGAATAACTTTGGAAAAGGAATTAATGCCATAAAATACTATCGGTACATGTACCCTAGCGAATATTATTAATATTTGTTAGCTGTACAATACGAACTGCAGTAGTAAAATCAAGTAGGATTAACCAAGTATTCCTACGATCCGCTGGAGTTTCTTTGTATAGTAAATATAAAATAAATGAAATTTAGTGCTACTCCATTTCTGTTATTATTCTTGATCTCATTGCGAGAAAAGAGTGAACCATATGTGAGAGCCAAATGGATAAAGTGTTCGGTACGTAGAAATACCTGTGTAGTATAGTAATTTCGTATATATCGTACGATTCGAGCGTTGTTATTTGACAATGGAAACATATGGCTGAGTCAACATTGAGAATCGTTTATGCAAACTACTAGCGCTGACGGGACTCGAGGGGCGAAGTGGTGTAGGGTTGTTGGTTCATGGTTCCAGGCTCCAATAGAGAGCACTCGTCGAGGCGTTATTGCTCCCGTGTTATACGTTCTATCGGGCGTTGTACCACGATTGAACCAATAATGAACCAACGGTGAATAATCATAGCGGTATATCCATCACTGTGACCAATGCGATCGCAATAATTACTACGGAAGTTTCCAAATATAATTTCAATAGTTGTCACGTATTGGTATTTTCAAAAAGCAATTAATTTAATTTTAAAAACGTTTGCAAAGTAGAACCATAAACATTGCTTCCTCATTATTTTTCATCATTCACGAAGCCTATGAGGATGTATGTTGATGAATTTTGGCTTCGTGATAGAGGAAGCTTCGTAAAAGGTGAACAACGATGAGAAAGAAATGGGCAACGTTTTACTTTGCAGGCTTGCTTAAAGGGTTTATTTAAATATTGTATAATTCATGTACTCAACATTTGTGTTTTCGTAGACGCGGGATTTTAATATAAATTTTTTGTTAAATTCATAAAATTCATAATGTAATTTGATTTCAACAGTTCGATCGATTTTTGCCAAATTCAATATCGATGATCGATCGATATTAGTCCATTTAAATCGATAACTTGCAAAATTGAACGAGCTAGAGCATTAACAAACTTTTTAAATGTATTCAAGTACTCGACTTGAACTTGTGTGCGTTGACTTGTCTCAAAGTTACAAAATTTACGAATAAATATGTTTCACGTACAGACACACATGTCTCCAGACATTTTATTTAAATCGAATTTTCCGAGTATTTGAAACATTTCGAACACTTTGACACGAAAATGCTGATTTTTTTGTTCAACAAAACAAAGTTACGTGGAGTTAATATTCCTAACTTTCTTATGGTTTCGGGATGTTCTCTGAGAATGTATAATAAATGAATTTTCACATAGTTTGTAGTCTGGAACGTAACTGGACACGATTAATCTAGACAAACGGTGGAGGAGGAAATAATCCTTTGGAACTCCTGTTTACTCTTGTTGATTTTTTAAACATGAGTCATGCGTTCGCGCCAACACGTCCAAGTGATTTCCCCCGCTCGGGACAAAAGTCTATCCGGTGGCAGAACCGGAAATGCCATTCTTGGACGCGTCCGTTAAGGCTTGACAGGGTTTGATAAAACTTTCATTTCTGTCGTCTGTCCTGCGAGACAATGACTGAGGACTTTGCATTATAGTTCGGCATAGTACGCTGTTTTGTTGACTGTCTGTTGTTGGGTTATAATCAGGGGAACAGTACTTGACATTGGTATACACGACGTGTGTACAGTCGGTATTTATGTGGTAGCGACGAAAGCAAAATAATGGTAGCAATCGCGGGTTAAAAAATTTAAGAAATATTTATGACTGAAAGTAAATCAATAGAAATTATTTTAATTACTAATGATAATTATTGACAATTACAACTAATAATCATTATTATCACAACAAAAAGTAATACCTATTAACGCATTTTGAAGAAATATTTTTGACTAATTTTACTTATTTTATTCCAATCGTTCAAAAAAATTGAGCAGCTCAATTTCCCGTGTAGATGAAGCATAACAAAATAAAGAACAAGGCGTGTCAATTTGAAATTTTTACATTGCTTCCTCGTGATTCTCGACAATCCACGGATTATTCTCTACGGAGATGAGTTATCTCAATTATGGTTTCCTCATAGAAGAAGTGGTGTGAACATTTTTAATGAAATTGAACATTTGGTAAAATTGCAAATTTCATAAAGTTTTAATCTGTCAATCGATTCTCACAAATTTCAAGATCAAGTATCCTTGTACCTTAACCAATTTATATTCTATGTTTCAGTTTGATAGATGAAAATTTACAAAAGTTACAGCAAAAATATATTTTTTTTTTTGAAAATTTACAATAATTTATGATTTTATAAAATCTGAACGTCTTGATCGATTCGTGCCAAACTTAATAACAAATAACCTTGTCCCCTGGTCTATTCTTGTAGAAAGTTTTAATTCGATAGCGAAAAATTTACGAAAACGTACTAACTTTTTTTCCAAAAATTAAAAAAACCATAAAATGATATACGCGTTAGCGATTTGGGCGAAAATTACGGTAAACTGACGAGGGTAGCGACCCGGCCCGTGTGCAAAGTTTCAAGATGAGCGAGTAATCCGTTCTTGAAATATATCTTTTGCAATTTTGCAAGCTCATTTCTACCTCCCCCCCTCGACCTCGCATGCACGTTCATTTTTTTTTTTTTAAATATGATTTTTCGACGTTTTAGGACTTTTTAAGTACTCTGAAATTTTTATCAGGGGTACAAATTGAAAATGCGGGTTTGATAACAGATGGCGTTACTAACGCTATACGCATCAGGCAGTACTGTGACTATGTTCATGTCAAAGCTACGTCTTATAGCTTTAATTTTCAGTATGTGTCAATTTGTCGCAGTGTCAAATTCATAGTTTTTTTGAGCTCTCAATATGTCGAGTTTCGTGCCAACAAAACAGCATTTGCGGGAAGTTTTAATTTACTTCTTTAATTTGAAGAAAAGTGCTGCTGAAGCACATCGATTGGTCTCCGAGGCTTATCCGAGTCATGTTCCATCGGTTTCAACGTGCGAGAGATGGTTTGTGCGGTTTAGAAGTGGTGATTTTGACGTTGAGGACAAAGAGCGGCCGGGCCAAGTGAAAAAGTTTGAGAATGCTGAATTGGAGGCAATACTCAATGAAGACTCGTGTCAAACTCAACAAGAGCTCGCAGATTCATTGGGAGTGACACAACAAGCCATTTCCCATCGTATAAAAGCCCTCGGAATGATCCAAAAGCAAGGACATTGGGTGCCGTATGAGCTGAAGCCGAGAGACGTCGAGCGCCGTTTTTTTGCATGCGAACTGCTGCTCGAACGGCAAAAACGGAAGGGTTTTTTGCATCGCATTGTCACTGGTGATGAAAAGTGGATCCATTACGATAACCCGAAGCGCAAAAAATCATATGGTTACCCCGGCCATGCATCATCATCGACGGCCAAACCAAATATTCACGGCGCCAAGCTCATGCTCTGTATTTGGTGGGACCAGCTGGGTGTGGTGTATTATGAGCTATTGAAATCGAACGAAACCATCACAGGAGCACTATACCGAACTCAATTGATGCGTTTGAGCCGCGCACTCAAAGAAAAACGGCCACAATACGAGCAAAGACACGACAAAGTAATTTTGCAACATGACAACGCTCGGCCACATGTTGCAGCGCCGGTCAAAACATACCTACAAACGCTGAAATGGGAAGTCTTACCCCACCCGCCGTATAGCCCAGATATTGCTCCTTCCGATTACCACCTTTTCCGATCGATGACACATGGCCTAGCTGACCAGCGCTTCCATTCTTACGAAGAAGCCCAAAAATGGGTCGATGACTGGATAGCAGCCAAGCCGGCCGAATTTTTTCGCGACGGTATCCGTAAATTGCCAGAAAGATGGGAAAAAGTTGTGGCTAGCGATGGACAATACTTTGAATAATTCATTTGTTACCATTTTTTCAGAATAAACGTTCAAAAATAGAAAAAAATCCCGCATTTTCAATTTGTACTCCTGATACGTAAACTTTTTTTTTACGTAAACATAGTTTCCGTTGTGTGGAAGAGAAAGATAAAATAACATTTAAAATAATTCTCGATGGACAGAGGAAGTCTTGTTTTGATTTCCATCATCGCTGTAACACGTAGTTCAGAGGGAATACTTCTGGCTCGGTTTTTTTCGTAGTCTCGTAACCAAATCGGCGGTAATGGGGTCAAAGCGGGAATCCGGCTCAGCTTACCCTCCATTAAGGTACCCGGTAGTGGAGCACAGGCGAGCGAGCTCGTGGCCCTCTGACGTCACGCGAAGAGTCATTCCAGGGGTTGCCGTAGAGTTGAGCATATATATCTGTGCGCGCATGTGCTATATAACGTAAGGGTGGTATTGAGGTCGTACGAGGTCACTGTAACAACTCGGTACATCCGTTTAAAAGAAAATCCCGTTGTTCCAGACGAGATAGGAGTAAGCAAAATTTGTGTATTTGGGTCGTTGATCTTCCCTGTGCCATACGAGAGTAAAATAAAAGTAAATGGACACCATAAACAAATTAGATGTAAAAAGCAATAAACATGTTGTTGTAAATTGTAATTCATTCTTTTTTCGCTCGTTAAATAATAACAAGAAAAGTCTGTGTTGTAAAATGTTGCACATTGCTTCCTTATAACTTTCCAACTTTTAAGAAGCTAACCTCTGTGATAAAGTATGTTTATCGATTTTTAAAATTATCAAGAAGCAATGTGCAAGGTTTTACTTTGCAGACTTCTTTAGATACTGTATACACTAATTTATCTTTGCAAAAATTGTTAAAGGTAACGACTTATTAACACGCACACGTACACAGCGTCACAAACGGTCGTGTGAGATTTAAAAATAAAGATGATTTTCAGATTACTCAGCGTATTTAATCTACTCTGGTATTAAAATGTTTTTTTTTTTTCATATGTTCATGTAAACAAAGGTATATCTATGAGGAAAGAAAAAAAAATATGGAAAATTACGTAAAAACGAATAGAAGGAAAAATTAAAACCAAGAAGAATTATAGAAAGGAAAGAATGAGGATTGTCTGAAAGCGTCTGGCGCTCGAGAGACTCGAATCAAACTTTTCTGGCATTCGCGGAGGGTTATACGTAACTGCACACGTCTTCGGGGCGAGACGCTCGAATTCTCTTCCAGTTATACTACTGCCTCCACAGTTCGGCTAGCGTATTACTTGCGGTTGCCCAAGTCTCCCGGGACTTCGACCCCGAGGAAGCGCACGAAAGTTCCTATTGGCTTGTACATATTAGAGATATAGATATTCTTCAGACTCGTAAATATTCCTCCTCGTAAAATGGCTTTCCGCGTTCTGAATTTTAGCTTCCTTCGTTATAGCTATACTAATGTTGAGGTTATAAATATTGTCGCGTCAATGGAGCAATTACCTCTTTCGATAGTTATGATAAACGATGGATATTAAAGTGATTTGAAAAAAAATTCTTATCGCCTTCTCGTGCATCTCGTTGATTTATAACATGTCCTTGATAATAATAAATAGTCGTAATAACGGTTGCCTCGATACGACTGTGGATTTGGTCGTTAATTTCCAGCTGTCACGTAATCTTTGAGAAATTGTTGTCGAACATTAAATTTATCGGCGCTAACCGCAGATTTCGTTGGATACATTTTTAAAGGATATCCCATCTATTTTTTTATTTTAATTCTCCATTTCAGATATCTTTTCGATATAAATAATCACTGGTAATTCTTATAAATAATAAAAATGTCAAAAATTCAGATAAATTTACGAATGAAAGGGATGCGTAAAAATTTTCAATATAAGGATTATCGATTACGATGAATGAGATACTTAATTAAAGTTTAATTAACCGTCGTCAAACTTAACGAGCGAACAAGTCGTTTAATAATGCTAAAGTTGGTCTCGTTGGTCGAATTGAATTTCGATGCACAAGTTGATTATCGGAGAGAGCGTAGTTCGAGATGAAGGTATTTTCCCTCGTTCCCGCTTCTGTTCTCTCGGTTCTTTCTAACCTGCTAAGATCCGGTATTCTACTAATTCTGTGTCACGAGATACCGTCTGTTCCCCAATCTACCGCTATCCGTTTCTACTAGCGTTCCATTCGATCTCCGGAAACCAACGGTTTCATCAATTCCACTTTCATGCCATATGCCTCACGATTCTAAAAATATTCCTTTGAAGTACTCTGAATTCCTTTGAACACTCTATAATGCTGCATTTTTTTTCCACGTGAAGAAAAATTGGAAATTTTACTGCCTGATATGACTATTTTACGTGAGATTTATTAAATTTATATATATATATATATAACGTAAGTAAGCGTAATATACATAGAAAACTGTAAGTAATATCGTAGAGAATAAAGCAATGCAGTTTAACACTTTACTACGACATTATATACATATGAAATATTATTTAAGTGGTTTATCGCACTTTCTTAAACTGCTCGTACAACTTTGCTCATTTATTATATAATTTTTATGGGTTATCATTTGGGTATACAGCTCAAGGTGCCATACGATATCGAAGATAAGGAACCCGGTTTTATAAACGGTTGATATACACCCTAAATTATCAGGTCATTTTTCTTGGCACTTACCTATCTTAAGTAAAATAACTAATTAGTAAAATAACATCGTTAGACAAATAATACAAAATGTAGCATTTATCTTCTTCAAAATTCTATTCACATAAAACTGATTCAGCGTTGTTTACTTGTGTAATTATCTCTTCAGTCTCTGAATTATGGAAACTGCAGATTAATGGACGATAGAGTGATTGACGTATTTCGTTGTTTTATCGTACTGGCATTGATTATGGATTGTTTCATCCTCGTGCTACAACGTCGTACCTCGACCGAGGATAAAAATATTATCTTGTGGTCTTCCACGTGGATCTTCCATCAAGATGCACAGGCCTTTCGCGTGAAAGATGAACAGAGAGGATAAGATCAGTAGATTGTTTGAATAGAAGAATTGAAGAATAAAGGAAACATAAGAAAATGATGGAAGGATTACTCGATGCTATGGCTACTATCGTACGTTTTCAGAGTTGTCTGACCTTCGTGGTACCTTGCTACTAAGATCGAAGATGGGGAGATGGTCTTGCCGATCGGCGCGTCGCCCTGTAGGTACCTATGTGCTGGATAATAGGGCATTGGAGATGAGCACCCAACTCGCTGGTAGACGTTTGGCTGGCACGATAAGACACGACTGTGTCACGGTCACGAGAAATCACCGACGATCTATAACGCCCTAGCTTCTTGCTGAATATCGTGTGATACTGATATACTAACTTAGTATTCCAACGCATCAGCAGCCTTTCTGTGGCTTAATTATAAACTTTGATAAAAAATCTTCGAACACTCGTAATGATAGAAAACATAAAGGGTGCGACTGCGTGCCTCGATGAGTATGGAATTGATTAAGTGAATATAAAATTTAAAAAAGGGACAATTCTGATATTTTAAAATTCGTACAAAGGGGAATTAATAAATATATTCAGCAAATCAACTATTTTTCTATAGATATTTATTGAAATTGTATATTTATCTTTAAGGGCATTCTTCTCCTTATAGTCCAAATGAGTTCCTGTCTGGAAAGAAACCAATAAAACTTATTGGGAGAAGCTTTCAGTTGTGGAAAGATCGTTTATCATCGAAGTCATTGGACTCAGTGCATTGTGGATAGGAATGAAACCGCAATGGTGAGATAATTAAGAGAGATGTTGGTTTCTTGGTGTCTAATTCAAATAACAAATGAGTTGATGTCTATGCGGAGTGAAAAATCGATTCACGATGATCACGATGAATGTTCAATTTTTTCCCTTCTCGTTTGGAGATAATACCACCGAATCACCAGAGTCTCGGTCACACTGCTCTTTATATGTCACTATTACACATACTTCTACTATTTTGTACGCTTTCTTCATCCACCTTTGTGTCCATTCGTCTCCAACTTTGTATGCCCGTTCTTGGACTCTGCTTTTATCTCTCTCCCGTCTCGATTCACATCGCTATAATGGATGAGTGGTGGCGCCCAAGGGTCGACCTTAAGCCCTCTCCGGATCGAATCTAGTAAGCATTTGTATGGTGCTGCTCTCACGATGGAGCTTTTCGCTGAAAAGGATTTTCACTATGACAACGCTGAATCCGATGCTCGGGATTTCTCGGAATGGACGTTGGGGTTAATGCTTGGCTTTATCTTTCTACCTGTATTATTCAACACCCTCAACTCTGTAAACTATAAAAAAAAAAAGTAAATATAATAAAATAAGTGTACAAATGATATCATTGAAATATAGCTTAATTATATTTTATTAAAATGACACAATTATTATATTAATCTTGTTATTTTAGCTCTACTCGAAACCGAATAAGCATTTTTATTAATAATACTATTATTAAAATGTCTAAATTTACTTAAGTATGTTATTTAAATTATTGAATAATAATTAATCTCTCATCTGACGCTCCAGCATCCAAGTATAAAAGATATAACGTTATAGCCGGCGGGAATCAGGTACTGCAACCAAAGTGAAAGGATAAACCGAATCTAACCCTTTATGCGACACTTCGCATGCGACACTTTTATGCGAAGCATCAAAGGTGGACAATACGATGGTTTCTTCCACCCACCGACGTAAATAAAAATGAAAAGTACTAAAAGACGAGTTTCTCAAATGCCCATACAGCTGCGACAGGGGGAAGGTGAATTGACAAATAAAATACGGTACAATAGGCAAGTCTGTGTAGCTTATGAATTTTTATCTCATTGCCTACGGGCTTAAGGATATATGCCTGAGTAGAAAATCAACAGCTTACATCCAGCGCGAATCTGCTGCTGAGACTTTGTTAAGGAAGTCATATAAAAATAGTAGAAATAAAATAGTATTGCACCTGCTCATTAGTCGGGGAAGAAACCATCGTGTTGTCTATATTTTAAGCTTTGAATAAAAGAGTCGCATGCGAACCTTCGGGTAAAAAGCTACATTCGATTTATCTTGTCATTTTTGCTTTTTTTCTTTTGTTACTAATTATGAATTATTAAAGACCGCTGTGACTGGAAGGCGTTCTAATTTTATTTCTGTTGCACAATAACTTGAATCATTAACTCCATCCCTTGTTCCATCTCGAATCAATCCTTGACTTCCCATAAAAGATAACTATTTAATTTTTAAATTTTAAAAGATAACTATTTAATTTTTAAATAGTTATCTTTAATTTTTAATTTTTAAATAGTTATCTTAGGTAGATAACTATTTAATAAAAGATAAAATATAGCTATTCAATTTTTAAATAGTTAATTTTTAAGTTGTTTTATTTTATTAATGTTTCTAAAAGAATTTGTCACATCTAAAATAGCGTAGTCGTATAAGAAAGTACTAGCATTTATCATCTGTCATCTCAGCTGCTCCATCTCTTTGAAGTTTTACGATATTAAAGTAGTCCATCGACTTTGAAATGCATTTCGACCAAAGCTCCTTATTAACGTGCTGTAACAATTCGGGTTAATATACTGGTTCTATACAAATTCTTATGTATATACCCAGACTCCTCACTCTTTCTCTTTTCCGATATTCAAGTAGTCGATCATAAATTTAGAAACCTTTCGATCGAAGTACTTTGCCACAACGTACAGTATCTATCACTTTGTCATAGCGAAAGACGTGTATCGATAGCCTCAGGGCTTTCTCGGCATCTTCATTCATTCTCTCCAGGACTTAAAGTACATAAAGTGTACAGGGAGTTACGCGTTTATCAATAAAACTTCAATGCCAAGAGCTTGAGCATTGTAACTACACAATATAGATAATGCGCGTGTCTACGAAGCTTATCGAGCAACGGATATCGGTTTATAAGCCTGACGAATGCTGGCCACTTGTGCGTAGGCCAAACGGTTATCGAAAATCGAGCATTGCGTATTGCCGTCACTGTGGAAAACCCAGAGGAATTTGGTAGCGCAATAAGCTCAATTGATTATAATGATAGTAGCGGATAATAATAATGTTCCGTGTAGCGGAGACGACGTGAGGTCGTTAACTGCTTTCAATTTTACAGATAACTGTTCAATCGAATCGATAGATTATATGCACTACTACGTATTACGTTGGGCTGTTCCGTTTCTAAACGACTGAAACGATACCTGAAGTATGAGAGAGGCAAAAAAAACAGTGGAAGGGAGTGAGAGGGAGAGAGAGAGAGAGGGCTTTTTTTTTACTTTATCGAGCCGACTGATAATACAGAGAGTTATTCTTCGCATGGTTAGATAAAAGCCTAAATCAGAACCGATTCTTTATCTATCAATAGCTACTTGTTGTCGCTTGAATACTTTAACATTCGGTTCGATTATATCGATAATATTTAGGTTGTTGTATCATTTGCATTGACCGACTCTGGGATTTTCTCCCAAAGATGATAAAAATAGTTTTGTGATTCATATGTGTTGCAGTTGCTTTACAAATATTACATAAATTACACAAAAAAATATTTCAAAATTAGCCAGGCCTATGCGCTCATATGATTGTTTCTCTTTTTTTTATTTAAATACACTTATATGTTTAACATTTTATTTGAATTGAGAGCTTTCGAAAACATGCTTTGCGAAAAATGTTGGATTGCGAAGAAAAAAAAAGTGATTTCATTTAAATATATTTAACTTTTCATCCAATGAGTTTGGTAATGTGTATTGTGCTTAATTTTTTAAAATAATTGTTCAGGCTTTGAAAATAGCGTTTCATTCATTAAGCTACGATGTTTTTTTTTTTAGATTTTTGACGTCGGATTATCGGATTTTGAAAACATCATTTTTTTTAAATATAAAGATTCCACGTTTTATTTCTCGAAATAAGCATTATTTAATAATTCATGATGCATCAAGCACTATGGGGTGTTTGCAGAAACCTGTCATGGCAATGGCTCAAGCATTACTGAACATAACTTCTCGCGCATTCTTCAAGTTAAGTTTCAGAGATTTTATTTCACTATAGCCAAGCCAGCTGGAACGTTATTGTTTGATTCGTATTCAGTTTCAATTATGAAAGTAAGGCACCGATTGTCTTAAATAAAGACGGTGCTGCACTTCTAGAATCTTGCAAATTCTGAAAAAAATATCACTCGAAAAGCACAAAAAAAATGGAATATCGTCATAAGTAAAAATGTTGTTTAAAAGCCCAATACGTCGGTGCAAATATTTTTTTATTTTCTTTGCAGCATAATGTTTTATTTACGTGAAACATTTTTTTTCGTAATTGTCATGTGAGGATACTGAAAATGGCCTAAAACGTCAATAAATATGATTTAGAACAAAACGTCTGTTCGTATTTAACTGAGACGTGTTCTTTCATCGGTTCTATTTATAACTTAGCATTTAATAAACAAAATTCATTGTCCCGCGTATCTTCAACAGTTACCGATAAGGAACCCCAGCTTTAAATCGCGAGGAGATACTTTTTTCTATCAGCCTTTTCCAACCTGCAATATTGCAATTAATTTTACTTTTTATGTTCTGTGTAAGAACGTCAATCTCTGTATACCCGGATGGATTTAACGCTACAGTAATGTCGATTTCGAAGCTAGTAGTAAAACTATTGATAGATGTCCAACCTTAAGAATACGAATTTTTTTAATTTCCCTCTCTTTTTCTCTCTCTCGTTTTTTCTTGATTGCTGTAATTACAAGTACTTGATTATTAATCCCGCAGTCGGTACTGTATCGCAAGTAAATAAAATGACATGTGTGTATGTGTGTGTGTCATTAAAAAATTGTCCGCATCGAATTAAGCGAGAATCGATCGAGCGATTCAAATAGTTTTTTGAATTCAATAAAAATTAGTATCAAGACAATTAATATCGAAAAATCTCTAATTTCTTCAAATATTTAATTACTTGCGCATTTCTTTTAAATCCCTTGATTGTCAGGTGACGCATATATTTACAAATATATGCGTCAAAATATCGATATATCGAGACTGAAGGTATCGAGGATTGATTGATTCCTTAACTTTTACAAATTTCAATCCGATAAGCTTGTGTCTAAAGAATTTGAACAACTCTGTAAAGTAAAACCTTGCTCATAGCTTCCTCATTATTTTTTACCGTTCACAAAGCTGCCTTTACGAGGAAGCCAACATTAATTAACATACATTCTCGCAGAGGTGGCTTTGTGAAAGGTGAAATATAATGAGGTAACATTACTCTGCGCAAGGTTTTACTTTGCACGCTTGTTTAACTTTTCGTAGTTTACAGGTTGCGCCGATATACCAAATTGGCTTTACAAGGTCTCATTATTTTCGTACGTAGGCTCTCTCCGATTCGATTGCAGTAATTTCGATATTTAAAGATATAATTTATCTTCACGAAATATTAAAAAAAAATAAACTTACACCGTAAATTCACTGTAAGAGCTTTAAATGAAAACCCCTGTACTCGAACTCAACAGACTCTTGTTACAAGTAAAATAACACGTTGTACATCGAATTTAGTCCATCGATGCACGCTGACCACTACACTTTGAAAATAGAAGAAAAAAAAATATTTGCACCGATGAACTGACCTAAAAAAATATTTCACGTATGAACATTTTTTTTTCTCAAGTGGTTTTTTTTTATCAAGTTGCAAGATTCCATCATGTGCAGTCCAAAACCGATTTGATATTTATAAATGTAAGAAATAGTTGGATTTATTCTGGATTCAGAAAAATGTCTCGAGTAAGCTAGGACGATTAAGTTTAGTGCGGTAATGAGAGGTTTTGGAGGTGAAACTGCAGGGGGCGAGACATCGTCGCCATCACATACCTCTTCGTGTCCCGTTGTGCTCGCAATTCTCGATACTTCCGGCGCCTAAGTGCCACTGGGTGAAGGTTGCGGCCTAGTCATGATTACAGTAGAGAGGCTTTCCCCTCTGCGAAAGCCCGTGCTACCGACAATCGATTTTGCCGGGTTCTAGACGCAGGTAAAACAAATGCCCTACACGAATCCTCTCCTACACTCCACCCCTCTGGTGGCGTGTACAGCATTTCACGTCCATTCTCCCTTCCTGTCCGATTCGGTAATTCTCTCCGTCTCTCTTTCTCTCTCAGTGTGTCTCTGAAACTCGTGTATTTGTTTGTATTTACAATAGACCATTGTAGAAACGGACGTCGGTGAAATACAACCGACCTCGATCACGAGAAGAAGCAGATGGTTAAACGTTCACGACTAATTAGCTCCTACGGTCGATTCGAATGCACCTCATCGATAATTCACTCGAGGGTTCTCGGTGGTAGCCTTAATCGAAAACGACGGTTTATCGACCGCTCGCTACCTTGTAGTATTCCTACATTGTATACGTATCGAGAGAAGGTATTTGCACACCCTGAAGAACGATTTAATCCGAATAAAAGTTCGATATAATTAATTTCGTTAGAATCAATAAAAAATGTATAACTACATAATTGCATTGAATAGTAATTAAAAAATTGTTACCTTTGTATCAAAAGAACGATGAATTCATGAATGTTCAATCATATTGAATTATGTTGATCCATCGTCTTTAACAAGGAATCTTTTAAATAACTTAAAAAATTACATTTTCTAGTTGTAAAGCACAAATTGCACAAAGATTCCAGTCGAAAGACCAATGAATATATAATCTACGAGAGTCGTTGAGGGGAGTTGGTGAGGAGGGGGCATCTGAACATGGAAGTTGTTGATAAGTCCGTAGTGAGATATTGCCACAGCTGGTGCTAACCGAAAGGATTTATGTTCTGACATTACTTCACCTAGGTAAGCTCCCTTTTTTTTACCTCTTTCCTTTCTCGTTTGCGGCTTTGCCAATCGTTTCCCAGCTGCGACAAACTCAATTCGAATGCAGTAAATCTTTTTCATGTTCATCAATCAATACATTTCCATTTATTATTTATATTTTATTTATTAAGAAGACAATAATAAATATAAATACGTAATAAATTATATTTTCAGTTAAAAGAATCGTAAAAAGACGGATAAAAGGATTTATATATTTATTTGGGGTGCATACTTTGTCAATTGAGTGAGTTGTTTTTTTTTTTTTTTATAAATGCGGGCTGCGCGCCTATATACGCGGCTGGGAGAAGCGGTTAATCTCTCACCTCGAACAGTACTTGTAGGTGTGCTTCTCGAGAGTGCGAGCTTTCTCTGCATGAGCTCTTCTGTATAATACATTGGATGGCGGTGGGATACGAGACGAAAGCGTGGTACACACACGAGTTATTTGTCGGAGCGTAGTCGACTTCAGAAGTCCAGGGACCGTGAAACAATGCCAAGGTGCAAGCGAGTGCGGCGGTGCCGATGCATTCCCAGTCTTTATTATACTCTCATTCTCCATCATTCTCGTTTCTCGTGGGTTAATTTAATTGTGAATACGCGTGGACGAGGCGGAACTCGACGGGACCTCGACGAGCCTTGACAGACCTCGTTGACAGAGGAACGAAAAGCTAGTGTGCACGACCTTAATTAAAAACTTTAATATTATCATTTTTTCTTTGTAAAGATTTTTTTATTTTGATTAATTTATTTTTTCATCAACTAAAAGAATTATTTTCAAGAATATTCCTAAATCAAATTTAATATTCTTCAATATTACGCGTGCAATATTTTACTTTGCATCAAAATTCATTTAAAAAAAAACTTTTATTTAATAATATTGATATTAATATATTTTTTATTTTAAATAATTGAAATCTTATTCTTTTTTCTAGACAATATTTTCAATTTTCAAGTCGTCGTACAAATTTTACACTCTCGAAGATAACATTCAGGTTATTATGTCTTGCGTATCTAATTTATTATAATTGTATCTTGTACACGCAATGAAAATCCAGTATTCAAAAGTTATCTCATGGGACAAAATTCATAATGAAATAAAATTTTATGTTCTAAATTTTGAATGAGAATTGCTAATACAAATTCAATATTTTTATATATTATGTTCTGCCGGTAGAGGCGTAAATAGAATTGTATGGTCGTACGTATAATATTTAAAAAATTAGTATCGGAATCGTTTGCCGCTAAGGAGTTAAAAATTAATTAATTAACGGATCGTTCAATTATTATTATTAGAAAAGAATTACAAAAGCAACAATAATTATTTATACATTCGCGCTCTCGAGTCTTTGACGAGGAACCAACCGTATTCGCTTACTTGTCGCTTAAGACTTTTGGCCGACTCACGATCAA
Organism: Cylloceria caligata; assembly: GCA_963942595.1. Classification (NCBI taxonomy): domain Eukaryota; kingdom Metazoa; phylum Arthropoda; class Insecta; order Hymenoptera; family Ichneumonidae; genus Cylloceria; species Cylloceria caligata. Next base: position 7,717,480 of record OZ012705.1, on the reverse strand, counting down.
CCGTTCAGGTTGATGTGAAAACTTAGACTGTCTTATTGATATTCGTGAATACAGTTGCTATTTGCATTTACCGAAAATTTTTCAGTTGCATTATTTGCCTAAGCCTATCGTGAATCGCCAGACAAGTCACCTCGCGCTGTTTCAGCAAACCTCGGTGGTCTCGGTAGCGATCAGACGATAGAATTCTTTCGTTTTCTGTCTTCAACGAAATTATAAATGAAAAATTCCGTGGCGCAACAATAACTTACATACAATATATATATATATATATATTGCTTTCTATCAAAATGAACTATAAGAAACTTAAAAAATAATTTGTATGTATATTCGTCGTGCAAAATGTAGTATTTTGTATTCATAAGTCATTAAGGTAGTACCACATCAGCGCTGGGGATATGCGTGGTGCTTAAATGATTCTACTGAGGTAATACCTTAATTAATTATAATGGTGGCAAAATTTATTCGACGATAGCTGAATCATAGTTAATTAATTCAAGAAAAAAATGAGAATGAACCTCTGTAATATTTAAGAGTCCAATTAAATCTTGTACAACCGATCTATGTGACACATGCCTATTGTCTATATTAATCATCTCATAGTGCGAAAAACAATTGCTAACCCGGTCAATAGAAAATCAGCGAAGGAGCTCGTAAAACAGAATTTATTCGAGGTGCGGCTTTCACCCCCGTCATTTTTACACTGATTGCCAGTACATCGAGTAGAAAATTTCTCGTTCACGTTCAATCGAATCCTCTACGTCTATAGACACACGCGTTATGTATTCTTACTGTTAGCATACGTACGTACGTACGTGCGTGTGGTCACAGCTATCTATCGATCGATCGAGAAACGATTTCTTTATTCCAAGCCATGTCGTTTTATGACTGCTACATATAGCAGTGTTTACGGTGGATTGTTCTCTTATGGAGGAATAGAAACGGTGTCAATATGATATTTAAAAAAATGTTATAGATGGGAAAAAATATTAATTCATTTAAAGCACTTAAAAATATACAAGTATTATGTTACTAACAAGTAATCTAGAAAGTAACGATCTTTACACTTCATTTTAATTAACTAGCTTAAACGTATGCACTACGCGTGGGTTCGTACCATCCCTTTTTATTATTAGATTATTACTTAATTATATAGTCTCTATTTTATATTTTGTGGCGTTGCGTTGTGTTGTTAGGTTAGATTACTCTCGTACGATCTAAAGTGTGCGCATAATAATCTCCCAGCATTGAAAGTCAATCGAAAAGACGACTAAGCAGCTTTATTTATATATCGCACTTAAAGATTTTGTGTGTTATGGATTGAAATGTTGAGTGAAAATATTTAAATGACTTGCACTCAGCAAAAAATTATTATTATTGGAACTAAATATACTGTCAGGGAGTGTCAAATAAATATTTAGTGGAAAAAAAATCGGGTTGAAGCAAATAATCTATTGATTTGTCGGTTTTCAATACGAATCTTAGATTTTATTCAGCAAAATTAATTTTTGATCTTTACAAATCAATCAATCGTTTGGATTTACCTTACCGTATGTGTTGTTAATTCAACCTATCAATTTTCTCAGTGTACCGTGACCCTCGAGCAGCTAAATTCGTTAAAACGATCAGTTAAACTTTTGCAGCAAAGTATAACGACGCTCGAGTCGCTTTGACATACAAAAATTAGCATAGAGTAGTTAAACTGCCACGAAATTTAGGTCATCACGTGAATGAGTAGCCCATTTCTCACGAGAGCAACGATCAAGGTGCATAAGCAGCAGACCCGTCTGCTTCCACGGGTCTGCAGATTTCGAATTGCTTATTTCTGGCCTACGGCGATATAAAACCGAGAGCCAGAGGTTTGCTCGCTTTCGCAGAATCTTTCGCGATTTGCGCGTGCCCTGAAGGGGTATTCCGAGCCCCTCCGGGACGGAACGAGAGCTACATCCTCGGTGAGCATCGTCGTACCGCTCAAGCAGAAGCGAAAGCATCATCGGCAGTGACACAACTGAGCACCGGTAGCTGCACGAGTTACGCTGTTATTCTCACTCTTATGCAAACAGGGACGGCGCAAAAATAGCAGAACGATCGATGGTTGCGGTAAGTCGCGGTGCGACCTTCTTCTCGTACGCACCAAACGTCTCTACACGTTTTATCCATACAATCCGTTACTGTGCTTTCACCGGTAAAACGAAGATTCCTTTGAAAGCTTCGGCGTAAAGAAGTGGCTCAAGTGTTTTCTCATGTAATCAACCTTTTTTTTTTTACTCATCCCTACAATTTTCTTTTCCTTTGACGTAGAGCTTTAAACGAGCTTGGAAATAGTTAATTTTATGAAAATTCGTTCTATTCCTCGAATGCTATTTCAAACTGTCTCCTAACTGATAAAATGTTGATCAAAAGATTTCAATTGAATTGCAAAGTTTGTCAATAAAAATTCTCGCTTCTGCAGATCGATGCTAAATTCAATACATCGAATATCTTAATTTGTTTATTTCCTTGTATCATTGCAGAGTGACGAGTATAGATCTTTGCGAAAAATTAGACTAATCGTTTGTGCCATTTTAAACAAATTTATTCCAACGGTTATCACCATATGGAAATTATGAAGCTGCGAAACTTCATCGTTGAACTCTGCAAATTTTGTCAATTTGAAATTCCCGTTATGGAGGTCACGATAATATCTTCATTAAAGCGCGACACCTCTGCTCTGTAACGAATTGCTAGAGCAGTGTGTTTCCAGCATCCCGTGATTTAAGTGTGAATCCTCTTGGCGCTAGCTTTGATGCTGAATAACTTTGCTTTGTCGACAACGACACTGAGCAACGTGACGCTGAATCGTGTGGGGATTAAAAGCTTCCTTTATTCCATCGACGTGCATATGTACATTTACAATATTATATTTTTAGGATATATGTGATGGATATATTCTACAAAATATATTTAAAATATCATTTTGCGTGTCGTTAATAAAATATTATTCAAGATTGGATAACCATCTTTTTTGTACATAAAATATTTCTATTTTAATATTATTCCTTATGAAAAATTTCTGGAGAATAAAGTTCACAAACCAAAAATCGTTTCACAATTGAATAAGTTTTTTTGATTTAAAAATTAACAATCCACAAGTTGGTTTAATTTCCTCCAAAACACGGCATAACCGTTATTTTTATATGACTTGTAGATTTTGGTATCAACGGTCACTCTCATTATCCTTATCTTCCTCGAGTAGCTGATTGCAATACAAAAAAAAAAGAGATAAGAATATTTGAAATCTCATCCGTAAGGATTGAAGCGAGGTACATGTTATTATGTATACACAGGGAGGAGGAGGAGGAGGAGAAGGAGGAGGAGCATACACGAAGCGAGGTCGATGACCCTCTTGGCGCGGCAACTCGAGTAATCCTCCAATTACAATGTAGAAGTTTACAGCCTTGCGGCGATGAGGGTGCCAGCAAGATACGGAAAACGAGTAGAACGAGACAGTCGAATCGTGGCGAACGGATGAAAGAGCCAGAATTAGGTAAAGGGACGGTAGATCGTGTCGTGCTCACGGCGAGCTCCTGAGAACCCAACAGTTCTCTTGTCTCCGCAAGCTCTCCTTCAGTTTCATCATCCCACAAACTCAACTGTATTCTCATGAGACAACGAGGGAGTTACAAACTCATGAAACTTACGATTCAATCTTTATCATCGTTCTATGCCATATTTATTTTCAGCAATTGAGCAAACACTTTAACAATTCAATCATCTTGTTCGTTAATCTTTCATAGATCTCTGAAAATAGGGGTTTAACTTGCAAATGGACAACTTCATGTGCATCTAGCCTTGTTTCTATAAATGATGTCATATAAATTCATAGCTGAGTAGAAATACGTTTTACTAAAGTGCATTACCGGGTAAAAATACGTTTTTCCAAATCCTCGTCGTTGATGTAGTTTTTTTTTTAAATAAAAAGCTTTGTAATTTGATAATTTAATGATCCTTAAGCAAGAAAATCCTTTTTCCAATACTATGAATAAACCATGGAAACATAGCTTTTTTCAGAAAACAAAATTCAAGAAAAACCAATTTTCTTTCATCCGATTTTGTTAATTTCTGTGTCAAAAATATTCATGGTGCAAAGCCTCATAAATTACAAAGTATGCTACTCTTTATAGGGCAGAATACTATTTTTTCTTAAGGGTTTTAAATGTTTGGCTTAACTTAAATAACAATGCCTGCCTTGCATGTCTCTCTTCGATACTTCACCAGGTCATCGTCACTAACATTCTACAGACTTTCCCAAATTCTACATCCGATCATCACATGGTTCCAGAAGTGTGCGGGCCTAAGAAAACACGTCCTCGTACGTACAAATCGTGCAGTTGGAGCATAGAAAGCTCAACGAGGCAAACATAAAAAAAGTTCAACGAGGCACACATAAAAATCCAAAGAGGTACACGTGCATCGCTCTCCCATCTCGCAATCCCAAACGCGATACCCATCTCATCTGCAAAGTCGACGAAGACGCAGAGTTCATTAAGTGGAGGTGTACGACGATGCCTGCCTTGCATATAAGATGACGATTCAAATAAGAGGAATATATAGGTGACATTATTGCAGTGGTTAGCGCTCTTACTCAATACCTGAACAAACCGGGTTCAATCCCCGGTGATAACCATATATTTTCTCTCTTTGATATTTCGGCAGGCCATCGTCACTACCATTCTACACGCTTCCCCAAATTCTCTGTCCGGTAATCACAACCATTATTGTAAAATATGATTATAATAATAAAATTGTTGGGATTCAGGTTAACAAATAACCTCTATGTCTAGTGAAGTGAATGTCATTATTCATCATCATGAGTTTATGGGATATAAAAAACGAGAGCTTTATATACTCATCAAAGATTGCGGACATTAAAGACTTCAATATATTACGTTAATGTCGAGAGCTCGTGACTCTGAATGCACGCAATTTTATCGTGACACGTTATAAACGTGGGGTGCAGCATTGTCGAAGGTATGCCATAAATAAACACTGAATAATTTGTATTCTTTCTCTTTGCTTCGCGACTATTAATATCGCGGCAAAATATCTCCCAATCATAAATAATAAAGAACAAATAACAAACTATATCGGAATTAAACTATCTTCTGTTGCGCGACGATAACAAATAATTAATTTTTGTCTACTCTCGTAGCCTCCAAACACTTTGATAAACAAATAAAAAATAAATATTATAAAACAATGCGTACCAGATTAACAAACAATCACCAGGAATCTAATAAACTTGCAAAAAAAGCTGCAGGAATGTGTATAATCAAAATACAACACACAATACATACAAATACACGTCAGCATCTTTAGATACAAAACATTAAGACTACAACATTGTGCTGGGAAATATAAACCGAATAATTTGTAATGAGATATTTTCTCTTGAGATATAATTAATATTGATAATTAATTGATAATTTAATATTAAAACAGTAAGTAATAATGACGCGGGATTTTTTGACCGAGATTTTTTGTCGGGAAATATTTTGAAGAATATATTTAGTTGTGATTTTTTTTTCTATCGACGTGGTGACGATAAAAGTTTAAAGATAAATCATCACGATCCTCGAATGGTCATCTAGGTTAAACATTAATTTTTTATGTTCATATTCATCGTGAAGCGCGGGCTTCAATTTGCGATGCAGCCACAATTATATTAATAACGAAGTAATTTTTCTCTTGAAAATATTACGCTGCAGCCCTTCACGCGACATTGTGGTTTTAATCGTTTGTATAATAGCTTTCTAATCCTTTTTGAGCACGTATAGGATCGAACACACGATAAGGGTTATACGATAATAGGAAATTCTTGGATAAGTGAAAATTGAACGTGGGAGGAGAAACTTGCGATGACCATCGTTATTCGAGGGTCAGACTCTGTGACATCAGCCACGGTTGACCAACTCATGTCTTACCACAATCGTTATTATCAGCTCTCAACGGCAAGCTCCGATGTGAACTTTCTAAAGGGTGGGACACATGAGGAGGGGCCGTAAGAGAATGATAGAGCTTGGTGGCGCGTGTTCTCACCGAATGAAACGAATATTGGATCCACCGTGGATCGATCACAAGAACCTAAAATAGGTTACGAAAAGCCGTGTTGGAAGACCAAATTGGATGAGAGCACCGATATCGGCTCGATATGTTGATGGTATATGACAGCGGGATAACATATGTGCTGGAATAAATTAATGAAGCTTCCGATGGAAGCCAGAGTCACGGACAGGGGAAAAAGAAGAATAAAAATATTTGGGTTCAATTAAGCCCACCGGGAAAATTGCTATAGGCACTCTGAATTATTAATTGAGATTAAACTATTCGGAGCTTCGAACTTTATGAATGCTACAATGACAAACGATTGTTTACATCGAAGAATAATAGGCGCAACGTATCCCAGAATTTCAATAAAGTAATACAAATAAATGGAAAAGCCTTTAAAAAAATAACATGTTGTTAAGGTTTTACGCGTTACCTGTATATCATATAGCTGACGGGCTTTTAACAACGAAATGTTGTTAATAATAACACAAATTTTTATGACCGCTCATACCATTTCAATTTCCACAACAGATTTTTTACAGAATGTTTGCACGCACGCACGCGCTACACGCGATCTTGTCAAGACCTTTTCTATTATATTATTATTTTATGACTGACCATAAAACATATTAAAATAATATACTTGGACATTTCGTCATATCTATCTTTTAGAAAGGAATAGGTGTCAATCTATAAATGTGAAAATTCGTTTTATACATAGCGATGATATGTCGTGAAGGAATGCGAGGGTAAGTGTGACTCATGAATCATTAAGGAGTACACGATTCGCGGAAGCCTCGGGGGTTAGACTCCCTGGAGAGTTGCGTCAGTGGGTTTCGCAGGGGGAAAGCAGTTAGTAGGTAGAATTCCGAGAGAGAAAGACGAGTGTGCGGCATTGGTGAACTTCTCGTGGGGCCGCACTCCCTTTTTCCCTTGTCTAGAGCATGGAGACATAAGCTCTATACGGGGTAGCGGTAGCAGTAGCAGCAGTAGCAGCAGCAGCAGTAGCAGCAGCAGCAGTAGCAACAGCAACAGCAGGGGGTGTTCACGAGCGCATATCCGTGCTGAGGCGTGCACGAATCGTGTCACGAGGCCAAGGCTGACATAGTACTGCCGCTACCACTGCTGGTATAGCGGGTCAACCACAATGCTACAGACACGACAGGCAGAGTGAAACCATGTCCTAACATTTGTCTCGTTCATTCTCTTTCTCATCCACGGTATCGTATCAACATTCTTTGGCTTGCGCGATGTCGACTCTCAGACAGCATCGTCGTCAACCTGCAACTGTACTCTCAGTGTGCGTTGAGTGCGAATGCAATGCCAAGCGCCCAAACGAGAGTTATACAGGATGCTCCTAAATCTTATTATCGTACACAGGGTAGCATATAATACTCGCAAATTAATATTGTTGATAACTCATAAAAATTCATAGAAACTTATTAAAAATGTTGGTGACAGTTTTAGGAGTTGAAAGTTTAATGAGTTTTGTACCCTTGAGCTGAGTTCGTTTCTACGATATATTTTTAGAGTCGAGCGTCAAGTTTTTATCGGCCATTTACTCTTGATTGCTATACTGACATTTTTATCTTCTAATATTCCCAAAACATTGCATTCTAGGAGAAAGTTTTTGTTTTTTTTTAAATTTATTATACTCTTAATTTTAAGTACTTGTATATTTAACACATTTTTTATCGTGTTTTGTGTACCGCAAATTCATTTAATATCATACTTGTACATTACATTTTATATACCCAATATCTGCAACAACAAAAAAAAGCTTCCTGTGAAAGTATATTCATTTTGATAAAGAACATTTTTACAGTGAAGAATTTTTAAGGTAAATAGAAAAAAAGATATTATTTTTATCGAGCCTGTATAACACAGTTCACACAGTAAAATATGCATTGGTATATATCTCTATTCTGCCTCTACTACATTTACGCTTGTGAGAATGTAGCTTGACTCGGTGACGCAGATTATAAATAACATCCAGGTACACGTTCCACAATGCCAACGACGCGGTGCTACTCACTGCTCTTGATACTCGTTCGTGCTCTGATGCACGGGTGCTGTCGTCTACGATGGCCTGATGATTACAGCATCTGTGTCATTGCACTACATATTTTCCTTATCCCTTAATGTAATCCCCAATGTCCTAATATCCTTTACAGCATTTCAGTTAAGTGAAGCAGATCAAAGATTTATTAAAAAAAAAACTTTTTAACTCAAGAATCGAAATGATTTCTCTCAAAGGCTCATCGATTATCGCCCTTTCACTCTGCCTTTGTTGCTTTGTTGATTGTCACGTAACTGGGAATAAACGAATATAAAGTGTCGCACGACAGACAATTACGTATTTCCACCAACATTCACGCTCATAATCGTAGCGATATTTAACGAAAACTCGTATTTCGTGGGTATTTGTCGTAAAATGGTAATGTTATTGTGAGGTTACAATGTCGCTGGACCTTTTTACATTTCGGTACTTTTCGCTTGTAATATGGTCACACGAAAGCTTGACGAATTAGAAAGAATAAACTCGTTTGCACATTTATACGAACATCTGGGGACGCGAGAATTGCTATGACGCGTGTTCCGAATGTCACTGGACATTTTGTATTTCACCATTCCCAGACGTAAAATGGTCATATGCATTTTCAAAAAGATCCCATTGGACCAATAACAGTGCCATCATGCCGAACTCTCTGGATAATTTAGGGAGCAATTGAAAATTCACAAAGAAAATATTTTCTATGTGATACTAGCGAACAGTCGTCTCGTTCCTGTCCGCTGTGTATTTGTTTACTCTGTTCAATTTAATTAACTACACGATGAATTATGAAGACACTCATGACACTCAGCTTAATTCATTCAAATATATCATGAGGAAAATATTTTCAAACTTCTCAACTACTCGTATAAAGTAAGCTGAATGTATGAGAAGAGTTTTCATACTTCACTTCGTGTTATAAATTAACTTAAAATAAAGGAAATTCATCGAGCAGACAGACACGAAGCTTAATTAGAAAAAATCATTCCTAATTATAAATACATTTGAAAAATTTTATATAATGAAAATATATGAAACAAATAAATAGAAAATTATTTCATTTTATCATTCCCCAATATATCAATAGCTAATTGTATTTATTTGATCAGAATAGTGATTTAAATGGGTTTTCAATCAAGTAGTATACAAGTCATGCGACTCTATACTTATCTACTTGCTGCTAGACTATTGAGATCGCGTACACAAGCGGTGGGCAATGATATATTCAATACAAGCGCGTCGAACGCAAAACTCGATGAATAGACTTTCTATGCCAGACGAAGGAGTCTGACTCTGCAATGAAGTGAGAGATCGATTACAACAACAGGTTGTATGGTTCATAGAATTCAGAAATTCGAATTGGTTCAATTATTCCAAAGACTTTCGACGCGAATTCAGTGATTCCATTCAAGTTCATAAAATATCACGGAATGCATCGAACCAAACGAAATATTCGTTCACAGTGCTTTATCGAAAGTCTTTCAACGGCGAAATACGAGAGAATAAATAGCTTCCAAGACGGATTCCCTCGGGCGCCAGAAACATTTGGAACACCTTACGCTCCGGGCTATGTAAGCTCACGGGGCTCAACTCTCATGACTCGTCTATATCGGTGCTCTTGATGGTTTACGGGCATCAAGAGATACGGTAGCATCTCGGCCCCAAGTATTTTGTTCTTAGCTCAGAATGACAGACAGAAGCTCTTCTTATACCGCGTTGATTCTACCGTCAAACAACTTAGCGGTGAGTGACTCTGCTCGTTCGTTCGGACAATCCAGAAGTAATCCGAGAGCCCAACCGCGTGGTTTGTACTTTGACTCGACTTGACTTTGACCGATTTCACCGAAACCGACGATACGAGATATCAGCGTGTCAGTTTACTCCTTTCTGCTTTGGCTTAGAGCAATTTCATTTAAGCCGTATATCTTCTCTACGTTATTAATTTGCTCTTGTGGGGTTTTTACTTATATTCAATTATATTGAGACTCGAAGGTATTGCGGTCATTCTCGGATTCGCCAAAGCTTCGGAAACTTTGCAATAACAATGATTGTTAAATATTGTAAACGTTACAAAGTGTACGATACATGTGCGTTATATGTTTATCGAGAATACGAGGACGTCAAGATTAGTGAAAACGTGAAGGCGTTAGATATTTCGCATTTTTTAAATGTACATAGATTTATTGAGATATTCATCAAAGCTCTGACAAAATCGTCAGTGGAATATTTTTGCATTGATTAAATCGGATATTTATATTCTCCCATCAATTATTTTTCTATATTTCTCAATCTTCAATCGAGTGCTACATATTTTAAGAATATAATAAAATATGACAAGAAAATGCTTTGTTATATGTTTCAGGAGCAGTTGACGAGTGAAAATCGAGTGTCCGTTAGTGAAGTGTCAGAGATCTGGTGCGATGAGGGACTGAAGTGTGACAGGTCGTAGCAAGAAAACTTGAGTAAGAGCAAAGAGGAAAAAGCGGAGGGCGAACGGAGCTGAAGAGTGAAGGGAACGAGATCGGAGATGAGAGGGTGCGAAAGTTGAAGGAGCATAGAACAACGAACAGCAGCAACCTGCCTCGTCCATTGCGACCAGCCGCACTTATAACGCTAAGGTAAATATAAACTAAGTATAGCTAACTATGAAACATCGAAACCTCTCGTACCTTACATCATCGTATATTAAGCAAGGACATGGTAAAAGAGCATATGCAGTTTCCATTGTCTATACCAGCACACGGATACGAGAGAAGGGGCACAGGGGAGAGTAGGGGGAAAGGCAAATCTACCGTTCCCTTATGTGATTGTCCCTTCGGTTCTCTTATTTATCTCGAATTACGTAGACTATGAGAGATTCCACTGTACTTCGTATAAATAACTGTACCTAATCGTTACTGTTGCATCGAAGCCCCGACGGTGGATTACACGATATTTTACAGTGTTACAAATTCATCCTATGCCAATTTACTTTCTGCTCGTTCCTGCTACGTATATTTCTCTTCAATGTCGATGGGGCTGATCAATATTATGCAGTACGGCAATCGGATGTGGGATTGCTTGCCGAACGTGCTTTAATACATGCTATTTTGCTATACTCCACTGCCCACTAGTCTATAGCATCATCCAACCTTCCTGATCTCGGTTCCACTTTCTACTCTTACCTATATCTTATTTTCTCCTAACCCTCTCACTTCCTTATGTATTTTCTCACTTCGCGGTTCATGCAGTATTTATATATAGACGAACTCAAGGGGTGAATGCGAGGGGGTATTTTGAATTTTAAATCCTTCACTTCCGTTGAACGACGGGTCGAGATTGGTAAGAGGAAAAGTACACTTCAGAGCGTCAGGTGGGGTTTGTCGAGAGGGGGGGGGGGGTTTAGAGGTCGAGGGTATGGGACCATGGATTATAGAGGGTATAACGAGAAGTATGTATATAGCTGAAGAGTCATCGTCGAGAGGGAGAGTTGGTTTGAAAACTTGAAGAACAAGATGGAGATTCAAGTGTACAGAGACTGGAAAGTCTCAGATCTTGGAATATAAAAATTGTTTAAATCGACGAGAAGTGAGATTAAAAATTCGTCTCTGACATCCTTTTATTGACTAATTTTGACAATTTTATACGTAATAAGAATTTTTTTACATATTATAATCGTAAACCAACCTACAGAATATAATCGTAAACCAATGCTAAACTTATTTTTCGCGACCTCAGCCATTTTTATTTCTGCCCGTTGGACATTGTTTTTGCACGAAAAACTTTTCTTTATCGATCAATTTACACCCAAGTTAACTGGAGCAGGCTATTCGCCTTGTGAGGCGTCGGTGCGTGTAATTTGCGTCAAGTCGTACAACAGATATTCAACAACGTTCGCTCGCACACACGAATCACACGTGCATGCATATTTCTACACATACGAAAGATCCAATTGTGTCAGTGAGAGACACACACTGCGGTGTCGTAGCCTATTCCAGCCACGCCATAGAGAATGTCGTGATAACGGAAATTGAGCAATTATTAACCCAAGGTCGTCCATAAATATCCGATGAAATATGTTGCTAAAACGATCGCCTTTACGTTCGTTTCAAGTTGGAGCAAATTATATCTCGATTTCTGGAAACGTCAACGAATATCTAGATTTTCATCAAGAGTTCTATTGCCATCAACCAGATCGTCAATCTTCCTCGAAACCTTTAAAGATAAAAGAAAATTGATGGTTTTTTTTGGATCGTCTGAATAATTTAAATATTACAGTTTTTAAAAAAATTATCTCCAGACCATGGTACACGAGTAGATTTGTTCTTTTTTTATCAAACTTCGTAAATTATGGTTCAGAATAATTTTTCTTATTTTATTTTATTATTTCAATTATTATAATTCACTTGACAAGTTAATTTTTAGGCAAATAAGTAAAAATATAAGAAAAATATTGTTGATGAAAAGTTTGTCAATGTAATTGAACATTTGCTGCTCAAACACGGTTAGCCAAGTTATCACTTTATATAGCTTTTGATATTGGATGAAATCCCTGCGGAGACAAAGATTCCACCCTTGTAGCAAATCCGTGACCTATATCTTTACTACAAACAAGCGTCTAACTAGTTCGGATAACGTCGTAGTCCCGCGCCTAAAGCCACTGATCCCTTAAGGTCGCGCGCCTCAACTTCGAAGAACAGCAGCTTTCACAGTCTATTCACCACTCTCTTGCACGATCTTACTCCGGTAAGCCCTGATTTACGAGCTTCATTCTCCTGCGTCACCCAGGTCAGGATTTCGTGACACTCATCGTTCCCTGCTTTAGCGCCCCTGCCAAACTTTCGTCGTTTATTTCACTCAATGACGGAGGTAAATATACTTTTAGACTATCCATGTTTGTGTCACTTAAATACACTCTAATTTTCTCCGCATATAGAGGATGCCGATTCACTTTAATTCAAACTACCGATAATCACTTATAGAATTGTTTAAATTGCATAGCCTAAATAAATATTACGTTATTATACTTTTTTTTTTTTTTAATTGACGATTAAGAAATTATTCTTGTATGCCTAAAGGCCTACGGGCTTTGTTATTTTTTTCAGGGGGAATTTATCGAATAGACACAGATGATAAAATCTGTTTTTGCTTCCTCATAGAGAAAGCTGTTATCGTGAGAAAACAATTTCTCGAGATTTTGATGTCAGAGTACTTAAAAATACATACATACATACGTCATACACGATACTTTTTGTTACAACAAGTGCACGCATGGTACCGTTGCTATTTCCTGAATAAAAAAATGAATCGCTAAGCAGAAAAATAGATTATTTAATAAAAAGCATCGAGGTTGGGGTGTTCGGAATCCAGGGACGAAGCCCCGGTGTGGGGTCGGGGAGGGGAGAGTGAAAGCCCCCATTGAGTTAAAAAGAAAATATTTATTGAATAAAAAAACATAGCATATACACATCAATGATTTTTGCAATAGCAATTGCCGTATCACATTCGCATGGTGTTTTTGTTATTCAGGCGGCGTATCCCATTCGTCATTATTCCCAGCGTATTCATTTCTTTTATTTTTTCTTTTTATAGCCCTAAGAAAATCACAATCAATCAAAAACTGAACTGAACATAGCTGCTTGCGATATAGTACGCAATATCGACGCTGTTATTGTTTTCATCCCGCAAAACAGGAATGAAAGTAAACAGAATATCTACCAAGGGACGAAAGTGAAGCAATTGTAAACTGCGTATGGGGGAATCTATATTTTCAATACTGCCATAAAATTAGCCACTTTCGTCCCGCAAAACTGTCATACAGAACACGATTTTTTATGCACGTGTTTTTTTCACTCAATTTTAGTGTTCTTCGCCCAAATCAATAACGGGTGTCTCATTCGTGTCTCATATTGTAGTTTGAATTTTTCGAATAAAGGATGAACGCTCTCTAACTTTCGGAAATTTTCAGCTATCGAGTTAAAATTTTCTACAAGAATAGGTCAGAGGACAAAATTATTTGATATTGAGTTTGGTAAGAATCGATCCAGGTGTTCAGATTTTATAAAATCATGAATTTTTTTAATTTTTCGAACAAAATATATTTTTGCTCAAACTTTCGTAAATTTATGTCTAACAAACTGAAACTTTCAATACAACCTGGCTAGGCTACGAGGATACTTTGTCTTGAATTTAATGAGAATCGATTGAGGGGTTTTTGACATTATAGAAATTGCAATTTTACTAAATTTCCGATTTGATTAAACATTTTAATACAACTTCCTCTATGAGAAAACCAGAATTGAGATAACCATTACCCTTAGAGAGGATTCTGTGGGTTGGGAGAATCACGAGAAAGCAATATGCAAATTTAAAATTTGCATGCCTTGTTATTTCAAGAAACCAGTTTATAGTCACTGCCAATTACACGTCGTTCTATCAAGAGTTCGACCACCGAAATTATTACGTGTTGAAGCATCAGAGACGAGAAAAATTATAAAATGTATTTACAATGAAAAAAAAAAAACAATATTCGGTTAATCAATTACATCGTAGACGTATGTTACACCGAGTTTGATTTGTTTATAAATATATTTTCATAAAATATGGTTTCTTCACAGAAGAAGAAGCTTTGCTTTCATGAGAAAAATTATTTTACAAGATTCTCATATCATTATGTTCAGAATATTGCATAATATCCAAAAAATTACATTTAGAAGAAAATCCTGAATGTGTTGGAGTGTATTTGTCAGATTCGAAAAATGAAAACCTCTATAACTCGAGAGCACCTTCGGATTTCAAGTTGTAATGAGATAACGCAGGTAGAGAGTTCATTGTTTCATCCAATTTATCAGGGAAATGTGTGTAGTTGAGATTTTTTTTTCAAAAACGTCTATTTGCACGCTAGCTCTTACAATTTTTTACAAATCGGGTTTAATAATTCTGATTAAATAGGATAGTATGGATAGATAATCGTTATTGAATTTTACGAGAATTAATCGAGTCGTGTAAATTTTCTAATTTTATCAATAATTACTGTAAAATATCCAGAGTCTACAAAATCTTGAGCTATTTAAATTTTGAGCAGATAAATTGTTGTATGCAGTATTTAAATAAGCTTGCAACGTACTACCATCCGCATTGTTGCTGTAAACAGATATTTCCTCATTAAGGTGACTTTGTGAAAGGTGAATGTGCAAGTTTCTAATTTGCATGCTTGTGTTTGTCCTATAAATAATTTATCAGTATCAATTTATTATTAATTTATTTATTGAAAATATATCGGTGTAGAGTTTCTTTCACTGTTTGCTTTACCACAACACTATTTCATGAAATGTTCTTCTTTTTGGCAAATGTCTTAGAAGGAAAGAACCAGTCGGTGGCATAGATAACATTGTACGAAGAAAATAGAGGTCCAAGGCGTAGGTGGTGAGTTCGACGAGCCTGGTCTTTCTACGTTCTTACTCATCGCCAAGTCATATTTATACATCTGCCTATATATCTATAGCTACAAAGGGTCATAGTGCAGGTTCCCTTTCCGGAAGTGCTTGTAAATTCGGTGTTTCTCGCTCGCTCGAACAAACTATCTCGCGGTAGCACAAGAGAACGGGTAAAAATGTTCAACCAGCGATAACCTTCTGTTTTTTCTTTTCCCAGAGCTTCGCGTCTGGCATAGAGCACATAGCGGTAAAACAGAAATGAGGAAGACGCGAAATGAGTGAAAGAAGAGAATATGAGAGAACTGGAACGGTGAGAGTAAAAATTCTGGATGATTTCAATGCTGAGTATTCAGATTTCTTATGCAGTATTTGCTTACTGCTGATTCGGTAGGTGCACAAGAAACTTTTTGGAATATCCACAATGTCAAACAACGTGGAATTATTAGTGAAAAATAATGATACGCCATCGTATCTTCTAACAATCGCGTACCCGTCTTATCCCCGCAATCCGTATCTCCTAAATGTCATATCCCCCAAAATCGCTGACTCCAAAAGCTATTACGCGTTGTATCTAGACTCCAAAATTATAATCCAGCTAATATTGACTCAAAAATCTGTGACGTCGGAAACTCGATTTTGGAGGATATGACATTTTGTGGTACACGACTATTGGGGGATATGACAATCGAAATAATCAATCAAGAATAGTTTGATTTCAGCAAAAATGATTGTCTCGCTTCATCACATTTAACACATTAGCTTCCGCTACTGAAAATTTCTTTCACTTTTTAAATTACCGTTCAAATTATTAAAAATATAATTAATTACATTTATTGTCGTACTATTTACTGTATTAAACATATAGTATTGTTAATTAAATTAATTAAATTTATCACATTGACAAACATTTTTTTCTAGCTATTCTGATGACCATATATCATATACTGGATAAAAAAATTAGTTTTTGTACGGAATGACAAGAATAGCGCTTTCACGTGTACTTGCTTTTTTCATTATTACCAAGTGGATTTGAATGCGGGTCAGGGCGCTGGTGCTCAATTATCGAAATTAATTCGACAAAGTACCGCACTTTACTTGCGCCTGTAATTTACAACTCGGCCAAATTTCATTTTTTTTACTTAAAAAGATATTAAAATAATTCAGGGTCTTTTGTGAATGCAACTGATGTAATCATTTTTGTGTAGTGTTGCTAGTAGGAAATCCCCTGTATTTACGTTTATAATATATCGACCTACAGTTATCGTTCGGTCTCACTTCCATTTAGTTTTTTTTTTTTCGCGCTTCGTCGTCGTTACTACAACAGTTTCTACTTCGACAGTGCAGTAGAGCGTGCGTGTTATAGTCAGACGTTACGGTAGCACTTTCTGCATTATGATCATTCTCTGCGAAGCTCCTATAGACTCCTTCTGTGTTGTATTGACTTGACCTGGATACTGAGAACAGGCACATAAAGCGTGTGGAATAATAAACAAAACAACTTTACATTGAACGACATCGCAGGGAGAAGGGCACACGAGTGGACAAGTTGAAGTGTTGAATATAAAAAGTTCAATCACCCGTTTGTCAGAAAATGAGACGAGACAGTTTGCAGAAAATCGTACAATAAATAATTCTCATAAATTGCAAGGAAAAAGTGTACCGAAATTAAATAAAAATGATACGTCAGTATCATCACTGTCACCATTTTCCTTGATTTTTTCTGACTTTGTCAACTATTTTATATCATATTTTCTACGGCTGCCTTTGCTCGTATAATGAATAAATGGAATAATATTTGCAGTGATTCGTATGCTAGCCGTGTGTTAAAAGTCATTTTTAGATATTTAAGCCAGTGAGTTTAACAGACTCTTGCAACCATTTCTTTTTTCTTTTTACCCCTTCTCTATCATTGGCTACATCCTGATTCTTGTTAAGTCTATCTCGCTCTCTCTCCATTCTCTTTCAGAGGTGAAGCCCGAGAACAGAGTTTAAAAAAAAGTTAAAACGACGCGAGGCACAGTGGTAGTAGAGTTTCACGTGTGCAGATAACAGCGTGGTCGTTATAACCATACGAATGGCACCCTGCGGAGAGCCTTTCGCATCCGGTGTGCAGCAATGTTCCTTCCTCGGCGTCCCATCCTTTCATTTTCCTACTGCCGGTGAGGATGAGGCTCTGCATTCAACGTGTGTTCCTATATGACTGGCTATCTGGGTACTCTACGTCTATTTTCTTTCTTTTTTTATTATCGTTTTTTTCTTTTTCTCCAGAAAGTACACGTGGTACATATGGGAGAGGGGAGTGCACTGGACACGCGGGAGCTGACCTCGGAGTCGGTGAACATGCATTGAAAATAATTTCATTACCCAACTTCCTTCGCATTTGCACACATCCTGAATTCCCCTCTTCTTCTTCACACTATTTACCATCGCGTATTTCCCACTCTTCGTTCTAATCAATGCGTTTACCCAAAATCCCTCCACAGCTGCTAGCCTTCGATTCAAGAAAGTTGAGGTTAAAAAGCTTTTCACAAATTCCGTTACATTATCACATATCTTTCGTTGATTCTACAAGAAAAATTATATGTCATCTTTCATAAAGAAGGAACGTACTTTAGAATATAAGAACACACATTTCACGTGAAATATAAGTTAAACAAATATCACAACCGTTGAAAAAAACATAAGTTACGTGTACTAAAAATACACAAATGTACAAATACTACAATCGAATATATTTGAGGAGAAAATATGATGTTTCTAAATATAAATATACCAAAACAAAACGTCTATAAACATCAACTTTCCCGCATGAAAATCAAAATAAGGAAAATATATTTTTATTTATATTCAAGCAAATAATATTTATATTTAAAATATATATTTTAGCGATTTGATCATAGACAATTAAGACAGATTTTCATAACCGTATATTATGTTAAAATATCGAAGAATGCTATTAATATTTTTGACAAGCAGCAGGCTGTGTGTCACATGTATATGCGATAGTAGTCACACGAGGTATATAAAATGCGAGCAAAGGATCGTATGGATACTATTGCCGCTACCTTTCCAAAACATATTGTATGTACATATGACTTAGCATATATGTTAAATATACGAATGTATTGAGAGAAGTAGACTCAAGTGGAAAGAGAAGGGCACGGAAAGGAGGACGAAACGTAGAGGAGAATAACTCGTGGAATGGGACGACGGCTAAGCCACGTGACTGGCTATATATAGCATATCCTGCCGCAACGCCCCGTATTGATCGGACGAACATCAGCTGTACGGTTGGTAGCATTGCCTGAGTACAACTGGCCTTTACCACTAGGCACGTTGCTCTACTACTACTACAACTACAACAACAACAACTACTACTACTATTACTAGTTATGCTTACTAGTACTGGTACCAGTAGTAGCAAATGCTACTAGTTTTAGTAGTAGTAGTAACTAATACTAGTTGGTAGTAGTAGTACAAGCGTAGCTTCAACTGTCCTAATACTATGAATTCCGCTACCAATGTTGTATTACTCTTGTATTGCTGTTGGCTGTTGGCAACTCTAATGTTCCCACTTTGATTATTACAGTGTTAGAGCGAGTGTTAGCTACGAGTTTTGCGTACCTGCTAAAAAGTTGTCATTATATTCTCTTTCTCCCTTCTTTTCCTCAACATATCTATAAATATAGCAGAGTGCTTGTACGCTAACGAGTGTGACTTCACATATATCGTATTTAATAAAATGGTATAAAATTTCTAAATAAAATCTTATAATAGTCAATAACTTTTGTACTCCTTACTCCGAAATTTTGAACTTCGATTTTAATATTTTACTTTTTTTTTCTCAATGGAGTGCGATTATCTTATGTAAAATTTAATTTAGCAACACAATCTTTATACAAGATATTCGTTTTGGATTGTTAGAAAATGCACTTCTGAACATTCTATGCTGATGATGTGTGCGGTTCTAGTTGGTGATACGTAGATATGACAGCCAAAAGGTCTAGTCCGAGGGTTTGTAGGATAAGCGTAGTTTACGATGGCTCGGGTAAATAACCGGGTGCCCGACTGACCTCCACCAGACGCAATAACTGTTGCCACAACTACTGGCACTAGCAGCGGTCTATAGTCACAAGTCTCTTTCACGGCGCCTCGTTGGCTTGACTGAATACAAGTGACTCCGACTGTCTGACCGCTGATCGCTTTTTCTACCGGATTTGCATCGTTACTCCCAGGCACCCTAACGAGTGCACATGGAAGATATATCGTTACGTTATGTCAGCATTGAAAAGCCAGTAATGCGATACAAACTTGCTCGTTACTCTCAATTATTGAATAACGCTTAGTCTACGTTGTTGCTGAAGGCTTACTTTCAACTTGCGTTTGTGCGTACTTTTTACATTGATATTGATTCAACGATTTATTTATTATTTATTATTTGTCTTTTATATTGAAGAACGTGCGTTATAATTTATATTCAGTATCAATCTCGTCGAATAAGAAAGAAAATCAGACACAAATTATTTTCATTCTGATTTTGACAACACAGATTCTTGTCAATTATCCGATGGATTATCTCTCGTAACGGTTTCCTCTTTATTTCCATTTCTTTTTATGCCAAACTGTTCTCCTCGTCGCGTAACTGACAATCACATTTTTTACCCCTTCGCAATCCCGGTGTTTTAATTATCAACCCCCAGAATCTTTCCTTTGAATGTTCACTATCTATATGCTACTCATCGTTTTTTTTTCTTTTTATTTACGAACGAATCTAATCTCTTACGGTATGCGTGGGGGTGAAAGCATTCTCCTCTTACCTCGAATTTTAATTTCCTGCTGCTGTGTTAGACGTTCTCATTGTTCGGCGACACCTAGCATAAGTCACCACACTTTTTGCAATACTCTCTCCCTCTTTTACACTGATCACACTCGTAAAAAATGCACAAAATACCGTGTATTCGTGGAAATATAAAACGGCATATTCCGGTAAAGACGAAAATCGATTTTATAACGTGAATGCACGGTAACAGAGCGGATATGTTTGCTCGACGAAGCGACCAGCGGAATAACCAAAAGATTTTTATATGAAGACAGGAGTGACGACGGTGTGTTTCAGAAAGTGCAAACAGTCAGTGAGTAGAGACAAAAAAGCGGCGTGTTATCGCCTAGTTCTCAAGGGAATACTCGTCGTCAGGCTTGCAAGGCTAAAACCACTGGACCTTCAATGCTTGCCATTGCCGGGTGCTTGCTAAGCTGCGAGCTCAATGGACGATTCATAAAACGTGACGAGAAAGGGCTAGGGTTGAGAGAGAAATAAAGAATGAAAAAAGCAGAACTAATCTTCTACGTAGTCGCTACGGTACACGCAGCCACTGGGCGAACGTTCAGTTTATTTATTATTTTTTTGTAAGTTCGATGTTCTAAACACGCCAACTGTCGTCAAATAAGCACTCTTGTCAAATCGTTGAACGTAGATCGTAGATATAAACTACGTCGTAGATGGTGAACTCGTTGATCGTAGATATCATGAGCTTGAATTAATCCTCATAGTGCTAATCGATTTTTCAACGATATTTGATTAATTGGTTAAGAAATTAAGAAATCATTCGAGCAATACTTCGGTTGTCAAGAAAAATTATTGAAAGTAGTAGAAATGTCCAATGAATCTTAGACGTTCGCCTTTTATTTGCAGTTGAATTCAAGCATTCAAAAAAATTGGCATTCAAAAATGTTATCTTACGATTCTGAAATATTTTTAAAAATCGTATAACGCATCGAAACTGGATTCGAGGGATCGTGTGAGAGAAAAGTATCAAGAGATTAGGTAGAAGAGCATGGAAAGGTAAAGTTGAGAGCACGCTGTTTATGCCCAGAGGACACGATTCCCGCTGGCACTGGTGCTGTGCCGAGATCACCGGTAGATTTACGTTGCGGAAGGGGTTGAGCTGCCGGAATAGCAAACACAGAAAGAACCCTAGCTCGTCGTTGGCTCGCTGAGTCGTGCAACCCTTGAGGCTACGGCTTAAAGTGCTCGGATGTGTGGCTCACAGTGAATGGTGAGCAAAAATTAACATGGGCTGAAGATGCAAAAAAGTGGCAAAGGGTGTGTTTGCAGCTATCACGATGATTGCCCCATGTGTTTAAATGACTTGTAAAAAGGGTAGGGCGAGCATAAAGGTGAAGGGTGCGGATGTACGAGACGATAAAAGGACTTTTAAGCTCGTTATTTTGTGTCCCGTTGCACATCGATTCCGATAGTCATTGAACTCAGAGGCTTCCCCGATCAAACAATAGAATTCAATAACATCCATACCGGAGAAAAGCTCTAATGGATTCGGTAAACTCGACAATAGAATCGTTACACGTGAGTATAACGAGATAAATGCGCAGCATTGAGCAATGAATGAACTTAACGAAGCGTAGTTTTAGCTTTTTTTTGTCATTTAATAGTTAAATTTATTCTCAGCCAAGAATTATTTTAGGCAAGAAATATTCCTCTGGGGTATATGAGATTCTAAATGAGCGATTCGAGTGTCGTAACTCATATATTACCTGACTGGGTGATTATAAAAGCTCTCTAAAGCATTTTCCAGCGATCACGTAGGTAAGTGACTGCTCAACATGCAAATCAGAAGGTGTTGGCTTCCCTTGTCATTGAGACGAGTATCCCCTTCCACCAGGCGCGTTTACTCTCGTCCATCGTCACGAGGGTATTATAGCTTTGCATACTCTATCGAGCACGATCGTCAACTTAGAATAAACATCGAATTAGAAACCTCACGTTGTTGCAGGGACACCAATTGCTTGCATACCATGAGCGACGAAGAAAAAGCGAGTATTATACTTGCAACGTTATAAAATGCGATGGAAACAGACAGAATATCTAGAATAGAGAAACAGAACTCACCTCAGAACGAGTCCATTGCCAAACGAAATTACGTTAATCCGTTTCCGACGAATTAGGGTCATTCACGCTTCTCACTTTCTACATCGTATCGACGAAGAAACCGAATGTCATACGAATGTTAAAAGTATATTTTATTATTTATGCGATATTTTCTGTAATTCTCCTTATTTTCTTTAACTCGTGGTTGATATTTATGGTTTTTCTCCCTTGATTTGATTATTATTCTTTCATAAATACGCGTGAGTGGTAACAGCGGAAAGTCCCTCTCCGCTGGGAACCGAGTGGAATTCTGTTACTCGCTTAATTAAATTCATCCCAAGTGCCTCTCGGTTTCTCATTGCACATTCTTCTCGACTACCTCACCCGCGCTTCCTTTTTTTTATTATTAATGAGTGGCGAGTAAAGAATGAACATAGCCTCACTGTAAGCGAGCGCAATACCTCAGGTTAAATTTCCAATAGCAAACTAACCTACTTCAAGTTTTCTGTATATCTTTGATAGCCAGATCTACGCAAGCAACATCCTCATCCAGCGAGGAATTGAAGATGCTTTTCCATGGAAGAATTTTTACATTTTCCGAATATTTTTAGAGAACACGTTACTAAATCAATAAATACACAAATTTTATTTTACTTTTAAGAAAATAAAAATACAAATTTACAGCAACATAACAATTTTTTGAATTTATTGATTTAAGTTGACGTATTAATTCAGTTATTCAAAATATTTTGTTTCTTATGCATTATCTTGAAAAAATAAAAATAAAAATAGAATATAGCAGTAGACTTTTACAAGTCTAGTGCTTTTATCTATCAGCTTTCAATCTCATGCTTTTACGGGAAAATAACGCGAAGCGTATCGAGTGATGGAACGAAATTGACGCGATGTTTCGTCGCCTAAATTTATCTCGTATATTCGAGAGGCTTTTAAGTCCTCTTTCTCTTCTCTTCGTTTCTCTAAACGAGGTTAAAGCGATACTATGCAAAAAACATTTTCCACAGAAGCAGAAATGCAACGACAACTTCGTCAAAAAATACTGTGACAAAAATATTTTTCCTTCCTATTGATTAGCAAAAACTTTGATATTGTCGTATTAAAATATTTTTGCAGGCCATGTAGCGTCAACGTTGCGGTTCCCGACATTCTGTTTTATTAACCAAGACAAAATGCTAGAACCTTGCTATTAATATTTTCTTGAAAATCTCATAGCGAAGTAAAAGTTTCGTAATTTTTTCATCGCGTTTACAGAAATTATAGCACTTTATTAGTTTCGACATCAAATAATGATAAAATCGTTATAAGCTTTTTCTAAGAATTAAAAAAAAAAAAACTGCTCGTTACAAGTTCCTTCGGAAAAGTTTTTCTTCCGCTATCAGAGTTGAAATATTGTACAAAGAAGTTGAGAAAAAGTTTATTCACGGCTTTCCCTATTTTTAAATGATGTCTATCGCGAGATAACCCGAGCACAGTAGAACAGAAGGTGCAAGTTGTCTAGAGAATTAACGTTACAGCCACCAGAGACCGGAAGAGCGGTAGCCGGAGTAAAAGGGAGGATATAGAAGCAGTTTGCGGACGGTCTGGCAAATTGTTCGTGGAGGTGTCGGGACGCTAAGCGTCAACGGGTTTGCCTCGTGCATATCTGCCTTCTACCGTTTCCCATGGGTTATTTATGACTTGGGTATATCCTGTACCTCGTCTATATATATTCCCGGAATAGCTATCGAGCCGAAACTTCAACGGTTAAACTTGATAGGCAAGTTTCGGGTCGTTGGATTAAACCACGCGTCAATAGCGTGCACCACAACTGGATAGAGGCCCATGGCATGGTGCAGATAGTACTCCGGCCTACACTGTGCTATGTTGCAGGATGCTACACCATAGTACAAATATATATTTAAGTCAAAAAGCCTCGTAATAAGAGCAGCTCTTGCATTAAACATCGAATTAGTTCGATGTGGTATATGCATCATTGTGTTGCGTCAATAATTTTTTTAAGCTGACGCCTGTACTAATAATAATCATCACAACAACCATAATAATCATTTTTATACTCTTTCCCGCCTTTTAGTCGAGACAAAGCCCGACAGGGCTACTTGGGTGAGAAATAATAAGCTTAAATAGACAATGATGTTGATAATACCTATAATAATAATAATAATGATAATAAATTCGAATCTTCACCCGAAAGACCCTGAGTTGAAGTACCAAAGTGATAAAGTCTCATAGTTGTCGTTTTCAACAATCGAGTTGAACTCGATTGTCCCGCAGACTGGTCTGTAAAGTACGGTAAACTTTCCGCGGATTGCCTTTGTGAGAATATATAGTTTGCAAAAACCGGGGCGGGGTAAACTTAGTGCGGAGCCACGGCTCTCTCTCTCTCTCTCTCTCTCTCTCTCTCTCTCTCTCTCTTGCTGTTCCATGGAATCAGGTCTCAAGGATCGTGGCCCCGGAAAGTCTAGGATATCTCAGCGAAATTAAACCGTGTGAGGAGGCTGAATAAAATGCTCATCTCTGCTCGCACTCGCATTTGGGAGTCTAATGGGCTCTCCTCTAATCGCATCGTTTATTCGTTTCACGTCGGGAAAAGGCAATTCTCCACCTTTCTCGCTGCTCTTTTTTTCGATCTCTCTACGTCATTCCTTTATCCGTTCCACAACTATTTTTAACCCTACACCCAAACACCTCTCTGTAGCTGTGACTTTCGAAAATTGTGAAAATAATTAATTTTCGTGTTGGCTTCGTGATCCTCAAAACTAAAACTTCCAACCATTCGTTAATGCCATCGTCGAATCATCGGAAAAAGAGATTTATTTTCATTATAATATTCAAGACATTCTCCACTTTCTAAAGTTGTCAAAGACGAATGTTATGTAAAGTATTCCCCTAGCGAACTCGGTAAACGTTTCAACCCATGATTTTTTATATTATTGTACCTAGTGAAAAAAAATACTCCGAATTGTTCTAACATTCATTCATTTTTCTTAAAAAATATTTTTTTTTTTCATAAATCATTAAAAATCCAATATTCTGACCCCATTTAAAAAATCTGAAAATTTTTCGAAAACTCAGGTGACATACTCGTATAACAACATTTTTTAGCCTACTTGGAAAGTGGGCTTCATCGATTTTTTGTGGTAATCTGTGTACAATGTTTTGAAAAGGAACAATTTAAGAACACCATCAAACACATTAATTATTTATTTAACCTTTTTATTGCTAAAGAATGCTACAAGTCAAATATTGACCGATTGTAATCCGGAATAGCCTCAAGACAAGCCGTCACTATTAAACTAAAGTTCAAAAAATATATTTTAACTCAGGCACTGTAACCAAATATGGGCACGGAAAGTTGGCCCATATTTATTTCGTACATATTTCAGAAAATCAGGAATTATGCTTCATAGCATATAAGGTTTCGTTAATTTCAAGCCACTGAAATAAAAAATGAAATTATACTCCGGCATGGACCTTAAGGCATGGACCTTTTTGGTTTTGTTTTTGCAGATATTTTGGCACCGAATATTTTGTCGCACGATATTATTTTACAGAAACTATGACGCAAAACCACCAAAACGTATATAAACGGTGGAGTACCAAAACTCGCGGCAATTAAAGGTTTATTGTTACAATATAATGCTGTACTGGATTATAGGATAACGGATTATGGTTCCGACGAAATTTTAAGTACGGAGATCGCCGAGGGTAGTTATTTCGTTTCCTCATTAAAAACTTCATTTGCATCATTGCAGAAAAGGCTGCTGACCGAAAGGAAGATTTCATGTAGAACCAATTTTCTTACTCTGTAGAATTACGATGTGACAACGCGATGTAGAACCAATGTTCTTATTCTGTAAAATTGCGATGTGACAACGTGATGCCACTATTCTCCGTTGAGCTAACACGACTTTTTACTTCAGTGAACTCTGTCTGAAAATAGAAATAGAAGTAAAGAATCAGAAATTCGAAGAAGACGTAAAGTTAAGGTGCAAACGTAATTTTAGTTATATTTAATGTATTCCTAGCATTTCGCATTTTCTTTTCATTGATTTTATCACGAAAGATCAATGAATCGAAGTTTTATTAAAATGGTGACACAGCTGGGTTAATGTTCAAATGTTGCTTTATGTTTCAGATGACATAGAATGGGTTGGGTGGCGCTAGGGCGGCGTGCGGGTGGTGGCGGCCGCCTCTCACCCATCCTCTCGCTGTCTCTCGCCTCCCTCGCAAGTTCCCTTATCCTTACCACCCTCTGCGTCCTTACCCTCGCCCTCACACTAGCCACTTTCGTGCGCGCCGACGACATGTACGTATACCTATTATAAACACACGATTAGAATTACCAAACTTAAACTATAGTCAACTTTGTTCTATAACAAAGCCTTGTTCTACAAAAAATACTTTATACATTGAGAATTCTGCATAGATTTGTTCACAAGTCGACTCGCGGCTGAACGTTTTTTTTTTTTTTAATATAAAATATGTAATTTTCTTAGTTCGATTTCTGCAAAACCTCGGTTTTATTTTAAGTAGCATGCAACCGGAGTTTGTAAATAATTCGTTCAGCAGCGACTCGAGTATTATTGAAGTAGAAATTATTGAGAGTAAAGACAAATCATTTTATCTATTGATTACTATTTAAAAAAAATTAGAAATACAAGATAGCAGTTGGCAGAGAAAGCAAGTTATTATGTTATTCCTAGGTATTAGTGCTCGCAAGCGTTGCCAATGCTCTTTTTTAAATCGCAATTAGTGAGTCTGTGAAAAATATTGATTAGATAATTTATTAGATAGAGATATTTCGCAAATTCTGCCAAAGATATTAACGATATACCAAAAAGGTAGAAATATGACTGACGCTGATCCTTCTACGATGAAGGTTCCTTCCTATTCAGAAACTGTTGTGACAGGACGATACAAGAAGAGAGATAAAAAGAAAACAAAATCATATCGATCGTTAGAGGATACAACGTCGAGTAAGAGGAGATTAAAGAAAATATTGTTGCAGCTTCGAGGAGGGCAAGTCGGACAAGGAGATCCTGGACAACCTGCTGCTGTCGACGCGGTACGACAAGCGGCTTCTGCCTCCGGTCCAAGGTACACTGAGGCCCCCGCCCCACACCCGCCAAGATGACTACACCCCTGACCTCGAACCCAATGACCCAGACAACCCCGAGCACCTCAAACATCATCGGCACCAAAACCATCACACCAAAGCACCACACAACCACAGTTCACTGCTCAATTCTCGTCGAAAGGGTATTCATCAACAAGAGTTACGACGAACTTCGAGCGTTGTCACGTCAAAACGTTTATTCACAGACAGAAAGTATTATATTATATAACGATATAATACCGATCAGAGTCTGCCGATATAATGCAGCAGCTGCCGCTAAAGTATTTATCATAGTTGATCGAGCCATATTTGCGCAGCACCGCGAGACACCCGAAAGCTCCTGACGATCTTATTATTCATTGAAATCTGACAGTTAGAAATTATCTTATATTTCATCCTCAAATTACTATTTCACCATTAATAGTGGTATGGACTTAAAATCATTTTAACTTCTAAGCTTTATCATATCCACATTCATTTAGTCCCATTCTTTGGTCTCAACGTCAAATAGTTTTTTACTAAATTTACTAAATCGTCCAATTTTTTATTTTTCAATTGATTGTCCAGTCTTTAGATTATTTAAAAAATTTGCTTATTCCAAAAATTGCAAGACACATTTTTTTATTCAAGAAATATTTAACAACAACAAAAAAAGTCTTAACGAGTATCCAACTTATATTGAGCTTCGTGTGGTGTTTGGATTATCTAGAGGCTCATAATATTCTAAAAATGTTCTTCTTCCACCTGAAAAAAAAAATAACAAATGTGCGCAAAAGATTCATAGAGCACTGACTCTCGTATTCCGACAAAACAAAACTTGCAAACGAGTATTTTCATCAATCCTCCTAACTGGTGCCTTAAAATGTTATACAATTCTTTGTAGAATTGCAACGACACGATTTCTTTCTGGTATGCACAGTTATTTGGATGAAAATTTTCTGTTTCGGGAAAATCTAGTTTCATATTGTACGACCACATCTGATTGTGTCACAAGCAATTTATATTAATAGACGACTGGAGACAGAGAGATATTTATCAGGATGTGACGGGGTAATCGTTACTGCCAAAATTTTATTTTTATTTTGACAGTCGTAGGACAGATGTGTCTAACCACGATTGGCCACTACTACTTACAAAAAGATATAGAAAGGACGATGCCTGACTGTAGTTCGAACGTTATCGCTATCGAATATTTTCGTAAGCGTTTGCAATACTAAAAATATTTCATGAATTCTAAACGAAAATTAGATTGAAATTTTTTAAAAAGCCATTTTTTACTTGTTAAATGTATAGACGATGACAATGTAGAAGAGAAGCAAAAAGTATAATCGATTAATATGATAAAATGACCGTCATTACAGGATGCTAATGAATTTAGTAATTTCCTTAACCTCCAAGATTGTTCGGGAGTTTTCGGCTGGCGCATTATTACACTTTGCACTTTGTTAAGGATAATTCCGACCCTCACTGAGCTTTGCCTGCTCTACGAGGCTTGTTGTTAAAATTTTGTCGGATTATCCAAGTCCCGCGCGAAGCACTGCAGTAAAGAGCCTGCTATCAGCTGCTTGTAGATTATGAAACGTTCAGTTGGCGTGTAAAACGTCATTAAAACTATCGTAACAAGACGGGATATCGGAATCATAATGTTAGTTGTGCACTTGCAGTATAATCATGGAAAGGGAATGTGCCATTTGTTTAATGCTATTGAACGGGAACGCTCTTGCCATTGTCTTGTTCGTCGAATACAAAATGCTATAGCAATTATTCTAGAAAGGAAGCAATCTATAAACCAACAATATATTTCTGTATATCGCTAAAATATATTTATTAAATCTTTAATTTTTAATTAAATATCGATCAATCGTGTGAAGAGGGAGACAAGGCATATACATTAAGAAAATCGCTTGAATCTAATGAATTAACGGCTACGAATGGTGAACAATATATTAAGTTGATTGAACAAAATACTTGTCATAAAGAAGCATTCAATTTCACTAACTGTTTAATCGATCATTACAGTATTTGTTCTAATGAACAAAATATTTTATTCGTTTCCCGTAACCGCTAATTCATGAGATCGAAGCCATTTTTTTGTGTAGTGTACATACATTCTTGTTTAATCTCTCGACTCTACTCTTAAGAATATGATCGCCGGTGTCAAACATTGATGATTACCGTGAATTACTCTTTACTTTCCTGTGTACCCTGAGTCTTCGTCATTAAACCAGAGATTCAACTTATTCCAAGGCACGAACGAAGCTCGTGTCTAAGTAACGCTTGGTGTTATTATAGGATTATTGTTGTCTTCCTTCTAGAATAAGATGCATCTTCCGCCCGTACGCGACTAAGTCACATCCGCGATCGTCTCATCTACATCAAAATCCAATTAGACGCTTGATACGATGGATGTACAACGGGAGATAAGAAAAAGTGATAATAATATCGTCGCGAAGAATCTGAGACTCGGAAAGTAATTCAATAGTCGTGCTTTCTTGACTTTATTAGAAGCAGAGCTAACTTAGAAACGTGCTCATGTCCAGGCTTAACATTATTGCAATTGAGGATTTTTTATTTCAATTTTTTAAATGATTAAGGGGGCTGAGTCAACTGAATATCATGAAAATGGAATGTGTTGCAATCGCACGTATAAAATCCTCCAGCTTGATAATAAATACCATTTGACAAGAACAAAAAATAAAACATTTTCATGAATGAAAATTCCTGTACTTGGACCAGACATAATTCTTTTATAAAAACAATGAGAAAACCAAGGCCTGAAAAGCCAATTTGGTCCATCGGCATGACCCGAACCTCACGATGTTATCAGGAGTACAAATTGAAAATGCGGGATTTTTTTCTATTTTTGAACGTTTATTCTGAAAAAATGGTAACAAATGAATTATTCAAAGTATTGTCCATCGCTAGCCACAACTTTTTCCCATCTTTCTGGCAATTTACGGATACCGTCGCGAAAAAATTCGGCCGGCTTGGCTGCTATCCAGTCATCGACCCATTTTTGGGCTTCTTCGTAAGAATGGAAGCGCTGGTCAGCTAGGCCATGTGTCATCGATCGGAAAAGGTGGTAATCGGAAGGAGCAATATCTGGGCTATACGGCGGGTGGGGTAAGACTTCCCATTTCAGCGTTTGTAGGTATGTTTTGACCGGCGCTGCAACATGTGGCCGAGCGTTGTCATGTTGCAAAATTACTTTGTCGTGTCTTTGCTCGTATTGTGGCCGTTTTTCTTTGAGTGCGCGGCTCAAACGCATCAATTGAGTTCGGTATAGTGCTCCTGTGATGGTTTCGTTCGATTTCAATAGCTCATAATACACCACACCCAGCTGGTCCCACCAAATACAGAGCATGAGCTTGGCGCCGTGAATATTTGGTTTGGCCGTCGATGATGATGCATGGCCGGGGTAACCATATGATTTTTTGCGCTTCGGGTTATCGTAATGGATCCACTTTTCATCACCAGTGACAATGCGATGCAAAAAACCCTTCCGTTTTTGCCGTTCGAGCAGCAGTTCGCATGCAAAAAAACGGCGCTCGACGTCTCTCGGCTTCAGCTCATACGGCACCCAATGTCCTTGCTTTTGGATCATTCCGAGGGCTTTTATACGATGGGAAATGGCTTGTTGTGTCACTCCCAATGAATCTGCGAGCTCTTGTTGAGTTTGACACGAGTCTTCATTGAGTATTGCCTCCAATTCAGCATTCTCAAACTTTTTCACTTGGCCCGGCCGCTCTTTGTCCTCAACGTCAAAATCACCACTTCTAAACCGCACAAACCATCTCTCGCACGTTGAAACCGATGGAACATGACTCGGATAAGCCTCGGAGACCAATCGATGTGCTTCAGCAGCACTTTTCTTCAAATTAAAGAAGTAAATTAAAACTTCCCGCAAATGCTGTTTTGTTGGCACGAAACTCGACATATTGAGAGCTCAAAAAAACTATGAATTTGACACTGCGACAAATTGACACATACTGAAAATTAAAGCTATAAGACGTAGCTTTGACATGAACATAGTCACAGTACTGCCTGATGCGTATAGCGTTAGTAACGCCATCTGTTATCAAACCCGCATTTTCAATTTGTACCCCTGATACAAAAAAAAGTATTTCATTTATGAAAATGGTAAATTTTTTTGTACTCGTCAAGTGATATTTTTTTATCAAGGTCCAAGATTTCATATCTTTTATTGAAACGCCATTTTATTTTTGTTAATCACTTTATTATTACAGGTGGCTTGCCCCCTGAAGCATATTATCGATTAATATTTGCGATTTAGAAATTAAATAATAAAATCAAGCATTAGGCAAGAGTGCTCCAGTTCCAGCAACAAATGGAAAAGAAGTTTTGAAACGATATAGCATTAAAAAACTGCACTAAAGAAGTACAACGGGGAGGGCCATTCCCATTTTTTAAACAATAACATCCCTGAATAGAATTATAGCTACAATTGAATAATTGAATAAAAAGTAATAAAAGTAAGTACCACTTGGACACGTGACAACGAGAGGGTGTGTATCCAATATTCTCATTAAAATGTTTTCTTCAAATATCATTCAAGATACGTTTCACCCAAATATCTGTACAGGAGAATAAAAACTGAAATTCAGTGATAGAAACATCTCGTAATAAAATGTATCGTTGTACACAGAAAATTGAGAAAAAAAACGTGACTCCAGAGACATTCGACTCTCCACTGGGATGTGAAGAACACAAAGTGCTCCATCAGTATCTAAAATGTCGCCTGTTATGCGACACTGATAGCAGGAGAAAAAATTTTCATTTGGGAAGAGCATTTCGTGCATTTTGTATAGCTTTGCAGATATGCTATTCATAGCTCTCGAGAAAATCAATTGAGACTTATCGTGTGACAATACATAAGCATTCTGCTTATTGACCTAGAAAACTGTGCAAGTGCTTGTAGAAAACCGATTGCGAGCCAAAAATAGTCAATTAATAACTTTATTATACATGAACTTATGAGTATTTGACACCTATGACACCGGTGGCTGAGTCCTAAACGCTTGGTGCTCCCTTCCCCCCATCGGTCCTTCTCATTATTTCGGTTGGTTGTGCAACGACAGTGAAAGACATTACTCGTTGATGTCGTATGAAAAACAACAAAGCAAAAAAAGCAAAGGATACCAAAAAAGAAAAAGGTACGGTGCATAAAAAGTAAGAGGGCAAGCGGATGGCGGCCGTTGAGGAAGCTGCATAATTCAAAGTTCATTACGCAGAATGCGGGGCTCATTCGTCGACGTGAACGGGCCAGCTTTTAACATTCAAATAGTACGTCGTCACCGACGACCGTTCGGGCCGACCCATTTATTATTTTTAATTATTTGAAACTCCTTTACTTTCTTCTCGTGATCCTCCCCAAAGAGATAGATGACAGATTCGAAACGCGGTTACACGTCTCTGACTCGTAGTGGCTGAGCCGCACAGTTATAAATTTAACAACTATGACGTATCCGTCGAGCAATTCCGTAGAGGTCCTGGATTACCGTCAAAGAGGTGCTCCGACGAGTAGAGGAATATAAAATAGAAGTAGGATGGCCGAAGATGTAACGACAGAAGGGAAAGACGTCACACAGAGCAACGAGGTCGTCTGAATATATATTCCTTTAAACCCTTTAACAGTAACTCTGAAGAAAAAAAAAACGCTTTTAGTTTGTTCTCTTATCAAATCAAAGAAAAAAAAGTATTCCAAGTCAAAATACAGCGATTTGTGTACTTGACAAATAAAATAATATAAAATAATTCAACTTTAAATTCAAGAAATTCGAGTCAATTTTGTACAATTTTGACGATGGCATCTTACGCCCGCCCACATGATTATTGCAAGTCTTCCTTAGACAGGTTTTTTCTCCCTATTCTTTCCCCATAACTATACACGTATATTTACGTAGCTATATTTACCTTGCCTCTTCTTTTCTTTCTGATCTGAGTCCAGCAGGCTGCTTGCCTGACCTCGCTATCTGCCTCGTCGACTCACCCTCTCGTTTCATCTATAAATTATAAATAAATTCACTTCAAGGAGAAGAGAAGAAAAATACGTTCACAGTGACCCTCCCCGTTGGCCTCGACAGCAAGAATCGATGCTTAGCACTCCCTGTGCCAACAGGATTAATTACCGTTTATACGTCGTTAACAAAAACTAAACAAACAAGAAAAAAAAAGAACAGAAACAAAGTTAGAGTTGACCAATGAATTTTCGTCTTCGAAAGCTTTTCCATGCTCATTTAATGTAATCATTTCGACGAGTCACTGGATATAACCAAAATTATGGTGTTTCCATAGCATTTTAAACGCTATAGATAAATTCTTATTAATACTATGAATAATTATCGATTATCCCAAACATTAGTATTAAACTATCGCACACACTATTCCATTCACCTTCATCAAAAAAATTCGTAACACACACACACACACACACACACACACACACACAGAGTGATACACGCACTGATCAGCTTTCGATCATAAAATTGAATTTGCAATTATTGCTTTGACGATCACTCGCTTCGTAACTCCTCGAGTGTTTAATAGTATCGTAACTTGTAATTACGCGTAGTTAGGTAATACCATTGATATAATTGTATGAGCATTTCAGTTAGTATTCAATGCAATTTAAAGGCAATAATAATAAATTTAATAAGAGTAATAACATTTTGAAATATTCTTGTTTAATTGAAATAAATTTCGAGTCATCTTCCAATCACCTGTCCAGAGTCCTCCGCTATTAATGTTTTTCTTTCACTGTAGTAGATAGTCTATACCGTTCACAAAAGCTTGATATATAGAGCTTCGGATAATACAGCAATGTGCATCTTGGTAATAACGTCGAATGTACACCGAAGCGAGTCGGGTGATTAATTAGTTAATGGAACTCGGACGTGCAGAGTTGGCCCATTAGAAAGGAGGGATTAGCTTGATGCCCGGGCCAGATTGAGAGTGAAGAGCCGAGTCGAAGCTTACTCTAGTCTGTTGCAGTAAATAAGTTGATGGGGTGGTTGCAAATACGAGGAAAACTGATGCCAAACGTATAATGCACTCGAGGAAATGGACGAGGCGAGTGACGCGGAGAAAAAAAAAGAATAATAATAAACGGAAAAAAAATAGAAAAGTAATTTGAATCAAACACGGGAGGGGTAAACGGGCTAGAGGTCAACAATTTTTGTTTGAGAATGAAACGTGCGGCAAGGGCTATTGGGTGTTACAGATGCGGATTTCTGCTGCGGATTGCGATGGCCTGGTGACATCACCGGCCTGACTAACCGGTCAACGACCCTTAACGACCCCAAGAACCAGAACAAGAACCAGAACAATAACCACTATACGCCGCACCAACACCTTCGCACTCACCTTCGCGGTCCGTCCCAATGTTAACATTTTTTTATTTATATTTCTAAACGACGAAATACACAAATGAATATGCAAAATAAATAAACTACAACGTTACTCGCTAACACAAAAAATACCTGCACAGGGATGTTACCCTCGTTACTATTTTTTCCATGCAAATACAGATAGGAACACTCACACCCTCGCGCTACACGCCAGACGCAGTTCGTTCGGCAGTCGCCAGGCTGTCTGACATATAACGCGCTATACTACTGGCTGTTCTTATAGAACTTTATTTTACCGAGATTACGATAAACCACGACGCACAATATTTGTGATACAAGTTAGTTCGAAAGCTTGACGAATGGGGTGCACACGTGTGAATGAATTCTCGCTAAAACACATGTCTCACAGTAACGAGAGTATGTTCTAGTTACTTGTTTGTTCTTTCACGTATACACTTTTCCTTGCACGAAGACTTCATCGTGGCGTTAATCGCACTGCATCGACGGCTGAAACTTTTTTTCCTATCTATCTCTCTTTGCATCCAAAAGGCACGAGGAGGAACTCGCGACGTTAACACTCACGATATGTGTATACAACATCGTCGTATTATTTATGAAGAGTTGCTTTACACAGTGCGTCGCGGTCGCTAACAGTGTTGGATATCATTTTAGAACTCCGAACGAACTGCGTGAAATATCGATCCTAGGGTCGTGAGGTTAAGAGGTCGATCGATGAGAATAAAAAAAAACAGTTCACTGTGTGCATCTGTGTGTATCTGTGTGTCATTCTGTTCGTGTGTGTCGCGCTTATTATCGTACTCCGTACTGCAAACACGTGTGGCTTTATGGTGCGTTCGGTGAAGGGAATGACATTAGTCATGCGCGTGAATAAGGCGGAAGAGTCGAAGCTCGCTTAAGTGTTAAATCACCCTTATTCGTATGCGAGCAGCCATTTGGGAACATTCTTCGAGTGATACTTTTACACTTTTTTCATTTCTTTGGTTAAAAATATCCTTCGGAATGCTGCAGCTAACTTCACGTGATATTTTTAAAGCTTTTTTATAACGCCAGTCACTGACATATCGAAAATTGGACCGATACGAAATTATTTTGATGGAAATGTTATGAAAATTGTATAACTCGAATTAGAAAAAATAAGTAAACGTTGAAATTACGCCCAGTAGCGTGCTACAAGAATAAATCGACTGACTTCGTTCGACCTCTTAACTGTGTTTCAAATTTTTCCGACAAAAATTGTCGACATGCTCATCTATAAAACACATACACGAACACTATTTATTATTCAAATTAAGATTCTTCCATGTCAATTCCACGAACGTTTTTTTTTTAATTTCCCCTCGATATCTCCGACTTTTACTAATTTACGGAAACATACTGTGATCCATAAGAAGCTAGATTGTGTAAAACCGTTTTTTTAATGCCATTCGTTTTTTATTGATGAAATTTTTTCGAAAATTTAATTTTTAGCTAATATCTCAGAACTATTATACATTGAACAATAGAATTTTTCGATGTCGAATCTTTTCTTAATTTACAATATTCATGGTTCGGAAATGATGTTCGTAAAATAATGGTTTTTTATTCGAATTAACTCTTGTTATAAATGTCTCATAAAAATTATTTATTTTATAAATATTGCACAGTATGATTTATTTTATAACCATTGCGCATTATAAATTCACAAAGAGATTCTACTTGAAACATTATTATTTAATGAAAATTTCCATCGTGAAAAAGTCTGTGTGGTCATATATGACCTCAATAGAAAAAGAGGTTTAAAACAATCAAAGAGCAATACCCTCTACTTTATATAATATAATTAAGCAAATTAAAGATAATGTATTTTTCAATTTAAAAAAAACATGTTGGGAATTTATTAACCGATCGTCAAACTCTGTTGCTTAATACAGTCCTGAGATATTAGTTAAAAACAACGTTTAATCTCAATACGAATTGTTTTTTGAATAACAGGTGTACATGATCATGTTTCTAATGGACCAAGTCATATCTTGCTATTTGAAATGAAATCGAAAAATGTTTGAGGGTGATAAAACTGACGTAGAATTACCCACACTCAATAAGAGAAAAAGAAAGTAATTTGTTACATATTTTGTTTGTTGAAAGTTGAAATGCTCTATTGATAATAGTTTTTTTCTTTTTTTTTTTGTTAGAAACGTGTACATAACAAACTTGCACATGGATTGTCTACATAGTGTCTACTTCCGAAAGTTTTGTGTTACTATACTTATTGTTATTATAGTACTGGCTATATGTGGCCTGCCTGCAGCAACAATCTTCAATCCTATACTCACTTTATATCGATTATCAAAGTGCCTCAAAGTTCACTATTTGCAATGCAGGTTAAACAATATTCTCGTATTTTCTTTAATTTTTTTTCAATTAATTGCTTCAAGTAATTGTCTATTACATTTTGATGAGCGATTAACCTTTGACTCTCTACTTAACAATATTTTACTTTTTTTCATAATCTCAATTCGTGATGGCTCGACGAAGTCGTTAATTAATTATTTGCATCGATATTAATGGGACGTGTCTTGCTAAAGTCTTGATAAAAAATAATAACTACAATTGATCACGTGACTGTGATAATATTTTAATTAGCCTCTTATTTATACTTGAATCAAAT
Organism: Cylloceria caligata; assembly: GCA_963942595.1. NCBI lineage: Eukaryota > Metazoa > Arthropoda > Insecta > Hymenoptera > Ichneumonidae > Cylloceria > Cylloceria caligata. Next base: position 7,679,873 of record OZ012705.1, on the reverse strand, counting down.
GATTTATCTGTAAAATTCCCAAATATCGTATTTTTCAAACACTTGAACTTGTTAATTTAAATGAATTCAATAAAAAAAAAACAATTTAATCAATTATGTTGAATAAAAATTGCTCTATTTTACTGTGTAAACTCCTCATTTGACTTGAAAATGTTTGTAACAGCACTCATTAAAATAAACATTTCTTTATAAAGACTGAATAGAGATAAGTCCCCTTAATGATCTGGGACATGTACGTCACCGTGTGTATGCAATATCCTTGCAAAGTGTGTACAGTAGAAGAGATGAGAGGTAATAAGCAAATCGATAATAACGAGGTATATGTTTTTGTGTTGGAAAGAAAAAAATGACCTGCCGTGAGGCAATAGAGAAAGCTTTGCCCTAACGTTTTATCGTGCTAACTTTTGCGCTTTCGTGTTACATGCATCGACCAACGAATATGTTTAACCTGCTCACTTTACTCACGAAACACCGTCACATGATCGTGTACTCTCGCATCATCACTGAATCTCTCTTTCTTTTGAAATCCAAATTTATCTTCTTTTTAACACTTTATCGAGACGTCGAGAACAGTATATACGAGCCAGGAGGTGCCATTACAACGACAAAAATCATTAGAAGAGAAAATATTGTACCACGTCAATTTGTATATTCACGAGTTTATCGAGACTCGCTCGTTGTATTTATCGTTAAATATTTACTTGCACGTTTCGTTCCCCTCGTGCACTTGTTTCAACTTCACCAAATACTTTCGCACTCGATATAACCGACCCTCCATCCCCAAATGTAGAATCAACCCCTGTGTTTCATTGCAGAAACTAAAATTGAAGGAAAATCGTGAAATATTACGTTTTACTGCTAAATTATTTGCAGGTGTTCCACAGATTTTATATTTAAATAACATAAATTATAATTAAGAAAAACAGGAAAAAAATTTTTTAAAAGCACGTCGTGGAGGCGTGACGAGATTTCTTGATGAGCCACTATAATCTTAAAAGATTCGCAAATAATGAAACGCGCCGACGCGCGTATTTACCCATAAATATGTTCTGTGCTGAAAGCTGCAGCATGTGCACAGCATGGCCTTAAAAGGGCGATTCTACCGATTAAGTCAATTAGTTTGAAGGAAAAGAAAAGAAAAAACCAAAGAAATGAAAGAATATCGCAAGGCGTTGACGGTAAAGTCCACGTGCACGAGCGAGTAATACATCTGAAGTAATGTTCATTGTTCATTGAAGAAAAAAAAAGTTTTTCCTTTTCTTTTTATCCTTCATCGTGAATCTCGCTCGGGCACGACTGCATAAATAGCCAGAGTATATATATGCGCGTAGAAAATTTGAAATCGCAGCACGCTCGCACGAAAAGGTTGTGGCCACCATTCCTGCTATGTACAGTAAATAGTATATTATTAGTTATACACTATAATATATGTTTATGAACAACACAGCAACGCGCTGCTTGCACGTAATGAGTAATTGTATGCTTGTGAAGGTTACGTGGGCGTTCGATCCTTACAAGAATGTATCTATATATTTATTTTAGCGTGAAAACGTTGATTGTGAGTGACAGCGTTTTCCGCAAATCGAATAAATCATATGTTTACCAATATTTTTAATCGGAAAACGTCATTGTAGCTCGTGATACGTTGTATAAATATAATAGTTCGCACACGTAACCGCAGCGTACAAAGATCACTTCGATCACTCTGTCGGTAAACCGTTGAAGGATTTATTCATATTTCATAAAACAGACTGTAACAAAAAATATAATGAAAAAAGAGAATGAAAGAGAGAGAGAGAGAGAGAGAGAGAGAGAGAGAGAGAGAGAGAGAAAAGAAGGGAAAAAATAACAGAATCGAAGTACTCTTTGAAAATCGCTTCACTGAAAGTGGCGTTGTTGTCTGTAGCGGCAAGAGAATTGACGTTGAAATACGCTCGTTTCTTTATTGGTGGTAAGAGAGAGTCGTACTAATGGTTTTCATCATTGCCGTGTTTCAGGAACCTTAACCGTCAACGTGAGCGTGTTGCTGTTAAGTCTGGCTTCACCGGACGAATCCAGTCTGGTAATTTCACGTTTTCTTCGTACTTTGAAATCAGAATGGGTGAAAAAAAATCGTTTCCATAAGATTTAACACCTGGTGATTGAATATAAACCCAAGTTTTTTTTTAATAAAAAAATTTTGTATTCCGTTGTAAAAATGTAAAAAAAATCCAACAATTTGACATTTTTTTCACATAGTATATTATAAGGATGTTAAGCAAACAGTTGTCGCGTCAGCTTCGCCAACAGTCAATCAGGGAACGAACAAAATAGTTCGTAGATTTATACTACCGAACAAATTTGTTTTTTTTTTTTTTTTCTAGGATAGGATTTACTTAGTAAGTATTGCTCTAACTTCCTTAAGGTAGTCACATTGTTCCAGCAGATATCGATAAAGGGTTTAATTCAAGATATGTTCTTCGTTACGAGTGTACCTTTGCGTTGAAGAAATTATATGATCCTTTACCGATCATGTTAGTAAGAAATTTCAACTCAAAACCAGTAAAATTAACACTGTGTCATTGAATAAATAGCGTATTACAAAATTTGATATATATTTCGATTAGATTGCGTTAGGAATAAATAAATATGCCGCTCAGATTATGATGAGATTAAAATGAGATTAAAATGCTATCAGATTATGAGAATTTTGACATAAACGTGTAAAATTCTCGGCTTATCCAATATTTTTAATGAAAATTTTTACGTACGTTACAAAAGAATGGCAAATCCAGGCAGAAATAGCTGTATCAGCTGAATCCGAATCACTCAAATCAGCAACAAGATTTCTTTTAATTTTAATGAATAATTGATACATTCAAGTTTATTAGATTTATAAAATGCTGAAACATTTCATACGTTTTTATTTTATTTGATATTTGTGCTTAACATCAAATGACTAACAAGTAGATGTGTGACTACCTTAATAAAGTAAGAAGCGACTTGACGATAAATCTTTGAGAGTAAACATTTTCGTAATACAAAACTCTTTTTTCTTCTTCGTCGTATAATTATTTCTCTTTTTTCTTTCTTAATCCTTTAGAAATATGAGGTCGAATTCCTCCTTCAGCAGCAATGGTACGATCCCCGTCTGCGGTACAGTAATCGATCGCGTTACGAGTTTCTCAACGCGATTCACCATCACAATGACATCTGGCTACCGGACACATACTTCATCATGCACGGTGACTTCAAGGATCCCCTCATACCGGTCCACTTCGCTCTGCGGATATATCGCAATGGCACCGTCAACTACCTTATGCGGTATTTCCTCCCCTCTAAGCTTTCTCTCTCTAACTTCCCTGCCATTTCAACTATAAGTTGAAACCTCACCGTTTACGTCTTGAATTAATCCTCAGTCGAATCACGCGACAAATTACCAACCTTCAAGGATAAAATTCTTTTTGTCAAGAACCTCGTCCCCGTTCACTTTATACTTTTGCATTTCAATTGACTAAAAACTCAGTTTTTCTTCGTTTCACTAAATTTTTATATTCAAATTTTTTGTCTATTTTACTTGACTCTTTATATAATGCAACTTCGAATCAAACAATAGAAAAGAATCAAAATTCTGGAGAAAGAACATGGAACGATTTGCCTTCGGGAAGAATCGAATTCCAAGGAACGTGAACGAGGCCTCAGGAAATCATCTATTGGAGTTTTTCTCCATCTCTATCTCACCAAACCACCATTACATTCGTTTTATAAGAATTCACGTCACGTTCTATTGAACTTTCTTGTTCTTTTTCAGACGGCATCTCATCCTCTCGTGCCAGGGTAGACTTAATATATTTCCCTTCGACGACCCACAGTGTTCATTCGCTATCGAGAGCAGTAAGTAAAAATAAAATTCATAAATTATAATAATACGTGTATTAAGTTTATGCATTAAATCATAGAAACGCATAATCGTCGTGGTGTTACTGTCACAATGATTCGCCCTAATTTATCTACCGTAAGCCCTTGTAATCCTCTTTCCATCTTTCCAGATGTAAGTACATCACAGACAATAACAATTTATATATTTTTATAAAAACGTTTGTAACTGGGTCGGCGATTTGTGTCACGAGAAAACTTGCTACAGAAAATCGACGAATAAAGTGTTCCCTGAAGGGTGGTCAAAGGGGGTTGGCACCTTCTCTTCTTAGAGAACGTTAAAGGATTAAGAAAGTTGACACAGAGGGCACAAAAGAAAGATAGTAGAAAAACTTGCGAGAGAGCAAAGTTTTAAAAGTTCTGTTAAATATATTTACATAAAGAGAGAAGATATAATTTTCTTGTTTTGGCAAATATGCAATTAAAGCAGTCGGGCTATATTATCGAACACCCCCAGTTCGGGAGTAAACGATGAACAGTTTTGTGTCTGCTCTTTTGATTTTACCCTCGTGAAACTCGAAGCGTATGTAGCATCGAAAATGAATTAACGTACTTTAAAGGATAAGCGCATAGTGAGCGCGCTCGTCGATATATCGTTGTTGAAACACGCCGTGACCTGGAAAGATACGAATTCCGTGGTTCTACACTAGTCTCTTGTACAGTACGATGAACATAAGTATACAATGTTGCGTAGAATATTTACGGCGAACCGTATGCACATCTTGCGCATACACGAGAATGCTTTAATGTACATGCCTCTCAACATAAATAACTGCTATGCATCGCGTAAGGTCTCTCCATAACTAAAATAACGCCATTAGCACGTGGGCCGATATCGAAGAGAAACGGTCGTCTAACTATATATTATTTATTGTGTACGCATAATACATAATAAGAACACAACATAGACAAGATGTTAATTCTGAAGTAGATTGAAGGATACAAGAATGAGAGGAAACATATTTATTGTCTTTGAACTACGTAAACTATATTTCAAGTCTCAAAAAGTATACAACTTAACGGTAATAATATATATTTAGATATATTTTTTATTTGTAGATAAAATTGATAAAATTGAGAAAAAAAAATGGTACTGGCAACTGTTAATAAAGTGACGACTATTAGTTTTTGGCTTCTGTAACAATTTTAATAGTTATCGTAATTACCTTCGATCGATTTCACTATAAATTGTCGGATGAACTAACAATTAATAATTGTCAGAAATATCACGATTTCACAGGATTAACAGTAACCGAGAATAATAATAAAAAATCTTGTTACAGTATCGTATGAGCAAACGGCAATTACGTACGTTTGGAAGAACGACGAGGCTACGTTGCGTAAGAGTCCAAGTCTAACAACCTTAAACGCATACCTCATCCGGAACCAGACAATCACGTGTCCGATAAAAGCCAGCTGGCGAGGTGAGTAATTCAAGTTTAAAATTTTGTGCTTTCCCTACTACCCTGTATTGGCCCTTGATAAATTATTTACCCTTCCGGTTCCGATAGTAACAAAATAACTTGGTTATAATCTTTTCTATCGACGAGAATCGTATTATACCCTTTTTCCTCGTTTACACTTTCATCCTCTCGTCACTCGATGCTATAATGTTAAGTACCAATTTGATGCAATTATACCATGTTACAATGACTTTATATTATATAAAGCACACGGGCGTACTCAATTCCATAACAGTATAATAATCTCGAGTTACGCCCGGCTTCTTATTGCACTTTGACGATTCATTTTTATAAAACGTTCATGCTCAGTACAGCTTTAATTATTTTATTTTTACGCTCTATTTCGAGATTCGATCGTTTAATTTGACAATTAGTTCTAGGAAATTTAATCTTGAGGCCTGGACATCATCATTCTAGCTTTTCTCGGAGGACTGAAACGCCTTCTGCGCGATAGATTTCCCTAGTTGCATAACTCTGCTTATCGATAACAGCGCCATCGTGTTCAGCTGTAACTGTATAATTGAGATGGCGCCACCTTTGTTAGGGTCAATGTATACTAAGAAGAATTCGGGAAGAATAAGGACGATGTGTTACGAATTTTTCGACTTTACGAATTAATTTATGTCTCGGTTGTTGATATCTATTTTGGATACTTTTCAATTACGCTTTGAGCCTCGTACAATCAAAGTGCAGATAAGACAATCTGTTAGCACTCTTAGCAAAATTTACATTTCTACCAATTATAACTCTACCGAATCACATGTCTACCAGAATATAAATCTCTGCCCAAACTCTACTGTGATACAGCTATAAAAGTTAACGACTCTACCCTATTTTACAGCCGCTTACAACTCAACTAGAATACAGATTTCTGAAAATATCTCTACCATATTACAAATCTATCAGAATACAGCTCCCCGTCGATATACATTCTCTCGGTTTTATCCAGGAATTTATTAATTTAATTATTTAAAAAATGATATCATCAAAATATATCAAGATAATATAATTATAATAAAAATAGTTAAATGTTTGATTTTTTTTAAAATTATGATTCAAAGTGTAAATCTATTATTAACGGATTTATTCGGGAGAATACTTATCACCGTATTCCGGTAGAGTTGTAACTGATACAGATGGAAATGTACCGACGCAGGTAACCAAACGTGGCCGAACGTATCGTGAAACGGGCACACCGTACTGTCACAAACAATGTGTATTCGCTTCTTGGCAGAATTGTGATGGAACATCGTGCATATGACGACACAACGCTAGCATTATGCCGCCACGTCGTTGTGCCTGAGATAACTTGCCGCATCCGTACTGATATCATGCTCCCCTCGTGTTGTCTGTGCACGCCGTACCCTTATCATGAAGCCAAAAAGCGAACCGTTTCTGTCAATATACCGTGACGCCACGGTAAGGCCGTTTGGCTATCTGGGATACTGACTATATACGACACCTTCATCACGATTCCGTCGTGCAAACCTAGCAAACCGGATCAATACGACTGAGAGCGACGAAAAACCAAGCGAATTTGAATTCGCCACGGCACTCTCGTATACGTTGTGCGCGCGTGCTCGCGGCTCCAGGTCATGAGACTCACGGAAAAGAGAGAGGGAAAAAGGGTGGATGCTATTGCCGACACAGGGCGTTTATACATTTCGGTTGACGACCGCTCCCGTAACCACGAGCTTTTTGTTTTCCAAATGCAGATCCCAACGACCGTTTCACAGCGAAACTTCCGTCGTATAACTACACTATCCACGTTTTTTTATGCCTACGGAGGAAATGACCGTTTACAACACACTTGGATCTGGTACAAAATCGAGTTCGAAAATCAATCATTTATGCCGAAAATAACCGAACAATTCAATTTAACTGCTCTACCGGTGTCTCTGTTCCGTCGCTATCGTAAAATTATTTAGTACCGTTTTTAATTGACTTCCTCGCCTTTTTTTCTGGTTCATCGTGCATCGAGAAACGTCTAAAAAAGTATAGAAAAATAGTATAAGAGCATTTAATCATTGTATGCTTAATCACATAAAATCACAAGGGGGACATTCAATAAATATTCTTGGTTCAAGTAGTATAACAGTCGTAGGAATTTTAAATATCTCTGTAATCTCCGTTTCTGTAATTTAAAATAACATTTCGATAAATCAACAAGTTCGTTATTATCGCGAAATCAATCCATTACGAGAAAAAAAAAAAACATTTGTCATTTTCTCAGTTAAGCCTAAGAAAAAAGGCAAAAAAAGTGGACCATCACTGAATCGATTTTAAAAAGAAAATTGCAAACTAGAATCATGCACATTGCTTTTTCATTTTTTTTCAATTCGGAGTACGCAAAGTTTCTTCTAATGAGAAAATTCGTTGCTTTATTTTGGATTCCTCTTGAAGAAAACTTTATGTACTGCGAACCAAAGAAAAATGAGGAGACAATGAGCGAGGTTCTACTTTATTTTTATATATAAAAGCTATTACGGAAGTCATTTTTCGAAAAATTCAAAATCTTGATGAATTTAAACCACTGCAAGAATTAAACTTAATTCGACTGTTCCTTTCACTCGATTGAACATTTGTATCAAATTTCAGCTGAATAGCTCAAGATTTATTAGCGTTAGAGGCATAATAGTTATTTTGTGTAAAAGAAAAGATTTCAAATTCTCATTAAATTGAAAGGTCTTTATCGATTTTTGTCAAATTTAATACTAAACATTGTTCATCTGCAGTCCATTCGTTTGCCAAATATGGGCTTGAAAAAAATTCTAAACGTCATAATATCTGAATGCTTCTATCGATCTTAGCTAAGTTCATCTCATATGTTGTATGTGTGTAGAGTCAGGACAAGCGATAGTTCAAAATTTACAGAAGCTAGAGAACCGGCATACATTTTTTTTTAAATTTAACGTCTCATGAAATTAAAAATTTGGCAGCAATTTTCGCAAATAATGTAGTACACACACGCGCGCGCACACATACACGTACACACACACGCGCGCACATACACGTACACACACACGCACACGCGTGTACTCACGAGCGCGACCACATACTATACACACACACTCGCGCGCTAGCTAACATCGTATTTCTTGACGCTTATCTCAATAATATTTCTTGGTCTAAAAATAATTTTTTTAAATGAAATAGACAAAACTCTATGACTGTACGTATGCGTACTATTCGATGACGTATTATGTTCAGCATTTTCTTGTAGTTTAGGGCGTTTGTACATACCATTATTGTTATCAAGTGTGTGATCGAAGCTTCTAATTAAGTAATTCATAGCACAATTGTAAAAGCATCATCCGTATGGTCGTATATTATTAAGTAAACATAACATCTAGCCTCCAGCGCCAATATGCTTGTGTTACTCCTATACACGAGCCATGTAAATACAAAGCAAATAGTTCCGTTAATGTTACGTTATAACCTCTAGCTCCAAACCGGGCGTGCTAAATCGATGGATTAATTAATCGAATGATTGATCGAACTTAAGTGAACATAAGTGGAGATCGATTCCAATTATATGAAGCCATCTCACCCTCCATCTAGATGAAGTGGTCGTAACGTGTTACTGCTCAGTCTAATCGCATTCGTATTTACTCCCGACTGTCCGTAGGGCAAAAGGAAGGATATGTTTCACTGACATGAGGCGAATATGCCTGTTTTTCGTGAACAATGTTCTCTGAATGGGCTAAAGATGTCTTAACAGAACCGGATACACAAATTCTGTTGCATCGTTACCTTCTTTTTGTCCTAGATTGTATATAATAAGTGAGATTTCAGGAAGGTAAAAACGTTTTAAAAAATCTATGAGAAGCACCGTTGTATATATAAAAATACCACAAGATGGCCGTCAATCCTACTATAATCGTTCATCTGTACCTAACTTCAGAGCGCTCACGCTTAAGTATGATAAGAGCAAGAGCACGTGGGATTCAGTCAATATTTGTACATTAATTTTATTCAATAGCATATACATATTGATAAGTTTGTTGTACATCAGAGATGTTGTTAACAACTAGAAATGATTAAAAACGCATAGCAATTTTCTAATTGCGTTTATTAAATTGATTCTAAATACACGAGTGCAAAAATATTTGAATGATAAAATAAAGATAAATTATAAAAATTGATGACCACTTTATACTTTTCTAATTTCCTTTGTTGCTTTAATTCTAAATACAAAGGGCATAAATGATTGAGCAATTAAATAAAATAGAGTTATTGCAAATTATTTAGTTGTCTTAGGTTCAAAAAATATAGTAACTATAAAAATATATATAGCAATTATAAAATTGCTGTAGAAAGTCACATTGAACTAGCTTTAAAAAGTATGAAATTAAAGAAAAATGTTTTATTTAAACAATTCCCGACTGCAAAAAACTATAATAAACAGTACTTTAGCGTTAGGAAATGTTCATATAAAAATTAATTTAAAAAGGATGAAATAACTTCTGATGTCATTTTAATTAACTTTATATTTAAATTACAATAATTCATATATAGACGATATAGACGTTTTCTAACGCAGAAGAAGACGTCTCCCGACTATAGTGATATTAGGAAATAAATGATTGTAATATAAATATGAAGTTAATTAAAATGACAACGAAAGTTATTTCATTATTTTTATATTTATTTTCATATAAAAAATGTTCAAAGTTAAAGTGCGGTTTATTAGAGTTTTCTGTAGTCAGGAGTTTTAAATGTTCTTATATTTTTTTAAAAAGTTTGCAGTGAAACGGAAACTTCCTAATAACTGTGTCCACACATAACATCTATGTAGCTGTTTCTATACACAGAAACATCTTTGTTGCCGTTTCTATACACAGAAACGTCTATGTAGCTGTTTCTATACATAAAAACATCTATGTATAAACATCTATGTGAGTAAGTATTGAGTTCGCCTCGCCTTAAATGGAATGGCGAACGTATGGGTGATGATGGTTATATAGAAGGGATTGCAGTTTCACTCTTAACTTTGAAATGACTGTGATTCGACCGAACAGTAACACGTTACTATCACTTGATCTAAAGGACGAGACGATATAATATAATCGGATTTACAATGTCACGAATTGCAGTGATTCTTTTACCACGAGTACCGCGAGTAAATTATTATTATCATCATTAAAATGACAAGCAACAACCACATTATAAGGGAATAACGCGACTACGCGAGTTGTAAAATGAGACAAAATTTTCCATTAGAGCGAAAGCTCTCTGCAATAAATGCTTATGGAGGAAGGAAGGAAGGGAGATATGCCATATATCACCGGTTGATTCATAGATAATTTGCATCGATTTATAGTAAATTATATATGTATCAACCTGTAACCTACTAATAAATAATTCTACGTGCCGCATATTGCATAAATCAGGCTTTTCCACGTATATAAAATTTTTTTTTATCGGCACATCTGCTTGAGCTCTTCAATGATGAGGAGACTAATCAATGTTGCACGACACCGTTGCACGTGAATGCGTGTGCATATCGATAGAAGCAAGCAAAGTAAAATTAATAAATTATAAGCATTCTTACATCGGAGTGTCCCATGTCCTTATGAGTCCGGTGAATGTCGAGAATGCGGGTTGTGTGCACGTTGTTATCCACACGAACATATAAATATATATTGGCGTACTATATATGTCATATAATATGTAGAAAGCTGTGCCAGTGTGTGTAATGGTTTTTCGTTATTTAGTGCGTTTAGAGTGTTTGCAGTAGTGCGTCCCCCTTGTTATTAGAGGTTTTATTGGCAATCTTGGTTCCTGTCTCGCTTTTCAACCAGACCGTCGTGGTTTCTTTCTGATATGGGGGTCAATTTATGGAAAAGGATTGTCAGATAAATGGTGAAAGTATCAACTTTCTGCAAAATAAAAAGACATATTTGCTTGTGTCGAGACACAGATATCGGTATTCCATTGCTTGTACATCGATCTGACCTTTTGAACACACCATGGATGAATATCGGAACGAGTATAATTATTAGGGTGGAAGGGAAGTGCATATAAAGGTCAGTGGAGAAATCGAGCTCCTAGCTACTTCTTCAGACTACGACGCTCTGTTGCTATCTGACAGAGTTGAATAGTTGTAGTGAAAAATAATTTTTCCTATTTTAAAACTCGATACAACTATCCGAAATGAACCACGGCGGGTATCTGGTATGCTTGGTCTAGTTATGGCTCGTCGAGATACAATTTTGTATCGGAGATACAGGAAGACGAGACAGTGACTAAAAAGAATAAAATTAAGAGAAGAAACAATAATTTGAGTGAATAGAAAATTCAAATTTTTGCAAAGAAGGAAATTAGACGAGGTGACACATGTGTTGACACGTTGAAAAGAAGAAGTAAATATTAAGAAGGTGGGAATGCGACTCGGCTTGGAGTAAAATGGGGAAATGAGTAGTAGACACTGGGTTCGCAAGATCGGGGCTGTTCTGTTGCAGCTGGAGGACAACTGATCGTCGACTACGAGGACGAGTTCGACGAATTCGGGGACTCTAAGTGCTCGCTGTGCCAGCGCAGGTTTGAGGAGCAAGGTAAAATGAAACAAACAAAAAAAAAGCGTTCGTCAATTGGAAATCGACAGGTCGTTTTTTCTTTTACAAGAATTTTGTTCGATATTTATCATTAGGACGAGACTGAGATTGAATGTGCGAGAAAGAAGATCAAAGAGAGAGGATTGTGCGTGTGCGTGCGTGTGTGAGTAAGTAAGAGACTGAGTGAGTAAGTGAGTGAGTGAGTGAGTGAGTGAGTGAGTGAGTGAGTGAGTGAGTGAGTGAGTGAGTGAGTGAGTGAGTGAGTGAGTGAGTGAGTGAGTGAGTGAGTGAGTGAGTGAGTGAGTGAGTGAGTGAGTGAGTGAGTGAGTGAGTGAGTGAGTGAGTGAGTGAGTGAGTGAGTGAGTGAGTGAGTGAGTGAGTGAGTGAGTGAGTGAGTGAGTGAGTGAGTGAGTGAGTGAGTGAGTGAGTGAGTGAGTGAGTGAGTGAGTGAGTGAGTGAGTGAGTGAGTGAGTGAGTGAGTGAGTGAGTGAGTGAGTGAGTGAGTGCGTGAGAAAGAGAGAGAGAGAGAGAGAGAGAAAGCGAGAGAGGAGAGATATAAGAGACAGGACCAAGCTTACCAACTAATCTACGAATGAACATTAAGATACACCTTGAATAAAACCCAGCCCCCCCCAACCCGCCCACCTAAAAGTAGCTTCGATGTCGCTTGTTAGCTCGATGTTCACCGGAATCTTGAATTTTTAAAAAATATACTTTACTTGCAACTACACCACGTACTTGTGCAAAATACAGTCACAAATGAACTATTAGGCCCGACGCAACGCTGGGTCTACGTATTCACTGCGAGGACAACGGTATCATTTTTTTGTAGAAAATGATAATTTTTTCAGGGAATCGCTAAATCAAAAACATTGAAATTTGCAATAATCTAATTGAATTTGATGCTTTAAAAAGGAGGGGGGGCATCAATTTTAGTATTTTAAAAAGTATAATTTTCACAATTTCCGATAACTTTGATAATTTCCTAGAGAATTAACTTGGCAAGCCCGCAGTGAATATGCAACCCTTACGACTGAAACTGTACCACAAACTGTGCGATAACTCAAAGTTGGTACACGCACGCGTTCTCACGTTTTTTCGTGCTTATGAATGTTTGTCTAATTACTTAAGGAAATTGGTCTCGTGCTCGTGATTCGACTGTATCGCTGGATGAGAGAACCCCGTGACAGATTACTAGAAAAAAAATTATTGAATGTATTTCCACTGGATGAACGATTCTTCCAGCTCTTTTTTTATAATCGATGTACGAAGCGCTTTATATATATTTTTTTACGCGATGAGAGTTTTATTGTTATCAATGCATTTTTGACAATGTTTTTTACAGGATATGCTTTTAGGATAGAATAGGTTTGTCCTCATCGTTTCGAAAAAGCCATTCTTCTTTTATTTCTTTCGCAATGATTTTCTTTATATCATTTTTCACATGACATTTAAAACAACGATTTAAGGGAACCAAGTCATTTGGAAATCATGAAAACAAAATTGTGTTGCAATTGCTCATATAAAATCTTCCAACTTGATCAAAAATGCCTTTTGATAAATAATAAATAAATAAGTGGACAGAGTCTTTTGACAAAAGAAAAGAAAGCTCGTGAAGATAATTTGATCCATTGAGGCAACCTGAACCTTAAGAGAAGATGAAACTGTAAAAAAAATGTTCAACCGATGAAATGGATTACAAAAAAATCGTTTCGCTTATGAAATATTTCATTTTTTTTGTGCTTGTCAAGTGATCTTTTTCATAAAGTGACAAGATTTTTATAGGTGCAATTGCAACACAATTTCATTTTCATTATTTTCAGGTTACAGAGCCACCTTAATAATTTATTTTTAGGACAAACCGATACCCTGTAGACATTTATACAACGCATTTTTGAAGATACAGCCAGAAAAAAAAAGAAGTTTATGGCAGCTTTCCCTAATTAGTGCCGTCGAAGTCCTGCAAGCAATCCTAGAGATTCTCAATATTCTTGCTACTTTCTCAAGGTGCTTCCGGTAATGAGAGCACGTCTTTATCACCGGCAGCTTCCTCGCGAGATCGACGACCCGTCGCGTAATTCCACTCTATTCATTACTTCATTTCCGACTGAATCCACAGCTTCGACGCCGAGCTCTTATTTCCGCAGTTAATCCAGTCGAGAGCCCGCTCTCTATCAACGAATTACCGATCCCTCGGGATCAACAGAAGATTGTCATTCGATTATTTACGAATTTTGGTACGTATACGAGGGCTGGTCTGCTGTGTACGAGAACTGATGGAAATCGTCTGGTGTAAAGAGGACAGAGAACCGCAGGGCGATAAGCAAACAGCGACATCAACGCTGATAACTCGAGGGGTAATCGAACGCGATCGAGTGCACTTGGCTAGTGGAATCAGTCGGCCATCCAGAGCTCGGAACATTTTTTTGTTTAATCAATCGGGACGAAAGATAAAAGCAGATTGAATTTTTGATATTTTCTTTTTATTCAAATATATTATAAAAATTAATTTAATCGAGAAATTTTCGGGAGGTTTAGTATACATATGATAGAAATGGAATAGGAGATAAGAAGATCGTCTCGGAAGAAGAAAATGGTGTCTCTGGAAAAATAGAAAATAAAAAATGGACATTTTATTTTGTGTTGTAACTCAGGTAACTACAGCTGCCTCAAGGTGGATCTCATCTTCACGCGAGATCGTGCCTTTTACTTCACCACAGTCTTCATTCCGGGAATAATACTTGTAACGAGCTCGTTCATCACCTTCTGGCTCGAGTGGAACGCCGTGCCGGCTAGAGTCATGATTGGTGAGTATTGAAAAAAAAGGCAATGCTTTAAAGCATTTTGTTTTATTAAATAAAATGTAATCATTTTTTCTCTTCACTGCTCGTGCAGTGATAAAATGCCGTCAGACTTCAGTAGAGATGCTGCTGAGATGTAGACGGTAAAGTGATTGTCTGACGGAAATAAAATTTCAGGCGTGACGACGATGCTCAATTTCTTCACGACGTCGAACGGGTTCCGGTCGACGCTTCCGGTTGTCTCAAACCTGACTGCCATGAACGTCTGGGACGGTGTGTGCATGTGCTTCATCTATGCGAGCCTCCTCGAGTTTGTGTGCGTCAATTACGTCGGACGAAAACGTCCGCTCCACAACGTCGTCTATCGTCCCGGCGAGAATCCCGTCACCCAGGTACTTTGCCAACTAGCCTTATATGCCCTCCGTAGGATATTTTCTATCGAAAGAATTTCACGCGCGAGTCTTCAACCTTTCTGTCTCTCTTTCTGTCAGTCCTCGATAAAGAATATTTGTATCTTAACGTAGTCTACCTGTAAACACGTAATAACGTGTCCTATATTTTCTTCTTTTTCATCGCGAAATTATTTTTTTCTGCAACGATTGAGACCAATAGAAAGGGACTTGACCGTTTTGTTTAAAAGATAACTGGGGTCGAAGTTGCCGATTCTTTATATCGGCCTTATAGGAAAAGAGGTGTCAGTTGACAAGTAAACGGAGTTTGCACAGAATCTACCTTCTTATTTAAATTAGACTGCGACATACTGCTCTCGCACTTAATTAGTAAACGGCAAATGTAATTTGAACGATTTTTTACTACTACAGCTAAGGATTTGACGTATTGTTTCCATAAACTCGAAAGCCATTAGTGCGATTCTTTTGACTTTGGACCATTACCGGTGGACAACCATAATTAATAATTTTATCGTCAGAATATATCAAAACAAGATTTTTACATTGATGGATTAATTCTATAAGTTATTATCCGGCAGTTTTAAAGAAATCAAGCAAAAAGCCAAAGTGAAATCGTAAATAACACAAGCTCGGGGAAAAATCCCTGTGGAGCAAGGTTTATCTGTATGAGAATCTTGTAAGTAGTACTGGCGTGCCGTGTGTACGCGAGCAAACCTTCAAGAGTCGCATACAATTCGTAATTGCATAAGTGGGTAAAACTTTGAAACTCGGTTAGCTTTGCGCTTGGAGAAGTATAACGAAGTGCCTCGAAGAGAAACCGAGTGAGAGACTGCAACTTGGGAGAGAGGAAGAGAGACAGAGTTGTTCTCGCATCAACTTCTGGTTCCGCCGACAATTCGTTGGTAAAATGTGCTTTACGATTCGTCGACGTCCGACGCAGTTGAGATAGTTGCCACGTTGTTACGGGGGGAGGGGGTGAGGAGCAGTAGCAAAGCTTATATTTAACATGAGAATACAAACAACTACGAGGCGATTCGGTACCGTAACGAACGTGCTACGCTTAAAATCAAAAGGGTTAGACAGCAGTAAGACACGTAGTAAGAACGCGTGAACCATAGCTCAGCGATCTGCCGAGGCGCGATTTGAATAATTATTCGTGGTGAAACGGGCTAGAGTCTCGTCGCGTAGTGTTTGACGCGAAACAACGAACAACGCTGTGAGGCAAGACAAAAAAGAATACCGGGCGGAAGAGCAGAACAAATTTTTCCATATGACTTTTAATTTCCTTTTTTTTACGAAGTGCCGACGGAAGATACTATTCGTAAAGAGCATATATACGTTTCTGTAGAACTACAGAAAATGCCGTTTTCAATTTTACTGACTGTATAAAGATGGATCAGGTAAATGTAATTAAAAAAGCGTAAAATCATGCCTCACATCACGTCTCATCTGTGCCCCGTAACCCGTCATTGATGTTGATGCGATAAAGGTCAAAATGTTTAATAAAAACGCACGACTTAACAATTTTTCCTATTTTATTCCTTTTATTTCGTGTCTGATCACCAATGGAACTTTTCACTGACAATGGTTCCCTCGACGTGGTAACGATCGTATTGTTAATTGTTCCGTAAACTTTTATCGCGTTTGCATTGTGCACCTGTGAACTTGTTGGCGTGACATTGCACAAACACGTATGACTTGTTGATCTTAGACTACTACTACTACTACTACTACTACTACTACTACTACTACTACTACTACTACTACTACTACTACTACTACTACTACTACTACTACTACTACTACTACTACTACTACTACTACTACTACTACTACTACTACTACTACTACTACTACTACTACTACTACTACTACTACTACTACTACTACTACTACTACTACTACTACTACTACTACTACTACTACTACTACTACTACTACTACTACTACTACTACTACTACTACTACTACTACTACTACTACTACTACTACTACTACTACTACTACTACTACTACTACTACTACTACTACTACTACTACTACTACTACTACTACTACTACTACTACTACTACTACTACTACTACTACTACTACTACTACTACTACTACTACTACTACTACTACTACTACTACTACTACTACTACTACTACTACTACTACTACTACTACTACTACTACTACTACTACTACTACTACTACTACTACTACTACTAC
Source organism: Cylloceria caligata (assembly GCA_963942595.1). Classification (NCBI taxonomy): domain Eukaryota; kingdom Metazoa; phylum Arthropoda; class Insecta; order Hymenoptera; family Ichneumonidae; genus Cylloceria; species Cylloceria caligata. The sequence goes on along the minus strand of OZ012705.1, from coordinate 7,662,513 downwards.
TACTACTACTACTACTACTACTACTACTACTACTACTACTACTACTACTACTACTACTACTACTACTACTACTACTACTACTACTACTACTACTACTACTATAGTGTGATATGTAATTACTGTATCGAGAGATTTCGGCATTGCATAAAAATAGGTATATTATGATACTATGCTACTACTTCTATATTTTTCTGAATATTATAACTGTTGGAAAGTTTTCATCACACATTAGCCCGCCAGAATTTATAAATACTACTATTTTTATTATTATTCTTCGGATAAACTCGTTCCTCAACCAAAATGGGTCTACCCCTCTTGAAAGATACGAACGAGGCTAATTTATTCTACAGTTTTCCTTTTAATCACGGGGGTTACACTAAAAACAACAATCGGATGTTGCATATGCCGCATGCTTATAATTTTTTCTATACTATCTTTCATCCAGTATCTATCTATATCTTTTTTTTTTCTTTAATCGACCTGTCTGTGTTCGTAACTTTACAATAAATTTAGTTTTCTTCTCGTGCTTCTTCCCTTTTCCAACCCCTTGTATCTTGAGCCCTTTTCAAACAATACTCGTACGAGAATCATGTTGTACATCATCAAAATTCTTTATCTCATTAAATACTCCACGTTAATTTTATTTTTGGTTTCATATTTTGAGACTGTAATTACATTTTGTCGTTTGCTTATTTTCACGATATTATATACCCATCTCAATACCATTCAGATACAGTAAATGTCACGATACTTATTATTATTATATTATACATATATCACAATTGCAACTTTAGCATACTACAGTGATTACTACGGGTAGTGATATCAGATCGTGTTTATGTTGCATGAGTGAATTTCCATAATTGACGTACGACACTGTAAAAAAGAAAAAAAACAATGTCCTTCGACGCAACGTCGTTTTATAAAATCAACCAAAACACATTTTTAACATTTTCTGAGAGGAAATATATCAGCAGAAAGATTTTACTATTTATACTCTTAGCGAATCCCATCGGTAAAAAAAAAGCTCAATATCTCTTAAGTTTTATCTTTTCAGTTTTACTTCAGACTTACAATAATAATAATAATAATAATAATAATAATAATTAATGACGAATCGAGTCTCTCGTTTAAGATTATTCGGTAAATTATTATTAGCGAAATATTACGAAATATTACATTGGAATATTTTTTTCGTAATTGCAATAACTGACTAAGTAAATATTGAGGTCGCATTAACGAATAAAACGGGCTAGAGTAACGTTCATCCACCACCCTCCCTGTCCGATCGATCGGTCGCGAAATCGGTTAGTAAGTTTGGTTGGTGGAATGTTGCGGTGAGTAAGTCTCTTTGTTTGGTGTCTGTGATGTTGCAGCGGCTTCCAGCGGTGCTCAGCAGGATAGGGATTATATTGGCCAGCCCCTTGGTAAGATCCCCCTTCGCCTTGGGACGCGATACGAAATCACGTGAATCTCGAGCACCCTACTTACCACATTGAAGCTAATTTATATTAATTACTAAAATTTCAATCAAGTATTTATCTAGTCACTTTTATTCATATCTTTCAAACGACTTACGAGACACACGTGGTCACGATCGTCCCTTGACACGTACACTTTACCCTCCGGGCCTTGAGCCCCAGTATCTTTCTATTTCTCTATCTACCTGTATATTTTATCCTCTTGTTTACTTACACAGCATGACACTCGTCGCATTTAACGACACAAAGCCTATTTACTAGTCCCTCATTTTATTTCCTCTGTTTGTAATTGTTTTAAGAGGGTACACGACGCTTGGGCCTCGCAAAAGTTCATTAAAATTGTAAAATATCTACATTTTTTTTATAACATATGACGAATAGATTTATTGATATTTTACAAGTTGCAAGTTTGTGCAGTCGTTATACACAAACCATTGATGTTTAAATTCATCCAAATGGTAAATTAATTATTTAAAAATTCCATTTTATGGCACTACGAGCATCGAGTATCCTCTTAAAACATATTGACTCACTGTATGTATCTACAAAAAATGTAATTATCAAGCAATATATAATCTCTCGATATTTTGTCATCAATTCGTCGATAAAAAAAAAACATTTTATGTAGATCCATGGGTATCTCGAAACGCCAATTAATTCATGCACGTAAATACTAAATGTCCCATGGGCCGGAAGAAACGCGATGTATTGTCCACTAATGTTTTCGATGAGAATTACGATATGTATGACGAGTAATTGTCCGATAATGCATAGTGGCATGATGAGTAAAATAATGTTATACGTTTACTCGATACGAGTTTTGAGCATTTAGAGCTGCGTGTAATAACAGTAATTTTAGTGAGATAATGACGAAGCCTGATTATTCGATACTTTGGTATCACCGGGAGCTATTATACAGCCGGCGTTTGAAATATTTTTCCATTATTTCGCTTCTTATTCAAACGCATAGAAGTGAATCGCGTTGACAAAAATTAATTAGAACTTTCTTTTTCTTTTTATAAGCCCGTTCGTCTTTGGCATGCACAGTAAACTGCCCTTGCTTAAAAACACCACGAAATGCCGCTGCTTCTGCGTTCTTAATGAATACACTCACGCACAGCTTTCATCACGAATCGAATCATTCAAACTAAAAAGAATTGTCTAAAATTATTTAAAAAAAAAAAAAAAAAAAAGAAGTCAGCAACGGAGACGAAGGAAACGACTACGAGGATGGAAAACCTCGAGGACTTTTCAATTTTTGGGTTGGAATGAGAAGAATCGCGAGAGCTTAAGGTGCTATGCGCGACGTACGGCCGGTAAAGTCGGTATATATATGTATATATATATGTATATATGCTGTCGACTGTTAGGTAGACGATTAGTTCAAATAGTGAGAGGTCTGACAATTAACGGATAATCGAGATGTGATCTTGAGAAGAAGAAAAAAAAATTGAATCCAAGATGAAAAATTCTTTTCCCAAATAACCCTTATATTGAAGCTTTTTTCGTAGAATAAGCTAGAACATTTTTTTTTTTTTTATTGAATGCGGTTGGTTATACATATAGTGTTCGTACAAAAAAAGAACAAAATTAAAGAATTTTTGTCTGCGCAAACTTAAGACACAGGGTTCAAAAATACGTGTTCGAGATGAACGTGCAGGACATCGTCTCAGAATTTGTGGACGAGAAATGAAAAAAAAAAAAACAACAACAAATTAGGAAAAAAATTAATCTGAAGACTCTTTAGGGAATGTGAAAGCCCTGTTTTAACGAATCTTCCGATTCGACTTTTCCTTTTCATATAATATATCAGTATTTCTCATGGAAATTAAGTAGAATTGAATATTATCGTCGGAAATTTTTATGTCGAATGAAAAGGGCAAACTTTCGCATCGCCTTAAGTACTGGATTGTAGATATATTATTATTACAGCATGTAAAACGTAAATAAGAGGTAAACGCATGAAAAATCGTTAATCGATGATGGTGAGAGACGAGGAGAGCGAAGGATCCGCTTTTTCTTGATTCGACACCGCATAATCACAAATTAAGACTCAGCAAGCTTCTTAAAATTATCTTCTCGATATACTGTGGCATTAGTTGCAACAAATTTTAACTAGCGCTTTAAAAAAATATCATTTTTCACGTCGGGAATTCGGTGAAATTGATCAAATATTAAGTTAAATCATTAAAATCGACGATGCATAAAGAGGAAAAAGTGGATCGCTTCAGGAACACTTGTCGAGTATAAATGTCTGCTACGGAGACCCTGTCGTAGGGTGAAAAGAAGCGGGAGGGCGGCCAAACGACTGGAACAGGACCCGGAGCTAACGAGATCATCGCCTGCACGAATTGTGGTCCGAATCCTTGTACGCACACTGCAACGAACGGATGTGCCGCCGAGGTGTGTACCGATCCTTCGCGGATGATTCTTCAGTATTACTAACGTCATTGAAATATTAGTCGTTGTAAGTGCGTGAGTTGAAAGTAAAAAAAGAAAAAAACTTTAATTTAAAAAAAAATTGAAGAAAAAAAATTTCAGCTTTCGCAAATTATTGGATTAATTAATAATTCGTTTTTATTAATTTCAATAATTTTTTTAGTTTATCCGCTTGATTTGGCAATTTTTATTCTGTTCCATTGTGAAAAATGTATTATTCAAGCGTTTACAGTGACTTGAATACATATTGGAGGCTTTTGGATGTATCAATAGAGAGATATTTTAATTTCTTCGTGGATTGAGTATCGTTTCGTTAGCTGGCGAAATGTATTAAGTGTGTTGATGCATGCGTGGGCGCAACCCTGTAATGACCCTGAGTAGTGCTGCTTTGTGCAGGTACGGAAAAAAGAGCCGCCTCATCCGATTCGAGTGGCTAAGACGATCGACGTCATCGCGAGGATCACGTTTCCGGTCGCCTATTTCGTGTTCCTCACCTTCTTCTTCATCCACTACAAGGGAGTCTCGTAAATCGAGTGATGCTGTCGCGGTTTCACCGTCGTCGTCGTCGTCGTCGTCGTTGTCGTCGTTATCGACGCGGAGAATCGACTGAGTATCCGCAAGAAGCATTATGAACTGATCGAAGTAATATTACAACAACAACAGCAACAAAAATATATATAATAATATAAATACAATGTTATTCGTTTGAGACGATAATCCTTTGTTTCTCGTGCACTCGCATCCCTTCAAGATAAAAAAAGAAGACGACAAAAAAATATAATAAAAAGGGAGGTGTAAAGAGAGTCGAAGAAGAAAATTCGCCACAGCGAAAGGAACACTGTTTGAACTCGTAATGTGATCGTAATTCATTAACAGGAGTTGTTTGTGCGATGATGAACAAAATCAAGCGAAAATGATACAGTGATAAGAAGCTTCGATGCGTAATGAAATGCTTAGCCTAGTTAACGAATCAAATTTCACTTACGTAATTTATAGTTTAACTAGTAAAGATAAAAGATGATTGAGACGTACAGGAGGTTCATCCGTTTCTATGTACTTTAATTTATTTTTCCTTGTTATACGAGCGATTCCAGCCATTCGTATATTTGTCAATTTCGAGCTCGGCAGCTGTTTTGCAATAAATGTAATTTTTTAAAAAACTATGCAAACCGAGCTCTGAACTGTTAACGATATAACGACTGGTGACGGAGAGAAAATGTAGAAGAACGAAATTAGCGATTGAAGCGTAGCAGACGTTGTAAACACGAGACAGAGTGAAGACCATTAATTATTTCACTTTAATCTCGTAATAAGGAATATGAAAGTAATACACGTGGTACTTTTCGGAAACGCTGGAAATTTTACAAATGGATTAACAAGAAGAAGATAAAAAGAAAAACATGAGACACTACACACTTGGAACGAATCAAACGTAATTATTTATGAACTCATTAATTAAAACACACACACACACACACACACACACACACACACACACACACACACACACACACACACACACACACACACACATCTCTCCATAGGAATGTATTTATGGGAACGTGAAACGCCACCCATTACGCTACTACCATAATTAATTACTATTATTATCATTATTACCAGTTACTTGCGAATTAACGATATACCTATTAACTATTATTAATATTATACCGTTAACGCCATTATTTCGATTATCGAATAATATAAAATACACTGAGAGACAAAATTGTATGATTACGCGAGCGAACGGTAATGATGCTGCGTACTAATTCAGCCCGATAAGTATTCAGCAATATTTACAGACCAATCTATAGTTAGCGTAACGAGGAAGAAGCGCAGCGACGATTGAACAGTAATAATAATTACCGGAAGTAAAAAAAATCGAACGTAATTACTAAAAACGTAGATTTAGACGTATCAGATGCGAATATATCCCTTTAGTCGTCGTATGGAAAAAAAAATTGATTCCCACCGTAGAACGAAAACAATGAAAACACAATGGATGATAAATAATTAATACGCGTAACGACGTCTTACCACAAATTACATAGGTACGCGAGTCTCGAATGACGCAAGCAATCTTAACGGGTATTTCGCGCGAGTATTTAGCCTCGTATATGAAGTAATTAAATTCAAATAATAAATAAATAAATAAATAAATGAAATCGCGAATTACATCACTGCGTACATTAATCCACTAAACTGTCTCTATATATCTCTCTGTACACACTTCAGATCTCATCTGAAACTGACTGCCAAAAATTCAGTAGATGAGGCGCACTTTTTTTACGCAAAGAAAATACCTACGATATTTATTATTAATTATAACTGACACGTCTATTCGCGGTTTTGTACGTGTGACGTTACGACGATTGTAACGTTTGCGAAACGAGGGGATTGGGAAAAAAAAAGAAGAAATCGTGTCGCACGTACGTTTTCTAATGAGGATAATGTTGCGAATGAGAAATGTGTACTAAATACATTTATAATCTAAACGTCCATTCGACAGTAGACGATACGACGAATTGGCACGAAATTTTAAGATCACGTTGGCCAGATCGTGTATGAAGAAAAAAAAAAGAAAAAGCCAATAGATAGAGATGAACATTACATAGGATGAAATGATTTTTTCGCCTCGTAGAGGCACGACGAGTGACACGGCTTTTTTATGCACCGGTTACGCGGTATCAGTAGTTCACTAGACAGTACAATAGTTTATTTACTAATTAAAGAAGATATAAAAATAATAAATAAATACAAGAGCAAAATAACGTTGAATAAAAATTGTGAAAATAATGCGAACAGATCATGCTGCATGATACGCTTTTTAAACGTATATAATACGTAATTACGAGCAAATACTATATTATTATTATAAACGTTGCCTCGGTAGGAAAGATGATATCCTCGATAAACATTATTGCAAATGTCTATATAAATTTTGTACACTATTACGTCCATCCAAATGATATCCCTGCGTTGCTTATTTTCGTTCATACAAAATCGACGGTCGATGGGTGGAATAGTAATTGTTGTGTGATTGTTTAATTGAAGAAATAATAAAGAGAACGATAAAGACTAGTAGGAAAGAATAAGCGAGGGCGAAGTATGGGTGTTCACTGTAAATTGTTCATTCTAGCGACGTAATTTGTCATACATTATACGATAAAAGAATATTCCTATAATAACATTAGCGCGTTAATATTCCTCACCAGCCATATGCAATTTTCATTAAATTAATCGGCGATCACAGCGCGCAATCAGTGTAGAAATATTTATTTATTTATTTTCTTTAATCGTGCACTTACACACTCAGATATCCATCGCACCAACGGGCGATAAGTTAATTTCCTTCGTTATCGACTTGTCTAAATGAAAATAAAAAATGAAACATTATTATTAAAAATTCCCGCCAATATTCTCGAAGCAAACAAAACGCAATTGACACAAGACCAGCCGCAAATTGTACAGATTTTTGCGACCCACACAACGAATAATGGATAGAAAGCGAAAGCAAATGAGGAAAAGTGCGAAAGTGAGATTGTCGTAACGATGAAAAAAAAAAAAATGTAGAAAATTTAAAAACACAATAATGAAAGAAAAATTTTTAACTAAACGTTATTATCTAATTCGTAACGGTTGAGCAAAACTCCGTAGATCCGTAGTCGTTAATCGAGTACAAGAAAGCGACGAGAATTACTTTTAAACAAAAATTAACAAATAAATAAAACTGAACAACAGAAAACCAAACGTTAAATTTAAACGACTAACTAAAAACTTTGTATACCTCAAATGCTGATGCCGAATGAAAAAATATCTATAGTGTCTATATAGGTATATATAACGCTACGATATGATTAAAGTATATTCATTATTATTGATAAAATTTAATGCTCCACGGACCAAACCACGTTATCCTATTAAACAAAAAAAAACAAACAAAAAAATGAAACCTTTATTCGTCGTATTAGCTGCACTTACTAGGCTGTGGCCCATATGTGAAACCCGCATAACTTACATGCTTTCACGTTGCGCATCATTATCAATAATAAAATAATATATTTATTACCCAACCAGCAGTACCTAATAACATAATAATAATAATAATTCGTAATTATTATAAAAATAAAATTACTTGTAATAATAATGTATCCAAATAATACACGCGAAATAAACACGACATATACACGACACACGCGTCGATCGATTAGGTTTAAATTATATTAAAATTTATTTAAAAATTGCAAAGGACGTGTAAAATCGTGCGTAAAAATCGCGTTTTTGAGATTATACCTTGATGAAGATCCTGAGCGGTATTTTTTTTTAATCACGTCGATTCTATCACGTAATTAGGAAATTGATCCACTTGAGTTTGTTACCTCTGCTGGGCAGTTGGTTGTTGATTGTATGGTTAAAAAAAAAGCGAGTAAACACACACAAACACACACGTACACACAATGTGATAAATATTTCGATTCGCCGTTAAAGCTCACTAGCTGAGAGTAAGGAAAAACTGATATGCTAAAGAAAAAAATAATAATAATAAAAATAATAATAATGTAAAAAAATGTTGAAGCATCGAGTAGCATATTGCGTCTGCACCGAAGTTCTGCGTGTATTATCCCTGAATAATATATTACATCGTTATGAATTACTTATTGATATCAATGAGAAACTGATTGACGAATAGACAGCCAGAGATTGAAAAAAAAAATGTAACTATTGGATTATCATATTGCACGTAAATTTGGCTCCCTTTACACGCTGCGTTCAACACAATATTTCCAAGCGTTTCGCGATGAGAGTCACATGGCTCGAGTACATCGTTCAGATTGTTTCGTCCCAACTCGCACTCGAGTTATCAAAAATTCGATTGCGAGCTGTGGATCGTGCGAGAACTGACGAAATTGTGATTAACGCTTGGCAAAGCACGCTCTGTGGATTAAGTGAGGAATAAATGAAAAAAAAAACTTAATGAACGTAAAAATCCGAGAAAAAATTGTCTCGAAACTCTCTGGTATTGACGGGACATATGATCGCAACGATCGCTAATTGTTCGCTTTCGAAGAAGTTTCGACCACACACGATTAATCGTTCCTCACTCCTTGCAAACGCGACAGCTAAATGTGTCTACACTATTTATTGTCCAGTCGCCAATTCTATTCTTGTTATTTTTGTACCTTTTCACCGCTTCGGCAACAAAAAAGACATCTGATGCGCGTTTACCATTAGAAAAATGGGTGGAATGCGTGGTATCAGTCGAGGTTTTTGAATTTACGTTATAACGTTAAACGTGGAAATGAATTATCGACGATTTGTAGAGAAAACTAACTGAAAAAAATGATTGTTTCAAGTACTATCTTGCGTGCATGCTTGGTCGAATTCTAAAGCATTCCATATAACGAAGATCGTCTTTGCGGTACGTACCGTGTAAGAAGAAATGCGGTGTTAAGATTAACAACATTTCAACACCCCTGTGCAATCCGTTATATAATACGTTTATTACTTTGGTGTATATCGTAGGTGTAAAAGAGCATTGTTATGTTAAAATCATGTTGGAAAATTCGATGGGTGGTTAAATTGGTCACTTGTGACATAATTGTGTCGGCTTTTACTAAAAAAAAAAGACGACGTAATTGAAGGCCAACGTGGTTTATTACACTACTTGGTGTTAATTTTTATTATAGTAGACTGCACTGCTAATATACAATATGTCCGGTGTACTTTCAACAAAGAAATTGTGCTAATCTCAACACCGATATTTAATACAACTGGCAACGTTTCAATTTATCAGTGTACCGTCGATGTGCAAGAGATTTTTTTATGAGATTCGAATTCCTTCGCCTGAAATCATGCGACCGCTAAATTGGAATCGCCTACATTTATACATATGTACATAATAAGAGAAGATAAATAAAATGGGAGAGGGATAAGCGTGAGAGAGAAAATAAAATAGGAATATAAATGGGTGGATGCGAGAAGTTTGTCGGAACGAGCCTTATAAAATATATTAATTACTATATAGGCAGCAATCGATATTATTACGCGTATTAAAAAATTTTTACAATACTATATATTATTGTTATCGTATTATTAGTTTTTATTCCTCGTTATTAGCTCATACGAAAAATAAAAGAAAAGAAAGAAAAAAAATAACATACCCATCTTCGTGATTACAATTCAGTAAATATTATAAAGAAATAATCTGCACTTATCAACGCCCAATAAATTCGTCGAATGATTACCGAGCAAAGAAAGTGTGGACACACAAAAACCTGTGATTAACTAAGCCGAGACACGGCGCTTCGTGCCGTTACTATTTTTCGCTAAAATGCAAATTAAAGGGACGAGAATAATAAATGAATCTTAAAAGAATTGTTGAAAGGAAAAAAAAACAACCGCTAATTTTTTCCCTCGACCGCGATGGGGCTTTGCAAGACAGAATATTATGATATTATATAATATAAATATATATACACTTACTCTCACTATCCCACAACACATACATACACACATAATTAATACACGAATGTCAAGTGCAGATTTCATGCTACGTTTAAGCGAAATACCGAGCGATCTTGAATCACCACAATGCATAATACTTATACATTGATAAATGATTTTTAATCATAAGCGAATTTATTGATTAATGTATCGTAATGATGATTGATTAACTTTTTTCTCGGCTGTGTTTGTAATGTACGTGATTACATAATAAATTGTCGATTAAAATAGCGACGAAATTGTGTGTTTATTTTTTATTATACAGAGCAATGTTACCCGAGCAAGTTGATTTATGACTTTTCTAAATTTTTATAAAACCAACATATGTCCAGCTATGTAAAATTGTTTTAATAAAAACCGTAGTATGCGCAAGAAAGATAACAAAAAAAAGCTTACTAATTAGAATTTTGCAAATTGTTTCCTTTTTAGTTTTCATCGTTAAAAAAGCAATCTCCATAAGTAACTCACTTCCTCATAGAGGAAACTTTGTCAACGGTGTACATCAACGAGGAATCAAATTGTAAAATTATACTTTGCAGGATTGTTTATATTCTGTATACACCAGACGCGCTCAATATTCACTAAATATTGGAGAATAAGAACAGTCGGACTTTAAAAGTAATTAGAAAGCAATGTACTAAGTTTTACTTTACAATATTTTGCAACATTTCAAGAAATTAGAGAGATTTGTGTTATTAACTGTCTTAAGGATATGCGGTAATTATCATCTATGCGACTATTGAGAATCAACACAAGGGAAAAATGGCCGCTTCAACCCACTCGGTCAAAAGTTTGCAATCCAAAAAAATGACCAATATTACAGTATTAATAAATATTTGTAAGGGAAAGCTTTTTTCGAATCTGAACAATAGCTTAAATAATGCCGCATATAATATTTTCCAAAAAATCATAGGTTATGATTACTGGAATGGAGTAGTTAAAATTTATCCACCAGACGTCATAGTGACTTTTGTAATTTCCCAATACACTTGAGACGTTTGACATAGAGAGCCTATTATAGGCTCTCTAGTTTGACAGTGATGATAGCGACGTTGGTGGTGAAATTTAAAAGTCTTTCGGTCAATTGTTTTAATGTTTACCACTGCAGTTCGACACTCCATGACTCCAACCACCTTTACTCTCTTCATGGTTTGGGTAATAAACAGACCTAGCGTTGATTGAACTTATCTCCATAAAACTTGCAATCACAACAAATTATTTCATATTGCAGAAACATTAGTTATTGGGATATCATTGTTAGACGAGAAGGCCAAATAAAAAATCATCATGACGCTTGTACTACGAGCGGTGAGTGCCGTTACGTATTTATTCACTTAAACTTAAATGAATATCGACATAACCTCTCGTGTCTCAATGGAATGTCTGAGCTGTTAACCATACGCCTACAATTGTATTACAAAATTTTCCCTCACAAATGGTTTTGCGGATAAAAGAGGAAAACAGTTCATCTCACAAGAGTACAGTTCGCTCGTCATTTATCCGCAAGATCGATCGCGGCTGAGAAATTAACGATAAAACATTTTTTGCTATCGTTCTCGCGCGTATGACGACGTTTCTATATTTTCTGATAAATGGTTCAGTTTTAGGGAAAAAGAGATGCCCTCTGTTTACTAATTGTGCATCGCGTGACACTTTGCTTTTATCTGTTAAGTACAACTGAATCAGAGAAATTACGGGATCTGAAAATAAAATTATATCTCTCGCATTCAGTTACACCTTAAGGAGAGGCTCAAATCACGTGACCTATGGTCCAAGAACCTGTAGGTTCGAGAAAGACGGAACTAAAAGTTCCAACACATTTTTCATGAACTCAGATTTTCTGACAGATGTTGGATTTGTGGGGCTAGCACTGTTTCACATTCACGGAGTAAGTCCCACTTTTCTGACTTTTGTACAAAAATCTGGGATTCAGAACAATGTATTGAAACTATTAAGGTGATCCGTTGATATTGAGCCCTTTGAATAAGATTCTTTTTTTTTCTGATAAAAACATCAAAAGATTATGTATTAAATATTTCAAGAATGAGAAATTAGTTATCGATGAATAAGTTAACATTTTAGAGGTCTGTCACTACTACAATTGCTCATAAATTGTTAATAAGTAAGTTAAATCGGAAACAATAATTTGACTTATGCTTTCGAATATTATTTGCTGGATCGGACATTGACCGGTATATTTTATATGAAAGTATAACATAAATTTGCTGGTTAATAAACATTTTCTTTTGAAAGGCGATGCAATCCTTGCAATTGCAAATGCCATCTCTACAAAGATCCTTCCATGCATCGGCTGTCGCAGCTAAATGCCAGTCTGCCCGTTATAGAGTAACAAGAAATAAGACTCGGCCTTTGACATACGAAATGGCAAATCCTCCGCATTACTTAGCCCACAGAAAATCTTGGAACTCTTGGAACACCTGTAAGTTCATCAAACCTCTATTCTCTGTATAATAAAAGTTTCTTAACGTGCTCCCGACTCTAACATATTTTGCAGCAAATATTTTGAATGGTAATCGACCCTCTGAAACGGCTGTGGAAGATGTATTCATTCGCCGTTTTATTACTGGAACATGGCACAATTTGTTTGTCAGTGAAATAATCATCAAGAGACAGCACAATATCATCAGAATAGCAGGAATAATACGACATGGTTTGAGTGCAAGAAAAATGTATTTTCTCATAGGTTACTGTGAAGAACTTTTGAGTTATCAGCTCCAGTGTCCCATAAAAATGGAGTTGCAGTCAGTTCCTGACAAAAATGCTGTAATCTATAAATATATTTAAATTAAAAAGTGTAAATATTCTATTTCTTAGTTTGAAAACAAATAAAAATGCTGTTAAAGGAGAATCGTCAATTTTTGTTTTCATGATTTTATTTTTCCTAAGATTATAAAGTCAGGATAATCAGAATTGTCTGAAATGTTCAGAAAGGAAATAAAGAACAAAGGTCGAGCGCGCAAGCGTTCCTGTGTGTGGGAGCGAGCGAACGGCTTTACAAAGAATGCCCTTATAATTCAAGAACAGCTTTACAGATCGTGCAGAAATGTTGCAAAGTTTTCAAGCGTACGAATTAAAACTACGTGTAAAAACTAAATCAAGGATAATCATTTATCAATTTGAACAAAATCAATCGAGCAGTTCTGATAATCTATCACTTTTACGCTTCTTTATAAAAAAAAAATGAATCTCTTATGACTCCCAAACGGCTTAAAGTATCAGAGTATAATTTGATCATCCTGATGAAGTTAATGAAGATCGGCAGAATCACTAAAATTTAAATTTTGTTAAATAAAATGTTAAGCGACGTAAACACCGTCATTTCGTATACAACGCTTACCCATTATTTTGCACATTTCATATAACTTCCTCTATGAGTAAGTGCAAATCGATTAGCATATTTCTTCACAAAAGTGGTTTGTGAAAGATAAAAGATCATGAGAAAGCAACGTGCAAGGTTTTACATTGCCAGTTCGTTTAACTTCAAGGCTAAAAAAAAATAATACACATTTTTATTTCATTTCAATATTTTCTATTTTATTTTGTTTCTTACTTAATAAATCATTACATTCGATCATGATTCAAACGCAGCCCATATACAATTATTGCATTTTTAATAAAAAGTAAAGTACAATTCACCTTTGTAATGGATATTGTAAACCAGGCATTGGGAAACTTCAATACAGAGAAATAAAACATCGATAACGTAATAATACAATTTGTTCGTTTGTTTGTTTGTTTTTTTTAAATGAATTTCTACTACACACTCCCTTATCCTTTATATGCCTTTACAACTTTGTGTGTTTCCAATATCCGACCAGGTCTCACATAGCCACCTATTTGTACTTTTACACTTGAATTTTACTAGTATTATGCTGCTCCGACAAAAAAAAGATTTGTGTTCATATATATATTTATATAAATATATATAATGTATGTATATTTATATATATATATATATATATTGGGACAAAATAAATTTTTTCTAGTCTAACATTGATAAATATTAAACTAACAATAAACTCACTTTTTTTTCGATAATTGTACATTTATATTAATTACGATTTAATTAAGTTACTGCAGACTAAATGCGTAACTCTTACAGCTCGATACGGAAAACGCGGTAAAAACTTATGCATAAATAGGACAACCGAAGGAAAAATATATATATATAATTCCTATACAGTACGGGGATGCATCTTGTATTGTAATTTTACTGATATGATAATGCTGGGTGTGCCTTTCATCTTAAAATATCTATAAATCTATTATTTTCTTTACGAATTCGACTTTGATAACTACTTTGCCCAGCAGTAAGTAAAGTGCGAAATGACAACCGCTTAACGCCCGTTAAGACGTCAAGCTAAAAATCGCCTGGGTGTAATCACATAATCAATAGGAAAATTAACGCAACACCGTAGTCGGATAAAAACTACGGTTATTCGACTCGGGGGAAGGAAAATTCAAGTCTCATTAGTCTTATTCAAGTGTAATCGAGGTATTTAAAGAAATTAACCTTCCGGAAGCTAACGCGAGACCCGTTTGAATGGATATAACTGAGATTAAGATCTGGCGAAATTTTATATACTCGTAGGAAGAATCCCAGAAATCTAATCTCGCAATGCATACCATTTATGTTCATTATTTTTTCTACTTCTCTTATCGAATATCCCTTTTACGATACAACTACAGGCCAAAATGTGCTGTGCTAAGCGCATTTCAATAAATTTATTATATTATTTTTTTATCGTGGTACTCGACTTTTCTCATCTTAGCACCACATCACATATAATAAATGTACAATTGTCTATACATATTATTTTTGTTGTTCTTGTTCTTTTATTTTGTCTGGTTTTTTATCAAATCACCAGATTAACAATTGATTTCAACAAGAATTACAATAGTACTTTTAGAATTAATTTTGCGTTTATAAACAATACCTGGCGCCGTCAAGATCGCAGGATAATTTTGCTCCGAAATATATTTATCGAAATACGTTGCAATTCATAAAGAAGCCCAACGATATCGAGCGGTTGCAGTGTTAACGAAAAAGAACCATCGATTAATAGATATTGAATTTACTTGCGATTATAATGTTTAAACTTGTTTTCTTTCTGTCGTTTAATAAGAAATATTTACGTAGATGCGCATTACTAGATCGGTAGTGACTCAACGATTCATTCGGAAAATAAGATGTTAAAATATTTTTTTTTAATTGATGTACGATCTAAATGACTTAGATATTCTAATTTTTTTGCTGTGTAAACTTTTGTTCTTTAACCGCGAGTCATTTGCTAAAATATCGTTATTCGTCTGTTATGAATAGAAGCGTATAGAGCATTGGATATATCGTGTTTATATATATATATATCGAATCATGCATTTCAGTTCTGACTGGCTTGTTATCGAAACTATGGCTGAAGCTGTACATATCGACTGTTTCGAAAAATCAAATGCTTGTTTCCTGTTTTTTAATGAACTTTGATCGTGAATGTAACCCTAGAATGATTGAAAGTAAAACGGCTATCTAATATCATTTGATATACATATCATTTGATACACGCTGCCCTAACGCGGATTCAATGAAGAACGCGATGGAGATGAATTACGCGTTTTCGGAGTTATGTAAAGGGTAAAAAAATGTAATCATTTGCGGCTATTATACAGTTACAGAAAATGCCGCAAACGAAAGTCCATAACTTTCCATTGTTTTTTGTTCTCTTTAGCTTAGACAATACATGATGCATCTTGTCAAATTAGGCCCGAGATCGACGACACGCTATATTTGTTACAATATATCCTGTTCGTGTCATATTAAATTGCCATACGAGCGCGAAGAAATAATTAAATCACGCTCCACCAACCAATATACAAGTAGAGAATGCCAACGCTGAGTTCATCGATAAAAACTATTCTGTAATTACCTACTTTATACAACATTTACTACACATAATTATGTGCAGGAAAACTTATCGTGTACCACTTGTTTCATTCAGTTGTTCATATCGCTTATTATTTACTTTTCTTTTTTTACGAATGAAAATATTCACGCAGCCGATTAAGTCGTATTATACAATAACGTTCAACAACGTGAGTGCGATAAATACACGAATGTGTACTTTTTGCCGTATTGCAGAAATTGGTGGTTAGCAATACGTAGATTTTGCATGAACGCTGTTTACGTTAAAAAAAATGTGTCATTGACTTCTGATATTCTAATTACAATTGTGTTGCCGACCAGTTATTTATGAGCAACTGTTGAAATATTTTTTCATAATATCGTCTGATTAACAAGGAAATTTCAAACGAATTATCGTAATAATTTGAAATAGATTGTTTCGAAAGAATTATTTTGGTCAGTAATTTGGCAACGATAAAATATCATGGAATAAAATTCGCAGCACTAGAAGTAATAAATATATGCAATTCGCATTATCATTCTAGTTGTCTAGTTCTACATTTTTATCTAGATATTATACACTTTTCTGATAACTTCCATACTTTTTTCAGTATCAATGATCGTGCAAACGAGAGATGCTCGTGAAATAACGAGCACTAATTTTTTTCAGTAATAAAAATAAATTTTCATACGCATACATGTAAATAATAACTATTACAATCGAGATTCTACGTGTAAAGAGAGTTATAATGTATACAGCAACTGAATTAACAAGTAGTAGGGTAATACAGTGATATATTAATGAATGAATAATAACCGAATGAACGTTCAATGATTGAATGTCAACTGAATATTTACGATACTATGATACGCGAACATCATTACATATTATCATACTTATAAATTACAAGTCGCTACAATATTATCTATCAATCTTATTTAACATTATCATATTTTATCAATATACGTGGCCAATAAGAACAGTTTTGTACTTGCATTGAAATTGTTTAAGTCAACTCCAATCACTTCGCACAGCCCAGTATAGCGTGTATGTTTTTATTTATTAATTATTTTTTTCATATTTTTTCTCGTTTAGTTTTACTTTTAAAAATACAATTTCTTTTACTTTTTTTTTTGTTGTTTTTCATTTTGTTTCTCATTGGATGGCAGCATTCTTATCAAAAAGTTGGCTTGGAGAATGTTGTAATGACATTTAGGAAGAGGGGCGGGTTCGGGTGGGATCTTTTCCTAGTAGACACTAATTTCTTCAATAAATATGTGAAATTGCTCCAATGGTTTAATATCAATATCACAGAGGCTTGATCGGAATATTTCATTAATTTTTTTCTCTTTTCATCATTTTTTTTTGTAGGAAAATAGGTATCTACATATTACGATGATCATAGATGTTAAGATATCATAGGTGTGGGAGAGAAGAAAAGTTACTTCTTAAAAATGCAATACACTATACATGGGCTAAACGCATTACAACACGACTCCCGTCACCTGGTCATTATAATTAATTCTTCATAATTATTATATCTGTCAGTTTAGTTTAAACTTTTTTGTTGAATGTGCGGCAATGTAGAGTATTCAGACCTTCGCTATTACAAAGAATAATAGCCGGATTCGCGAGTGATATTGCTAGAGCCAGAATGTAAGAGAAGGAGTGATGGGGATTTTCGTTATCGTTATTATATTTATCGTTCCCTTATTCATTATTTGGGTCTAGAACGTAGCGGCTGCTACCTGCGTGAGATCAAACCATTGCTAGTCCCTACTGTCGGCGTCATTTCCAGTTCAACTAACAGGGGGAAATGGTCTGAAATGCAAACGTATCATTATTAAATTTCTTTTTAAAATATAATTTGTATTTACATTAAATTCATTACCTCCATGAAAATAACGCGGGAAATGATGGTTTTTAAGAAAAAAAAAAATTTTAAGTATATTTTTGAAGACAGTTTATTTTCATGGTGCTTTTTATAGCGATTTGACGTCAAAGGGCGAATAAATAGCGAAAATACTCACCAGACGGTATATGTGGATGTGGGCATCCAACGACTTTGTGCTCTCTTAACCATTCTGCACTCAGAGGTCCCAGCAGACCCAACGGTACCATACTTTGCTTCGAATAGAAAATGTAGTCTATGATACCTTTAAAGTCGAATCTGGAAAAGATAATGAAAATATCAATTGATTGTCAAAATTGTGTACAATTGTGTAAGTGTACAATCGTTGTACCGAAGCTTACGTATAATTAGTGTAGGGCATGATATCTTCACTGTACGCAGAGGCGAGTTTAAATGAGTGAATCAACTCGTTTGGTTTATCGCAGCCAGATATTTTTTGTAAGCACGATTTGTATGCCAGTTCTTTGAAATCGCGGTGATCCGAGGCTACTCGTCCTGATGTCAAAAACTCAATGACTCCTGAGAAATTAAACAATCGTATAATCGTTCGTCGTTAAATTCGATTACTTTATAAGTCATGAGACTTACCCGAGTCAGGTAATGAATTAAAATCGCCACAGAGTAACAATTGAACATTGGAAGAATCAGGTTTATGACCGGGTCTAAACGATTGGCCTGCTTGGTCCAGTATGGAACGCAACTCGTTACTGAGCATCATCGTTTGAATGAGCTTGACATCGCAAAATTCAGGATCCCAATGAATATGCGCGGTACAAACTAGAATCGGCTGTTGAACTTGTGCGGGATCCGATGGCAGGCCTGAAAACAACGAAATATTTTTTATTTTAAATAAAATTTCATACGCTCCTGTTGCTATCGGAAGATATTAACAACAGACCGGATCAATTTTCTCAATTTATTTAGAAATTACGATCATTCGGATGTTAGCCTAATGTCTAAGAATTTCGTTAGATTTTTATTTCTCTTTTGCGTTATTGAGATAGTAAACTAATTTGGTACCATAAACTGTGTCTTAGAAAATCTAGATTTGAGGATCTTACACTTTAATGTGCAATCGCTAAGGTTGTTGCAATTTTTATATACCATATTTTGGAACATTCGATAAATAAAGCTTAATAATTACGCGACCTGGTTACAATTTCAGGGAAATAGCAATGTCTCAATTAGATACACCATTTTCAGCGATGTTCTATTTTGTAACTAATACGTATGGGCCTCCTAAAAATAAAAAAAAAAGTTTCTATTATTACCAACGCTTGGCATGTTAAATTTATTTACTAAGTGCATCCAGACGTTTTTAAAATCTTTATAAACACGGCATTCAACTCTCAATTAATAATGCCTGAGTAAGGAATAAGAACAAGTGGTCCCCGAAATTAGGGCACAAGGACGAGTCGAAAACCTGGATTGATAAAAATTGTTCAATTTTTAGTAATGCTTATTTTATTTAGAAATTCATTTGTAATTGATTTTTGTCGGCAATTTAAACGCGAATTAGGTAGTTGAAGCACCCGTCTATACGAATATGGAAAATATTTCAAATTTGCTTAGTGTCGCGATTTGGTCCTAAAGCGTCACATATCGAGTTCACTATCTTATTGTTTTATTTTACGATCTTTTCATTTTCCCTGCCGATGTTAATAAAAATAAATCAAGAAAGCAGGTCGATCTTTTACTTTTATTTATAAACTTTTACAAATATTTTAAACAATACAATGCATTGGTAATCATATTACGCGGGAGGACTCGCAAATTGATAATTACAATTTGAACCACGATTCGGTGAAGCATCGGTGCATATCGATTCGATTTATCACAAGAAAATCTATATTAGAAGATAACGATTAAGGTAAAGACTCCGTAGAGGAGGACACAAGGGTAAGCAATGAGAAGACGTTGCTTTTCTTCGCCGGACATGGCACAAAAGAGTCGAGAAGCTGACAGCGTGGCCCATGCGACCGCCAGTGCTGCGAGCATCATTCCTATAGGCCCGCGAAGAGTCGTGAAAATGCTGAGTCCCGCGAGAGCCACCACCGGCAAAAGGCAATATCCGAGAACGGACGCGACTGACGATAGCGTTATATTTCCAGTACTGCTCATCAGAGACTGCAGAAGGTACATGAGCATGCAGGACGTCACCGCCAGTCCGTAAACATATCCGAAATGAGCTTTCGATCCGGCGAGTAGAAGAAACCCTGCGAGCACTAGACAAAACGCCACAGGTCCCGCTAGGTCCGAATCCTGGGTGAGGTAATTAGCGTCGTCCGTTTGACCTCGACGATGGAAAGGATTCAACACAGCCAGAGTTTTTTGCATTATACGATCCGGATCTATGCCGAGTTCTTCCAGAAGCGGAGGCTCATCCTCCTCCTCCTCTCCAAAGCCTGCCGGTGCTACAAGAGTTTTAATGTTTGTAATACGATCGAGGTCTGGTTTCAACTTATTTACGACAATGCAAAAGCCCTTATATCACTTATTCGTGGTTTAGGATTTTTATAGAAAAAGTTTCATTAAATTTACTGAAAACTTTAATTCATACAGTGGAGTCATTTTATTGCAATTATTATTAAATTTAAAAAAAAAATGGAAAAAAAAATCATCTGATCAGCAGAAAACTTGAAGAATTAAAAATATATTTGGAACAGTCTTCAAACTCCCCGATTCTAAAATAGAAATATTAAAAATTAAAGATTTTGTCCCAATGTATCAAATTCATCGCACAAAGCCTTATTTTCTTCGTCAGAAGATTCTCTATCTTATGAAATTAGGAATTTTGATTGCTGTTTTATTCGTAGAATTTATTAAACTAATTTCATTAAAGTATCGATAGATTGTCAAAATCTGCAATATGAGTGATTTTAATAATTAAATTCAAATTGACAATTTTTGTATTCATCTTGAAAAATATCTTCTCACGCAAAGAATCTAGTTTTGCATAGTCAGTTTTATTCATAAATGGAATCTGAACCTTGCAGTACATATGGCAATATTAAAAATATTTATATCATTTAATTTTACCAAAAGAAGCTTAAATATTAAATTCTTCAGATTTTCTTACTCCAGTAAAATAGTTATTTACTCTATGATTTTGGATTTCAGATATGCATGTAAAATTATATAAATTCATCTTGCAATCTACAAGTACAACTATAGTAGAGGGTTTTTGCATAGCGTAATTAATTTTCCTCAATGTTTGATGCTCCGATACATACCTTTGCCAAAATCGTCAGTAGTATAAATCATTTCACCGGAATACGCATTTTGCGTGGGATCTAAATAACTTTTTTGAGAATAAGGTGAATAATCCCCAACCTGTTCCTCGGTATACGATTGAAATTCGAATTGCTGGTTAGGTTGACCAAAACCAGATGTCTCAAAGTTGTACTGACCCTGACCTGGCTGTGACCAATAATTTTCCTGGCCCGAATAACCCGCCATTATTTTTTAACTGTATACACGACAATTTAGGCACGTGACACTCCTAAATTTGGATGTAATTGACAATTGTCAATGACAACAATACAGCAACACGGAAGTACGTTTATTGCCACACGTCAGCTGGCGATATGCCGCTCGGCGGCTCGAGTTCGATTTTGCGGTGACAGCGCTTTACGAGTCGCATGATTGCTCCATAGGTGGAGACACTTTTATTCGTTGCGCGACGCGCGCAACACTATGGGCATCGGTATAACAGATTTCTTTTCGTATCCTTCGTTGATTATTTATTAATATAACAAGTGGAAAAAAGTAATTTATGTAAGATTTCCATATTTAAAAAAATATTGATATATAGACAACGATTTTAACACTTTTTTACGTATTTGTTAAACAAAGGGCTAGTGCTTAAAAACAAATACTTTGTTAGGTAGAATTAAAAAATAGCTTTGCAATTTGAATGTTCGTTAAATTTCGAAATGTCCATCGAAAAATGAATATCACCAAAGCATAAGATGAATTCAACCGAGATCATGAATACTTCACAAATTAAATTGTGAACTAATAATTTCTTCTGCGTTGACGCAAGCAGTGAGGGGAACAATAACTGAAGGAAATAAAAAAATCTATATGTTATTTCTTTTACTGTAGAAGTATAAATTCGTGGAAAGCTTTCCAGCGTCAGTTGACATACAATTATAATAATCTCTCTGAAATTAAAGTTTTCATCGTTCTGATCTATAACGAGCTGTATTCCCTGAGGTTATCTCATAAAGATTTGATCGGTTGCCGTACAATAATTACGGCGCGCATGCTTCCTGCAGATTCGGTCGCTGGGTTTCCGCTGGACGTATGAATACCGCGGACTTCTACAAAGGAGTAGGTCATTAATTGAGAATAGACAAGTGGCGATATGGGTGCTCCCGTTATGGGAATAAATCACCTCAAGTTTAGAATAGCGTGCTCTGCAGTGTGCGCAGTGTGTGTAAATGTATATAGAGGCGATAGGTCGCGCGTGAGAGAAAGCGAGAGGATTCGAGAAGTCGCCCAGTGCTCGTAAATTACGAAGAATCAATATCGCTAGAGTGGGCTTACAAGAAAGCTTTTATCGGCAATACCGCCGGCCCGAGCATTCTTTCCTTCGCCACACATACATACATACATACATACATACATACATATATATATTTATAGTGCTTTACCATGTATATATACTTATATATATCCATTATACATCAAGAATCCAACTTTTTCGGATTCGTTCGTGGGCCGGGCGCGTGCGGTTAGCTCGAGGATACGATTCTTTTTGGCAACGGCCGTACAGCACGAAACGTCACTACTCGTACTACTCCGACACCGGTTTGCCATCTCCTCTTCGACTCGTTGCGCATCAGCCGCGGTGCGGCTCGTGCTCTTGAGAACACCAACCTCGATCCGTGCAATGGCCGGCCAATCATAAATTATATAGCAGTCAAAGTGTCAGAGCTAATAATATCGTGCTGTCGACCGTGAAAGCCTTAACCATCCTCGATCCATTCGGGACGACCGAATGCGCGAGCTCTACTCGGATTCTTTTTTTTTAAATTGTTTTATTTACTCTTTTTTTTTTAATCTCGAACAGCTGCGTTCTCTGTACGCGAATGAGACGTCGCTCGCTCCTTCGGATCTTCGACCGCGCGCTACTTCCTGGAGCGCCTCGTAACCGTCGCTTCGTCGATGTGCAAGCTACTTTGTAGGAGAATGTGGACTTGCTAATCGCATCCGGATACCAAACGCACGTTCACTTCTAGCTGTATCGTTTTACGTACTCAAACATTACATGCCTGCACTTTAAATAATGATGCCTTTAAATGCTTTATTAAATTAATTGAAATTTGAATATATATTATACTCATTCATTCAAACTGAATTTATACATCCATATTAATATTTTTAAATCCTGCTCTCAGTGTTCATCTAAGCTTAAAATAGAATCTCTATGAATAAAAAAAAAAATATATCGTAAAATACGTTAATTCTTTAATCCACAATCTTCTGATAATGTTTTACGTGTATAATGAATGAAAATTTCGTATAAATAATGCTAGAATAACGAATTTTATTACAGATGAGGAACATATGAGATACGTTCTTCTGTTTTTGCGATATTTTTTAAATTTATCTTATTATTTTCATTTCATTTCATTTCGAACAATTAATTAATGGAACATCACCATCGGTATATATTTGATTAAAGGAAATGAAATTTCATCGGCCCAATTAGCGAATAAAAATATTGTTTGGATAAAACTACGTTTATAGCGAATTTTTCTGTGTATTTCAATATCGAAGATCTACTCTTTCGGCTACGGTTACGTGATATTTATTTAAAAATGATTTTATACATTAAATTAAAAGAAATTTAGCGAACTGAGAAAAATATATAAATAAAATATCGATACCAATATATATATTCCATGAAATGAATTTCAATTTGATTGGTTGAATTAAAGTATAGCAAAATGAAAACAAAATGCATATAGTACGTACGAAATTTTTCTCTAGGTACGATATTATGTGTTACGTATATATGGAGCGTTGATCCAGTTCTAAGATTTAATTCCTTAACGCAGGTTCGCACGACTCGTTGATCTGACCCTTGAGCTGTCCGCACGAGTGCTCGACTATGCGCATATTGGCGAAAAATAAAACTAGACGACAAGCGAATCGAGAGTAAAAATAGGAGGATAAATATTCGAGAGACTCATCGAGGCTCGACGACGACGCTCGAGATGACTGGTCGAGATAGGATTGGAAGGTGGACGCGCGCGCGTTCTCTATCCTCTCGAGCGCTTGAAAATTATAAAGCCCCTGGTATAGCTCGTCCGCTTCGCCTGCCGAGGCCACAGTACTTCATCTCCTTTACTCGTCTCCTATTCCTCTTCCTCACTCTATCGTTCTCGGCAATATACGCCTAAGTATACACATATACTTGGGGCTCGCGCCCGGTATGCGTGGACCGTGATATGCGACGAGAAACGATGGGGACGGTTCGCACTGCGCGAGTGCGAGTAATTAATTAAGCTCGCGGTAAACCGCCGCTCTCGAATGTACTTTCGAGAGAGGTTGTGAGTCGCGAGCATTTCACCTATATGCTGTATACTTGAAAATACTTTTTTTTATCCCTCCTTCTGTTATAAATTCAACTTTTTAATCACGAAAGCCCGACTGAACGTTTTTCGAAGAAATAAAATCATCGTATCTCTTGCATATTCTAAGGAAAAATGACTAACTTAGATTAAATCCTTTTTTAATTTTATATTCTTCTGAATTTCATCATCTAGATACAAAATGCTTTTGAAAATAGTAATTCAAATTGTAGTTGACGTAGATAAACCAGCAGAGTTAATTCACACCTGTTAATGCGTTTAATGAATTGTAATTAATTAATCTTGTTTCTCAACAACGTTGACGGAGCGGTTAGATCGTGACTTGGAGAGTCGCATAAGTCGCGTGCGAGAGAACTTTCGAGGGCATCGATAATTGAGTTGCGTGTCGGCTTGAGTGTAACTTGAATCGCTTAATGTTACGGTCGTATTTCAATGCGCTTATTAATCGTCGCCGGTTGACCGACGAGGCAGATCCGCGTGCACTGCCGGAGCTTGAAGTCCCGATATAGTATAAAGTCGCATGCACACGCACGCACACGCATGCACACGCGTGGTTTTCTTACGCGTGAACGCAAGATCTCAGTTCAAGAGCACTCGCTGCAACAGAGCCCGCAGTCGATATTTTCCCTCTGAAGTGTTGCGTGCTGATGCAACAGTGCTTTAGGATCCCCATCAATTACGCACGATCGCGCGTTAATTGGCTTGAATTACAGAAATGCGTATCCCAAGCCTCGTTAACTATCCTCGCTGGTGCGAAATTATTGTCTACTTGTTCTCCCTCCTTTTTCTCTTGATCCTGATGATATCGCCAGTATATAAAATCATTTTTTATGTCAAGGTGATACTCTCTTAAACCATGTTTTTAAGACGCACTTTCTCCTCTGCCGAATTTATTACGGCGAATGAACCAGCACTACATTAAACAATTTTACTTTATCGAAATCGTTGTAATTACTTGAATAACAACTGGGGGCAAAGTATTAAATGTACATGGTATTTAAAGTACTCAGTACTCGAGGTAAATTTAATCTAAGTATTTTTTCATCGAGACTTTAATGATTACTTAAAATATGCTCAATTTTTCGTAAACCACTCAGAAAAAATGTCTGGTGCGTTTGTGCGTGCTCAGGTCAATCAGTTACTACCATTTCATCGTAGCGAGGTTAATTAAAATCGACTAACAAGGAAGCATAGTTTGGTGTCCCTCTCCGATTTTGATGAAACTCACGTATGTTCTAGAGCATCAAAAACTAAAAGACACGTATTTATTTTATTGGCGGAAAAACATTTCTAAGGGGTGAGATCGCCCTTCGAAGTTAGGGGTGAATATGCAGTTTCACCCCTGCAAATGAATTTTTTTCTTCAACTTCACGTGGAATTTTTATTGTCTTCAATGAGGAGTATTTTGGTTTTTGTTTCATTCAAATCGGTTGACGTCTTCTGGGTGAAACTGTATAATCACCCCTCGACATGCCTAACTTTGAAGGGTGATTTTACCTCTTAGAAATGTTTCTTCGCCGACAAAAAAAAAACGTGTCTTTTAGTTTTCGATGCTCTACAACATACGTGAGTTTCATCAAAATCAGAGGGGGACACCAAACTATCCTTCCTTGTAAGTAACAGTAACATTCAATTTGTTATATTTCTTATTCGAAAATGTGAAACGACGTCTTACGTTGCAGGTTTACTGCATACACTAGCTTCTCTAGATAAAAGTTTAGTAGATTTAGTTAACTCGGAATCTTCATAATAATTTCTCGTAAAATTGATATTCTCATAAGATTGAAGCAGTATGATCATTTCTCGCCGTACTTAATATCAATAATCTGTACATACGAGTCTATTTATGAGAAACTATCAAGTTCAATTGCTAAAAAATTGTGAGAGCTAGGGTGCATACAGACATAATAGACATAATTCAACAACACTTAAAATCTGATAAGATATTACAACACACAATGAGAATTAATCCCACTACTTTTGTTATAAATATAAACTTTTAAACGAGATAGAAGAATAATCATTCGGAACTAGATGACACGATAATCTCGAAAATAATTTTTTTTTTTACGAACACAAAGCTCCCTCTGTGAGGAAGCAGAAAATAACACTTTGATTAACTGGATTGAGTTGGAAGGTTGTTACAAATAAACCCGTCATGATCTTCGTTTAGTTAACAGCTGGACGAAGGCTCTTTCCGGATGATACCTCGAATAAAAAAAAATACGACGGAGGTAGAAAAATATTAGCTCCGCATCGCTTGTTCCAGGCTCGAAGGAAGGAAAGTGCAATGCAGCCATTCTCCTCCTCTTTAAAGAGTAACGTCGAACGGAATAACCTATAGCTGATTCATTATCGCGAATGAGAAGCATCGAGCCAAAGGAGATTCGCGATTACACGTTTCTCGTTTCGTGCAGCCTAACACCGCACACATCATTTATGAGTGGCATTGCCTGTTTGGAGTATCATCGATATATCGCTCATCTTCAGTCACTGCTATGCGCGTTATTCGCGATCCAGTGCACATCGGGTATCATCATCGGTGTATGCAATTAATACGAGTGCCTGGGGGTTATCTCGAAATCCGGAGAAATACCTAATCGGTCTCGATATTCAATACGTAGTATTTACGTATAATCTGCGGCTAAGTTAAAAACCTAACAAAAAATTATTAAATATTACATCTAAAAAACTATTAAGATGAAGCAAATTGAATTAAACTTGAACCAACTGAATTTTTATGGCTTAAAGTCCTCGCGTGAAATTAGATTTGGCGACACTCACGGTGAACATAAGTCATAACTGTATCATGCAGCGGACTCTAGTTCACAGCGAGCTTTCCCATATTCACCCTCACAAAAAGTAAATTCAATTGGCACAAGCTAAATTCAGTTTTCTCTAACTAAATAGTTTTTCTCATGGAAAACTGAGTATATAAGTTACGAGGTAGGATAATCGATTAAGATTTTTAAATGGTTCTTCGACGAGGTAAATTGTTTTACGGGTCGAGCGAAGAGCCACAGCTATGTGGGTCACACGGAATCCGGTGGAAATTTATCGAGTATCCTCGCTCCTGCATCGGCTATCTTTGCTCTTTTTCTTCTTATCGAGGTTCTGTCCTCTCGACTCTCTTAATCTTCCTCTCTTACTTTTTCCGTCTTGTCGGAACGCTTCTTTTTTATCACTCGCTTTTTAAAAAAACTTTTCTTCTAATCTCTCGTCCACGATGGAACTTTCATTGTTTCACCAAGGAAAATTTCTATAGCGAATTCAGCACGGAAAAATGGGCGACAGACTCTCCAGATATGAGCACTTTAATGAGTGTTCAGTTATCGATAAAGTTTCGTTATTGGACGAAGAGCCTTTCATATAGCTATTTCTCTCTCTTGTAAAAATTAATATTAATGAAATTGGCTAATGAACTCTGATCATTGAATACAGGTCTACAGAGCTAATTGCAATAAATATTTTACATTTTATTAATTTATGAATATATCATTTCATTATTCAATGAATATTTTCATTTATCGTGTATTCGTTGACTGATTAATAATTTAATCAAGTATAAAACGTCAATATAGTATAATAAATTAATTATTTAGTGTAATCCAGATAATGTTTTCAAGTAATTTAGCAACTTTTCTGTGGCATACTGACTTTACCGACTAGCTTATTGCTAATTCGTTGGTATATCATACAAAAATTATCATCAAAATAACTTTCGAGTGCAATCAACTCACCGTTGTCCCACGCAGCTTCCGTTGTTCGTAAAAGAGCTGCGAGACCTATGTTGTCTTTGGGCATTACTCTGTTCAGCATGTTGTCCGAGCCCTCGGCATTTGCCATCGCCAATTGATTAAATTCCACGAGATGCTCCTTTATGAGAGAAAATCTGTAAAAAGTAAGACAAAAATGAAGTAGAGTAAAACGGTTGAATGTTCCATTGGAACATTTTAAAAGGCACTCACAGGAGTGTATGTTACATTTCGTGTTCCGAGTTTATGTTTTTAATATTACGTTTCTGTTGTGTTTTATAGATTGTACATGAAATTCAAATAATTTTAAGTTTTATCGATGAATATTTAATAACTTTATGAAAATGGATACAATTTTTAAAAATAAAATATATCGTTTTATAACGAGATTAATGATATAGGAATAGGTACGATCTGGAAAGTAATAAACGAAAATAAAATGTTGTTTTATTCCGTTCCTTTTTTCTCGCATGGTGGCGCTATTTACTTTATTCAGGAAATTTAGACCAATGTACTGAAATTCGTATTAAAGTTTCATGTCTTTACTACCGACCTGGTAATTCTTATGTTTTATTCGATAATTACTATTTGACAGTAAAATGTAATATTTTGTTTTGTGGATATTGTGTTGTCAAGCGGTGATTGTTGGCTTTGTTCTAACGAAACCGTTTAACGTAACATACGTCTTGTGAGTATTAGTTTATTTTTAACTTAAATATATTTATCTTTATCATAATTGTTTTTGTTATGTGCATTTTGGTGTAAAATATCATATTTAATATTGTCTGGCTAATTCGAAAATTAAAAAATGGATTTAAACTCCATGGATTAAGAGTTTAGACCAAGTCGAAGGAATCCTGTCAAGCAGCACCAAATCGGTTCGATAATTTCTGAGTGATCACTCGGGACGAACAACCGACGAGACACATTCAGGAAGACAATATTAGGCCCTCATCTAAGGGAGTGAATGCCAAAAATAAAAAAATTCCATTCTTTATTCGACGAATCGTAAAGCCATATCGTTTGATGATATCATAACGAATTGGCATGTGAAAATTTCTTAGGAAAAAGTTTGACAGGGAAGAGTACTCGTTGATATAGCGAAAGTGTAATGTATATTCAAGTGCGATACGATAGTGGCAAGTTTGGAAAAATATTTGCCACGTCAAGCGTCGATCTCGACTTCGGAATAAGGTATTTCGCTATCCGGAAAAGGCATTCCCATCCGGGTCCTCCAATACCAGGCTCGACGTACGCTCTTTTTGCAGAATAAACCGACGAGTAAGCAGGCGTATCACGTCCTACATGTAGAATACAATCTCGTTTGGCGATGTGTGGCACGTAAGTCGAAAAGTACTTCCCTCTGGATGCCAACCCGCCTTTTCTCAAACCAGCACACTATCCGTGTTGCATTACTCCAACCCTCCTTTCGCAATGCCCTCCCTCTCCGCGAAGCCCTTCGAGTAAACAGGATTGAATAAAAGTCAGCAACGGAGGAACGACCTGACTTGAAGTAGTACTTTCCTTTTTACTTCGTTTAAACAAGAATCGTGCAAAAAATTGTGATGTTCCTTTCTCCAAAATAATTTTATCTAGAAATAAATATTCAGATTATTTTTAATTATACGTTTCTAAAGAATTCGTATCAGTTAATTTAATCTCTTGTAGATATAGATCTTACGTATCGCACTTTTTTTTTGCAAAAGCTTTAAAACTCATATTTCATTTTAGAATCAATTTTTCAATGATTTCTATCTTGGGTGACGATTTTTTTTCTGTTTAAGTCTTGCTGATTGAATGAAAATTATTATTGTTCGCCTAATCAGAGATAAAACGAGTCATATTAAAAAAATTTACATAATCAAATAAATGAAACCTCTGTATCGATAAATTCATTTGAAAACTTCAATATCAATTTCCGGAGTAATTTATGTCATGACTTCTAATTCGTGATTTTAATATTATGGAGCTTATGAGCTCCGATGCGAGGACATTAAGCTAGAAACATAACGTAATAGCCGGCAAGAATATTTATAATTCCAAAGAGTTAACAGCTGCATCATAAAAGTCGTTTTTACGATAAATTCCAGCGTAAAACGCTGCGTGCGCGATTCGGGTTTATAAAACCCTTATATTCCATTCTCGTAATACCTACTTCATCGATTCTTCGGATGGTGGCTTGGCTGAAAACCGTATTGGAAAGGCTGCTGAATCGACGCATTCAATTTTGTTCACACGATCGTATATACCATTCACGCGATCATTATTAACGTCAATATTTCTACAGAGAAAGCTGCGTCGAGATTTCCATTCTCGTGCAAAGAGTCAAACAAATCACATCCATGTTCCAATTCTTTTTAATACTCAAGTGCACAGGTGCATCGGAATTTTCTTTCATATTTTGAATTATATGCTTAGAAACGGAATAAACTTAAACGTATCAAGGACAAATAGCAATTTCCATACTCGTGAGTTTGTCCATATTAGTGCTCTTATTTTTGAGTAATTCTAATCGCAATTTGAAGCGTAAGTATCAGAAAGCTCGCTCAGGAATATTCCATTCCCTACTTTTATGCAGCTGGTAACAAATATTCTGTATACACCAAAGCATCGACATCCAATTGACTGTGAACAGTTTGAGAGGCACGGTAAAGATTTATCAATTTTTCGTTAGTTATCGAGCTTGAATAATCGGATGAATAACCGTAGCAATTGTTTTCGAGGGAAATGGAGGGTAGGTGGATAGGTTGGGGATAATAGTTGCCACTGTTCTGTACAGAAACTTCTGCGTGTTTCGCTTGCGAGATATTCTGTACGTACGTCAAAGTTTCAAGGGAGAGTTAGCAAACTCACAGGCATCGCACAAACGTTTCACGCCATTTCACGGGTGAGATCAAAGTATCGGGTCTCGATGGAACTCTGACACACATACACACACACGCGCGCTAGCGCTCACACGCACATAGTCATCCATATCCTATATACTATAGTCGCAAGTACCGGAATGTGTACTTGCGAGTATAGTATCGCTATAATATCAAGATATAATGGAAAAGTTAGTACGAGCGTATCCAAACCAGAATGGATATCCTCGATATTGAGAAGATTCAATTACTTTGTCAAAAGTATACCAATTTCACGAAACTTCTCCGGTTTCAATAACTTGCACTATTTTATTTTCTTTCTTTTTAATCGTCAAACTTGTGCGGTACAAAGTTTGTGGTAAAGTTTGTAACAGTCTCAATTTGTATTCGAGAAATTAATGTAATATCAATTTAGAAAGTTAGTTTATTGTTGAGTGAGAAGAATGCTCGAAACGTACAGTGAGAGAAATCGTGGTAGTGCTGTCAACTATTAGGGTATTTTTTCGTGGCATCAGGTGAGGATAGGCAAACGCGGCTATCGTACGCGATGAGTTAAGCGAAGGCAAAACCTTCATAATTGTACAGATGTGCTAATTCTCTCTCACTCCACCGTGAGCGCCATATTAGTTATATCTCTTTCGCACTCATGGATGTTTCACCTTCCCTTAACGACAAGTTTTTGAGTCACTAGTGTAAGACTTTCGGTCTTGATTTGTATTGCTACGCGGTGGTAATAGCAAAACGTGTCATTTCGATAATGTTTTTTTGTCTACAATCTTCCATTAGAATGGAATCGTAATGAATGGCAACGAATGGAAAATTATGAGCAAAATAGTATTTGAAATGACACATTTTTCTCCGTAATGCACACCTTCGCAGTCAGCATAACAATGCTGACCGTTGTACTTGAGTGACGTTGTAATTTGGGAGAAAAAAAAACAAATTCTTTCGTTAAGGAAGAGCTATGGAGCAACAAATTCTCTTCGTCGAAATGCTGGTCGCATCCTTCAGCAATTACGGGACGTGGTAGGGGCATCGCTGTATATACAGAGCATCTAGAGTTCGGAACAGCCGAACGAAAGTCGAAAAAGTGGAAAACTCGCTGGTAACTCGGCAAACGTTAACTGCAGTTTCCGATTTAAAAGTGGCGATTGGTAATTGCGAACGCCACGTGCCCGTCCAGACGGTCTATCTATCTATCTATCTATATATACGTATCCATTGAGTAATATATGTAGTCTACTGTCGGAGTAGCAGTAAAGTTGGGAAAAGAAAAGACGAACAAAAAAAAAGACGGAAACTGAACTACTGGTAAATTCACGCCCATCGCGAATTCGTGGTATCCCTCGCCTTCGACTCTCGCTGAATGTCAGAAGCTTTTACATCGCGTCTCCAGATGTTCCTTTTCGGCTTTCATTAACCATCTACATTAGCAACGGAGTTTTCAAAAATATACTTTGCCCTGCAAAGTCCCGACAAGTTCGCGTGATAGTTCGAGTTGAAAAAAGTTATTTAAAGTTGATCGACCGAAGAAATGTCTATCAAGAGTGCAACCTATCGAAATAATCCTGAACTTCTGGTTAACATTTTTTTAATTCGCTCTTCTGTAAGCACCAAAGCACGAATTCAACTTTACTTAATTTTTGTTGTTGTAGAAATAGATCATTAATTTGATGTAATGAAAAGGATACAAAAATAACTTTGGAGAAAGCAGATAATTTAAGAATAGGACACAATTAGTGCCTTGATCAATATTTAATAATCAAAGGCCGACAAATTTATAAAGCGTAATCGTTGGCATTGGTTGCTCAAGCAACAATAAAATTTATTATCTCTCGCGTTACTTTTTTAGTTCGCGACTCGTTATGGAGATATATATACTTTATGAGACATTAATAGTTGGCAAGATGTTGCAGATAGCTGGGTCGCAGCTTTAGCAAAAGACATACTTAAATACTGACCATAACAGAGAAACGAGATTGCACTTAAGTGTGCTACTCGTTCTCGTATAATGCATACGAATGGAGTTCTTGCAATTCTCACCCGTTATATATCATGGTAATAGGCTCTTCGGGCCGCTTGCGAAATGATCCTGCACCTTTTGTCACGAATGCTACCCGGCTACGCTATATACAATCAATACCGGTGTGAAACATTAACACTTGACTCGATGAAGCACCATTCCTGGCATATTATACTCTTTCTTGCCATTGCGTTGTAACTAAGTTCTCCAAAAAAGAGACGCAACGTCCTGAGTCAAAGGAATTTCGATAATTTACGGAATGTAACGGTTTATTGGTTTATTGAATGCAAATGGAGAACGGTGTATTGACTTAGCACTTAAAAGTTTTACCAGCTAAATTGGAACCAGTTTTGTGCGTCAAGTGCTGATATCCAAATTTGCGGACGATCTTAATCTCGACGTGAGTATCAGAGGAAACTGAATATTGGTTGATGAAACCTTAAACAGTTAAAAAGCTTTTTATAAGTAATACCAGGACTGGATATAATATATTGACATTAAATTTTGAAGCAAAATTTGAATAAATATCAAAACAGTTTTGATACCATATAGATATAGCGTATAGCGAAGAGATAAAAAATAAATAGCTTCGGGCAGAGCGAAAAAAAGATAATCGACAAATTGTTTTTCGTGTCTCGCAAATACGTCAGTTGAAATATGCGTGGGAGTTTCACCGCAGTACATAGATGAATGATCGATGTCATTGCCCATCGTTGAATTATGAAAAATGTGACATTTTTTTTGGGGTTGTATTATTTCGGGAACGCGTCGGACCCACCGTCGGTTGAGAAATATAAACGAGATAAAACGCGCGGTTGAGTCGAAGAGGTGTGAAACGCTGAAAATCTTCCGGCGTGTCTTCATATACAAAGCCCAGACGCCGGAAGTCTCGTCACCGAGAGTGATGGAGTCTTTTTTTCGAATCGATCACGAACACGGAATGCCTCGAGGGACTTTGCGCGTGTACGCTAGCTGGGCTATCGAGTTCTTTCTCATTTCTCTCATTTATCTCCTTTCTCTGCTTCTACTTCTACTTAGTGTTTTTTTTTCTTTTTTCGCGACAAGTATACTGAGAACGAAAGACTGGAAAACCACGATCTGGACGATGCCGTTACTGCTGCAAGGGTTATCGGTGGAAAAAGACTGTAAAGAAATAAGAGCAGATGGGAGGATGTTAGGTATAGATACGTAGCACGGGGGCGTTCAACTTACTTGGCCGTTCTGTAGAAAATGGCGCATCCGTCGACGTATTTGCGGTCGTTCTCACCCATCGTCTTAGCACGGGACTTTGGCGAGAATATACCGTCGTAACCGTCGTGCTTTAGTTCGGGCAGGAAGAAGTTGTAAAATTGATCTGTCTCCACTTCCTGGAGACTGATAAGATCCGCACCGTAGTGGCGTAACTCGTCAAGTATGCTTTTTTTCCGATACTCCCATTCAAGTGCCCAGCTCGGACAGTAACCGTACATCTGTCTCGTCGCGTATTTGTCGCAAAGTACGTTGTAGCACAGCACAGTGAATATACCTGAAATCAGAAAAAATACGCAAGGGTTTATCAGAACAGTACCTTCTCAAGTCAATCGGTGCTAATTCTATAAGAAAGTCAAAATGACGTTAGACATTCATGGTGAGTAAGAGAAGAAGTAAAATCAGTTTAAAAGAAGACTTTAGGGACGATGTTTCACTTCATAATTCGAATTGTAATCAATCCGCTTGTGTGTTCATCCATTCCCAACGTTTGAAAACTCTAAGCTCACTTGAAATTCTGGAAGAAAAGAATCACCAAATTTTCAAGATTGCTGTACAAGACAATCAAACATAATAATCGTTAATAAAAGTGCAACACTATTAATGGAACAGGAAGACCTTTGTCGAATGTAAACATTCGGTTCTCCCGTATACTATGCTTTTTGTATGGTTAATCACCATTTTCGTTCGATAACACATTCTTTGAAGCAAGAAACGTGACAGTACATCTCTTTTATACATCGGCTAACGACTAACGACTGTCGTGAATCTCTCGAGCTTTGTTCTAGTCCTTCTCCAACCCCAGAAACCCATCGGGGAACGAGACTTCTCAAGTTGTTTGGCAATTTGCTGGCGGTAGCCCTCTGCACAACATTTAATTCCCCCGGAGAGACAGACTTTGTCTCTTCACTCGGTAACGACCCTCACTTCCTTCAAACCCTCTACATTCGATGGTAGGATCAGCCGAGAGATTCTGGTTCTGGTAGTGCAACGTACTTTGGCAAATCCTGGAGCGATAAGTCGTGCAATGGGAGCGTTACGAGTTACAGAGGTTATGTATAGAAGCCCGATGGTGTTCCTGCTGCTGAGAATAGTCAGAGAGGGTCGAAGAGGCACTTATGCGGTCGGTTGGCCCCCGGCAATCGCATTTGGGAATAGCTAGTGCATCCTTGAATGCAGGGGTACTCTTGCGGGCTCGTGTTCCCGCGCTCCCGTGACCCCGCGGGCTCCCGCTCGACGCTAACCGCCGCACCAAGATATCTACTAGACGGCAAACCTGAGCTACGAATAGGCAATAGAGCGAGTGAGCCGGCATTAAACTCTGGTCTCTGTAGGTTCGCTATCACTTATACCTGTATAGGAAGCGTACTTGTGTACAGGCAGATTCAGAATTGCTTTCATATGTAGTAATAGCGATGCTCCGATTGGAAGAGAAAATTGAAGGCTCGATTGAAGGCATGATAGAAGGCATGATTGAAGGCATGATTGAAGGCATGATTGAAGGCATGATTGAAGGCATGATTGAAGACATGATTGGAGACATGATTGAAGGCATGATTGAAGGCGTGATTGAAGGCAAGATTGAAGGCAAGATTGAAGGCATGATTGAAGGCATGATTGAAGACATGATTGAAGGCGTGAGCGAAGGCATGATTGAAGACATGATTGAAGGCGTGATCGAAGGCATGATCAAGTCTAGATTGAAATTATGATTGAAGTCAAGATTGAAGTCACGATTGAAGACATAATTAAAGACAAGATTAAAATCATGATTGAATGTGTAATTGAGATCAAGATTGAAAATATATTTAAAGGTTGAGTACATGATAGTAAATATGCCAAAAAATAATACAAAAGACTATACTACTTTTCAATAAATGCTTATAAAAATAATATTTGCTTCCTCCAGGATACCAACCGAAAATAAATGTGTTCTGAATGACCCTGTATATCAAATGGACCTAGCCATATATACAGGTAGATATGAAGTCAGTAGACCAGAAATTCCGTATGCAACTGACGCCGAGAGAGTTTAACGTTTCGTTGTTGTCGGACCATGACTAAAGTTGATACGACCTTGCTCGAAAAGCTCGGCGCATCGTAACGCGAATCAACCGAAGCGCAAAGTCATCGTGCACCACAATACATTGGGAGAAGGAACCGCCTCGGTTGGACGTAGTTTCTTAGTTTTACTGCTGTAATGAAATGCCCACTCGGGCCGTTTACGACTCACTTTATCCCAATTGTATTTCATTGCGATCTCTCGCTTTCTCGTTCTCTAGATCACACGCTCGTGTCCCGATTGCCGTGACCGGCAAGCATACGCATCACTACACTCTCGGTGTACCAGTCCGCGTTCTTATTCTCATTCTACCCGTATCTTGTTACAAATCACCTCGAATGCGTCAGAATCACACATAAAATAGTTATGGGTTTGAGGGTCGTTTATCCAACTTGAGAATACGAGCCTGTGCCCGAAGTATATCCATAAGACGAGACCTCGATCGCATTCGTCTCCGACAAGATATCGCAAGCTTAAGGAGGGAGGGAGGGATCAAGATACAACCCTCAACCTACAAACAGAACAACGCAGTTGGCACATTAAATAATCAGGATTTTCGTGATTGACAATGCAATAGCTACAATAACTTTTAGTCATTTTTTCTATATTAATTTTTTGTAATTATTCAATCATTCAATTTAACTATAAATACGTTTATTTCGTTTACGGTATAGTTGTATGATTACACGAGCTACAAAGGTGAAAGGTGTTTTAGCATATCCTTCGTCTATTGTGTGACAATGCGAAATTCGTTGAACCTCGAAGCCTCAGGATTGCAGCATTGCGAACGATGTATGCATAAATTGTCAAGCTCGTTGAGCACGTAGGTACAGCAGGTACGTAGTAACACACGCTGGCAATAGTACATACCGGCTGGATGTGTGATATGTACGTGCTATCTAGATACAGCAAATGCACACGTATCCACCAGCCATAGGTGGTAAGGAACGCGTGTTCGCAAGTTCCCGTTTCGCGCACCCCAGTACCAATGAATTATAACGCATCCCTAAAAGTTATCTAGCTTCGAAGATACTACAGAGACTGTGAATATGAATTAGATAAGGTGAGGAGACGCGGAGTCTTAACACGATTTCATCACTCACAGAAGCTCGTGCTCGCGAG
This sequence comes from Cylloceria caligata, assembly GCA_963942595.1. Lineage (NCBI taxonomy): Eukaryota > Metazoa > Arthropoda > Insecta > Hymenoptera > Ichneumonidae > Cylloceria > Cylloceria caligata. The sequence goes on along the minus strand of OZ012705.1, from coordinate 7,624,580 downwards.
CACACCTTAAAATTAATAAAATAAATGAATTCAATAGGTCCACTGTTATAATGTCATAAAAGTCACAATTGAATAAAATATTTTAGTACTTTAAGTTGACATTGATGAGAATAATTAGCTGAATAATTGGTTCACGTATTATTTTAAAAAATAATAAAATCTAACAAATTTTGTAGTCAAGCTTTTCATTTTATGTTGACAATATGAAAGAATTTGAAAAAAAAATGTCAATGTTTTATAATATTTTTCTCAAAGTTTCATTTACTATAACTGCAGCTATATATTAAAGATTTTGAAGCATACCAGAAGCTCTAATATATCTCTACGATATGTGCAGTTTGTTCGCAATTTGCAAATTCCCTCGGTCGCGAATTTGAAAATTCCCTCAGAGAATGGTTAGGAGATAGAGTGAACGACATAGAGAAGAGTGAGGGAGAGAGGGGGGAGCGGACATGTGAGGCAATATCGCAACTCTTTCGCCTCACTGGATAGGATCGAAGTATTACTACCCACTTCTTGTTATCGAAAACGTGGATTGAGCTTACAACTCGAAGGGAAAACTCGAAAGGAAAACGAGAATTGATCGATATTACGGCTTGTAAGTGTATCGGGAATTCCGGAAAAATCGTGAACGCATTTTTCTCGGTTTTTCGAAAGTCATTTCAGAGAAATCCTTCCGTCGTGTAGCTTTTTATTCTTTCCCTTCGCGTCGAGCGAGTTGAGATATATTCGAAAGATTCGAGAGAATTGGCTAGCTACTTGCGATCTCAGCGATATGTATACGTTCGAACTAATTCCAAACGGAAAGGGGTCTCTCGCGACTCCTCGGGAACGATAGACGACCAAAAGCACTGGAGTAATTGCAATAAATCAGTAGTTCTATTACCGCGAACGAGGATCGGCGACCAGAGTATCGGTGGTAGCACAATCGCATTGCGCTATGGGGGTACAAGCTTCGTAACCCTGTTATACGGAGTGTAAATAACTGAACGTGTTGCACGGTAACTTCCTGTGGTACACAATACGTATGCGTACAGTATTCGTCGCAATCCAATAGCGTAAATAGCATGTGCGCAAGAAGCTCGTTAGAACCGGTTGACTGATTATGCATTTCAAGCGCAATTGCAAACAAACGACCGACTGAGAACTTTTAATTGTGAGTGTAAATACTCTTCCACGTACTTGCAGAGCATACAGATGAAGTCGCATGCATAGCTTAATTTATTTCGGGTGTTGTCCCGTACAGATAAATATTGATTAAATACCTAACACACTAAAATAAATATAATTTAACTTATCTGTACATTTACTTTTATTCAAACGAATCTATTTACGTTACTTTAGCTTCCTTTATAAGTGATTTTATAGTTGAAGGAGGTATGCAATTTGTTAATAAAAATTATCCCTCTTTTGCGCTTTTCACCAGGTTACAATTACCCCTAGGTACATTCTGATATACCTAGGGTATAAACCAAATTCGTTCGAAAGTAGCTTTATCATATTTTATAAAAATTTGCCAGATCATTGCAAGCTTTTGTTGATTTCCGTCATTGATACTCTACTATTATCTTCCGAGTGTATAATGTTTCCTGGTGATTCCAGACTCATAAGACTACTGTTACCATAGAAGATGATTCTTGTGCGCATAGCAATCGTATTAAGTGTCACCTAGGGAAGACTAGCACAGTGCGGATCGCATCATCATGGATCGAGCATGCGGCTAATCCACGCGAGTGTTGTACCGGTGCCAGAGGTGCCCAGGGCCGGTACTCTCGGCCTGCTGGTTAATAAACCCCTAGCCCCCCTTGCCCTTGGCCATTTGGAAGATAACCTGCATGGAGCAATGCCCGCGAGTGCATTAGCTTAATTGCAACAGGGCATCTAGGTAACCGCGGGTATAGCATAATAGGATATAGCATAGCATATACAGCGAGCAACATAACACGCAGGTATATCATCGTTCCTCCGAGAAGTGAGCCGAGAGACATATGATATATGCATATCCCCCGTGGTAGGTGCACAGCGATGGAGCATCTTATTACTATAAGCATCGTGGAGGTCGTGTTGAGCTTCGTGTTGAGTTGTCTGGAGCCCACGTTTGTGCAATTTTGAGCAACGAGAGCAAAAACTATAGAGTACTATTATTAATCGACCCTAAGAAGCTTCTTACAGGCCCTGCGACTTTTGTATTTATACTGTGGAGCTAACCATATGCGAAATATCTAGGGCAAGAATAATTGTCACACTTTCCTCATTTCCATACCCGGTAAACTACCAAGTCGTCGGTCTTGCCTCCTTATCTTTATATTTTTTCGATGAATAAGTGTGTAGCAGTTCTTATATATTCTATATAAAATATTAGAATCAGAGTAGTTTAAAAAAATATATATACCCTTAAAGGAAATTATATTTACTAAATAAAAAATATCAGCAGCTAGCAATTGATTTATTTTTGGATGTTTTGGCAATAAATATAATTTAAAAAAATGTAATTGGAAAAAACAAACGAAAAAAGTAATAGACTTTTTGTTAGTTTTATGTCGTTAATCTATGATAAGAAAGATTTTGCATTTAGCACGTTTAAAATTGTATGCACTTTACTTTAACTAGGTTGTTAACAGAACCAATCTCAGAGTGCGAGCACTGATGTACTTTCTTCTCGCTTGGGCGTCTTCGACAACCATTCACGCGGATCGTGTTAAGAGGGCATTATTCGGGCTCGATGTTGCGTGAGATATACGCCGTTAATGGGCGTCCTGAAACGTCTTCCGAACGGCACGTTCGGTCCCTTATATTTCATACATACATTGGTATAGTCGGCGCGGTATATATGTATGAAAGTATATGTACCGCGCCGTACATATATTTTCCATGGAACTTGGAGGCGATAGAGACAGTGATGTATACTCGTATTGCTACAAGAAAATATCTTCGCTATATCCAGAATAAAGAAGTTTGTTTTATTCACTAAATACTAAACGCAACCCTCAGTTCTTGAAGTCAGGTTAATCATTTTCGGAGATTTTTTTTGGAGGCTCGTATGTTACGATCAATGTTAGGATGAACGAAAAAAAAGGAGACCACCATTTGTAAATATGCACATACACATTTAAAATTCTTAATTCACGACTGCGCGAAACGTAAAAAGGCAGAAGTTATGCGAATTGCAATCAGTCGACGAGGAGTTTTTTAAAATATGTGTCACGTATTGATTAATAATTTTTATAAAAAGTTCAAGTTGTCAAATAAGATCAAAGAATTATTTTACTTTCGTGTGCTGACCGGTTAGCAGCTTGCTTCTTTCTCCCTAGGAATCACCAGGATGCGGAAACCAATGTCTAGTTTATCAGACAATTTATTTCAAATAGTACAGTATTCGATGTGCTTTGCCTATCGTCTAATGCATTAAATCTGTCTTGCAAGACAAGGCTGTGTATAACAAGAATGAGGGTAAAAGCTGTTTTACAATTGCCCACCAGTAACGATAAGCTCGATAAGACATAAGAGGAGAATTGAAATCCGACTGGGCAATGACCGCGGAAAGAGAATCGAATCGAGATAAGAAAATCGAGTATAGCGGATCGACCTCGTATTGACGTTTCCGTTATCAACCTGCTAATAGCGCAATTTGGTGCAGCGTCAAGTGCATCACGGGTTACACGTACACACAGTGCTTTTATAGATGCATCGGAGTTCATGGGTAGAGAACTCGATGCACTCAAGAGTCTACGAGTTTAAGTTGGATCTACTATCGAGAAAAAGTTTAAGCAGAGAACGTAACTAAGCTTTCTGAGAGGGACGAGATATCCATGGAGCCGAACACTAAAACTATATGCAGCTGTACAAATATAATCTTCTTCGTCGCTCATAATACGAATCGGTTGAAGGCTTCTCTAGAATATTACGTTCCCGTTAGTTAACAAAACGGATATTTTGTGTTGGGTCGAGAATATTGATTACAGTTCCTAATGCTCAAAGTGATGTACGGCCGATATAATGACGTTTCAGGAAAGTCCGGTATCTGTAATCCCCTTTGTCATGTCCATCGCCTTCTGTTCGCCAATTGTTGTACATTTGACTTCGATATATTAAATAAAGGTAATAACATGTTAAATAAGGATGGAAGAAATAAATGAAAAATTATTAATCAAACAATTGCGAAGCTTCAGGGCTAAAGGTGTTCACATTTGAAGATATTTCAAGTCGCAAATACTCGATTAAAAACAATAAATATCAGTTATAATACTCCGAGAGCTTGGAAATACATGATTAATTTCCAAGCTCGATAGGTATTCGGCGGATTATTTTTTTCACCCGAATTTCAATTGATACGAGTTTCGTATTTAACATTTTCGTAGGAGGATTAACTATATTGCAAATTTCATGAATAAATGTATTTGACGTTTTTGACATTCACGCAGGTTACAAGCTATTGAACATTTTTTGTTTATTACCTAGCAATAGCAGCGAAATTATTGAAAGATTACCGATATAATTTCGTCCTGCTGATACCACGTGATGTTAAATACCACGCTCCTATTGGTAAAAAATCGTGTGAAAAAAAAATAATAAGAATTATATTGTCCAGAAGTAATATTTTGGCGAATTGTATTATTTTTGGTAATTACTCAAAATGTTTTATATATGTACGTTTACAGAAAGCTACATAGTTTTTATAGGCTGCGATAGGATAAGAGGAAATTCTTGTTCCATATCTGCTACTGAAGGATCGTTGTTGGATAGATCGATAGCTTATTCACGAAACGATAAGCGCGGGATACGGATGAGAGGCGACGGATGGAATTCTTGACTGGATTCTTGTTTTTCATCTGTTTTCTCTTCGCTAATATATTATAAACAATTGTTTAAAATTTACAAGTTAGGTATATGAAATGAATATTAATATACTTTTATCGTAAATTTAATAATGTTATATGAAATTGATGAAACTGGGGTTCGAAAATTACAATGCGTGAGTATTAATTCGATCACCAATAAATCTGCGTATCAAAAAGAATACACAATTTAGTAAATTTATCAGGGGTACAAATTGAAAATGCGGGTTTGATAACAGATGGCGTTACTAACGCTATACGCATCAGGCAGTACTGTGACTATGTTCATGTCAAAGCTACGTCTTATAGCTTTAATTTTCAGTATGTGTCAATTTGTCGCAGTGTCAAATTCATAGTTTTTTTGAGCTCTCAATATGTCGAGTTTCGTGCCAACAAAACAGCATTTGCGGGAAGTTTTAATTTACTTCTTTAATTTGAAGAAAAGTGCTGCTGAAGCACATCGATTGGTCTCCGAGGCTTATCCGAGTCATGTTCCATCGGTTTCAACGTGCGAGAGATGGTTTGTGCGGTTTAGAAGTGGTGATTTTGACGTTGAGGACAAAGAGCGGCCGGGCCAAGTGAAAAAGTTTGAGAATGCTGAATTGGAGGCAATACTCAATGAAGACTCGTGTCAAACTCAACAAGAGCTCGCAGATTCATTGGGAGTGACACAACAAGCCATTTCCCATCGTATAAAAGCCCTCGGAATGATCCAAAAGCAAGGACATTGGGTGCCGTATGAGCTGAAGCCGAGAGACGTCGAGCGCCGTTTTTTTGCATGCGAACTGCTGCTCGAACGGCAAAAACGGAAGGGTTTTTTGCATCGCATTGTCACTGGTGATGAAAAGTGGATCCATTACGATAACCCGAAGCGCAAAAAATCATATGGTTACCCCGGCCATGCATCATCATCGACGGCCAAACCAAATATTCACGGCGCCAAGCTCATGCTCTGTATTTGGTGGGACCAGCTGGGTGTGGTGTATTATGAGCTATTGAAATCGAACGAAACCATCACAGGAGCACTATACCGAACTCAATTGATGCGTTTGAGCCGCGCACTCAAAGAAAAACGGCCACAATACGAGCAAAGACACGACAAAGTAATTTTGCAACATGACAACGCTCGGCCACATGTTGCAGCGCCGGTCAAAACATACCTACAAACGCTGAAATGGGAAGTCTTACCCCACCCGCCGTATAGCCCAGATATTGCTCCTTCCGATTACCACCTTTTCCGATCGATGACACATGGCCTAGCTGACCAGCGCTTCCATTCTTACGAAGAAGCCCAAAAATGGGTCGATGACTGGATAGCAGCCAAGCCGGCCGAATTTTTTCGCGACGGTATCCGTAAATTGCCAGAAAGATGGGAAAAAGTTGTGGCTAGCGATGGACAATACTTTCAATAATTCATTTGTTACCATTTTTTCAGAATAAACGTTCAAAAATAGAAAAAAATCCCGCATTTTCAATTTGTACTCCTGATAGGTAAACAGTTTTTAATACCGACCGAACCTAGGATGAGCGTGGAGAAGGTGTGTCACATAACAAACTCGTTACAATCGACAATTATAATGTCGTTTTTGATTCGCTACACCGAAGTACACACGGCGTAGCTGGACGTTTCCGAATTCACCCGAGCGCTCGTGAAAAACCACCAAATGTTTAAATGAAATACCGATACGTGGGATTTTCTTGACATTTACCTCTAATAATTTGAATCATTTATACAAATTTTAGAACAAATTTTGGGACACGAAAGACGGCGAACCAACACGTCCTAGAAAAGTTTTGACGAGAAGAACGTGCTGTGTGGGACACTGCAAAGGAACAAATACAATCGTTTACGACCGAAGTCAACGATGAAAAAAATACGGTAATGTCTCGCAATGCTTTGTGAATACATTCAAGAATAATTAAATCATTTTAACCGTCCGATTGGATCGTCGAAATTGATCAATATATTGAATAGCGGGTTAACGTAAATCAACTCTATAGATTAAGTTGAACATCCAAGCAAAGAGAGTCAAAAATGTGGATAAAATCGTTGAAAACATTCTTACTAAAGTAACCACTACCGTAAAAAAGAACGTCGAATTCATAAATGAGTGCCTCACCTCGGAAGAAGAATTTAAGATCAAAAGAAAAGCGATCGATCAGCTAATCGCCAAGTTGCCAATTAAAAAGGTGAGTTCAATGTCCATTTCCATGATTTTTCACTACATCAGATTGCGGGTGTTACTTGAATTGAATTTTACTGAGTATTCTTTTATGGTTGTGAGTTTTGGGCAATGCACAAGACTCACGAGATAAAGTGAACAAAATTATTATTTTTTCCAACAGATCCAAATCAATGCGGAACACTTTCCCGTTGTTATTTTAAATCAAATTAACATATTACAAAATCAATTCTTGAAAATGTGCAAGACAGCTGCACAGAATTGTATTGAACTTTACATTATCCATGCCAGGAAATCGGTATCGGACACCCTGCAATATAGCGAGCTACCTGAAAAAAAATGTATCGTATTATAATTACCTATATTCAGTTATAAAAAATATAAATAGTTTTAATATTGGGACTAATTTATATTTGCAAATACGATAAATAAATAATAATAAAGTGTCAGAATTCTCATAATATCACGTATATCCTTTATTGCTTCGTGTCAGATAGACAAATGTGCAGCACGCCGTGACTGCATATATGACGACATTGTGTCTGCACCGCGTGTTTAAGGGTTATTTCACCACGGTGGCCTTACAGATTTAACTGAGCCTGATACTCATCTCTATTGCTATAAATTTCTAAAAATTTATGCATTTGAGATTTACTACACGCGTATATGAGTACGATCATTAAAGAATCTGTGTATGAAATTGAATGTAAAACTTTGTAAAGTCATTGTCCAAATTGGATTTTAATATACTTCTATACGTTGAAATTAGCGGTTTGACGTTGTTGAAATTTTCATTACTATCACTGAAAAAAGAAACACCGGATCGCCACTTAAAATTTTAAAAAGTATATGTAAAGTGAGCTAATTGTGTCTCGCTCATGAAGCGCAGCTTGAGAACATCTAAGACTCGTAGGAGTTGTGCCAAGAAGTGTCAACTAACGTTACGAATAAACCTTATCGATTGACTCGTTATGACGTTACCGATTCCTGGTTTCTTTCTCGGTCTCTTGTGATAGGTAAATCTGAACGGCCCACTACTGGGCATCATTTTTTTTAAATTACACATATTATTAATTGTGAGCATAAAATTGTATTAAATTTAGTATACGGTTTATGCATAAAAACTTTCAATGCCGATATATTAATTTTAATATCGACATATTTAACATTGTTTCTATCACAAATATGAAATTTTATGTACATTTGTTAGATTAATACCACACTTGCATAATAATTTTCAAGCTTTCTCTAGTAGTAATATGATTGACTGACAACTATAACTTTATTAACTGTGCTTTGAATTTAATGCATAAGGCAATTGAAACTAAACTCTAAACACATTAAGGTTCATACACACTATTTCCAAAAATATCGTAAAGCAATAGTAAATTCAGATACGTTACAATTGTAATAGTACTGAGAACGGCAACTTAAAAAAATTACAGTTACTATGAATATTGAATAAAAAAATGTTTTTAATTTAGTATACAGTTTGTGCGTAAAACTTTTCGATAGCGGTGTATTAATTTTAATACGGAAAACTTTGACAATGTATAGAGATAGCTCTCAAGAAGAAATTTGAGATTGAGAGAGTGAGGCGGGTATCGTCGAGCTGCTGCAAAAAACCGAGATAAAATAACGGGAAAGAAATAAGAGACGGAACGGAAAAAAGGTAGTGCACGAAAGAAATGGTAGTCATTGAGAAAAGAAAAAAGGTTGAGGCGAACACTACACCTTCGTGCTAATCAATTTTTCCCACTTCATTGCGACAAACATCTTGTTAACGTTTTCGAGAGCGAAGAGAACCACGGAAGAGTGGACATAGAAGGATCTCTCCACGAAGCTAATAAGATCAAGAGTCCTGTATACTCTGATGGTCTCCTGCAGATCCTTCTCTCGCTCGGTTTCCTTATCCCCTTCGACGAGCAGCACGAGGGTTGTTTCCCTCTCTGTAACAAAGCATCGGATGCCCGCGAAATAAAGACTCGAAACCTCGTTATTGATATTGATCGTTTTGCTGGCAAGAAAATAGCACAATTCTTTTAGGATAAAAGGTTATAAGGGCATCCTGGTTCCTACATCCAGTAATTTCCCATAAAAATAAATTATTCTGGAGAATATTTAATTAATATACTTAATATACGTATAATGACAAAAGATTTCATAAAATCTATATATCTTTTATATATTTGCCGTATAGATCTAGTAAAGATCTCTCTCAGATGTATAGAATATATATATGAGATATATATACAGGGTGGCAGATTTATCTGAAGACATTGAAATATTTCGAAAACTACGCATCGGATGAAAAAAAGTTCTGAATGAAATTTGTTCGCCTGAAAGAGGGTCACCCAATGATCCCAAAGTCGACCCCTCACCCCTAACCCCTGGAGTGGGGGTGGGGTCAACTTTGAAATTGTAAATGGGAGTCCCCATTTTTTATTGCACATTCGGACTCCCCATAAAAAATAAGTAACTTTTATCTGAAACATTTTTTTTTGATTCGTGATAGATGGCGCTGTAATCGCAAGAAACCTGATTTTTGCGAATATCTCGAGAAATTACACATCGGATCGAAAAAAGAAAAAACACTAAAACAAGCACCCCGATGGGAACAAAAAACTACTACGTCCACGTCGTTGTTCCTGGGTAACGCTAAATAAGTTAACAACTACAACTTATTGATAAACGAATACATGCTTTCGATTGCAGCGCCATGTGTGAGAAAATTTAATATCAACAATAAAGTCAAATCAATGGATTTTGTCATGGAAAACCAGGAAAAAAATAGAGTTTTCCAATCACGATTTTGGAGCAACTTCCATTTTCACTACAATGGGGTAGGGATGGGGGGGAGTGTGGATCGAGTTTCGTGTCGCTGAATAGCTTTTTGAAAAATTAAACATGGGTTTTATCTTTTTTCGATCCGATGTGTAATTTCTCGAAATATTCGCAAAAATCAGGTTTCTTGCGATGACAGCGCCATCTATCACGAATCGAAAAAAAATGTTTCAGATAAAAGTTACTTACTTTTTATGGGGAATCCGAATCTGCAATAAAAAATGGGGGTTCCCATTTACGATTTCAAATTGCCCCCACCCCCTGGGGTGGGGGTGAGGGGTCGACTTTGGTATCATTGGATGACCCTCATCCAGACAAACAAATTTTATTCAGAACTTTTTTTGATCCGATGCGTAGTTTTCAAAATAATTCAATGTCTTCAGATAAATCGGTCACCCTGTATAATAAAAATATTTTTGCGTTGTGCATCTCGTATGTATATTGATATATATTCTTCAACATATACTTTTTTTCCGTGTGTGAAGACATCCTTGAAACATACGATGGATGCATCAGTGTGACAATTGCATTAGTTGTAGTCAACCCTCGTGGTGTGATTGTTGAGAATTGTGGTTATTTGATTGAGAAAAAAATGTAAGTGTATCGAATTCCGAGTTGAAACATATAAGATTTATATTGATCCGATAGTTATTTTGATAACTGGAAGTCTTAAAAGTTAAATGATAACCGCAGCTGAAACATTATTTTTTTAAAATTGGAAAAAGATTCATTTTAACATTGAGTCTTTCAAAAAAAATCAGTGGGCCGATAGTACAATCACCGAAGGAAATGTAAAATTTCCCTAAAATTCTGTATGCCGTGGATTATCGTGTCTCTTACGTGTTGCATTGAAACAATTCCATTGAAACTGACTACAGACTGTACACATAGAGCAGGGGTCTCCAAACTACGGCCCGCGGGCCACATTCGGCCCGCGGACAGATTTTGGACTATTTCACTTTTTACCACCGGCAACAATGATAATATCGTTTTGGCCCTCAGAACTTACTGGAGTAATCAGTATGGCCCTAAGGCTGGAAAGTTTGGAGACCCCTGACATAGAGGATAGGGGATCAGAACCACCGAGGTCGCAAGTGGTACAGGAGATCGCTGCTCGGCCCAACGCACCATTCCATCGGGACGCAGACGAACAAGGAAGGACCCCATAGCTTCTCCTGTTACCGCACGGACGACTTTCCCTGCGCGCATGTATGCATACGTGTGTGTGTGTGTGCGTGCGTGCGTGTGTACGCGCGCGCGCGAGTGTACGGAACGCGATCTGTTAATCCCTTCAGCCTGGGTAAAGTGTTTACCGTGGAGAAATACGTGGTAGCACGTTGCCCCGCGAAGCTCCAGAAGCGTCCATCTCGACTCTCGCTGATAGTGCGAGCGACGACCGTGAGGGATACAGACAGAGTTTAGAGAGATAGTGCCGTTCGTGTTCACCATACGTGTTAGCTTCAGCGGCCCTCGGCAATTCGATAGTGCCAGCCACGTATCAGGGTTAAGAGGATATCGAGAGTCAAGAGCTAGACCGCAGCCAGGAAGCTCCTGTTCTTTCCCTTTCGAGTGGAGCCCCATAGACTCGATTTACGATACAGCGAAAGCTTAGCAATAAACGAGATAAAAGCACATACACTGTTGTATACGCACACAGCGATCTTTTGTGTTGTATCTTTCTTTTTTTTCTTCGCGCCACAAGCTATACACCTTTTTCACATAGTGCTGCAGTGCCGTGTTTCCTATTTTATTTTCTTCTTAGGATAGATCGAGTCGAGAGCTCTATACTATATGCTGTACATATAGAAATAGTGGTATGACCGCCATCTCGGTAACAGCAGCGCAGCAACGACGATGGCAAAGGTGGAGCGCGGCGTGTACGTGCTTCATCATCGGTTTATGGTTCGGATCGTCGAAGATTCGAGCGAAGACGCGCGAGGCGCCGGCACTAAAGCCGCTTGAGAGCTATTGTGTCACGATAGATACACGATGAGTGAGTGGAGGCTCTTATGCGAGCAATATAGTATATATATATATATATATTTCGATCTGGGGTGAGGTGTGCACAGGATACTACGACGTCAGATCGACTAGCGTAGGCGAGATCGACTCATTGCGTTGTTGATGTCGAGAACTTAATGGTGATATAGGTATATTCTAAGTGTATATGAATCTCTCCATATTATAATAAAATCTTGCTGCCACCAACACTGCCGCCGTGTATATGAACACAGATACTAGCATAGATGCTTAAGGACACTCACAGAGACAATCCGAATACCCTTGGAAGCCCTCCTCCCTAGGCCCGGAATATTGTAAGTCCCTATTGGGGTCTCCCTCCCCAAGACCTGAATTAGAATAATTGAAGAACGCACCGACCCACCACCGGATTGTTCAGTATACCTTGATGTCCCTCCTAGGCCTAGGGTTTCAATGTTGTATGTAAGAAGAGATTTAATGATAATTTGCGAAGTAGCGCATCGGAGCCATATGAAACCTTGTTATATATATATATTATACATCTATACAGCGAAAGTTAAAAAATCACGTAGTAGGTGAATAAAAATAAAATATTACTTCATGGATCATTTTATTTAGATATATCGTCCATGTCCGGTCAGTAGGGTGGATCAGTTATGCGAAACACAACTCAGGGTGCGAGATACGTGATCGCGATTCTAAGCGCGGGAATGAGAGGCCTAATTCGAATTCTGCATTTGTGAATCGTTATAAATATCGGGTCTAAATGCTTGAACCAGATAAATAAAAATGTATCAAGCAACCAGATTCGACGATTCTTTCATAGAGGAACTGTGAAAAAAATTCTGCCACGACCCGGGTTTGAACAGGGAACATTCAGAATCCCAGCCTGGTGCGTTACCAATTACACCACTGTGGCCCTGGTAGAATTAATCTCATAGTTCTCTATTATTTTATAGACAATTTTTATTAACCATAGTAATTTTAGGCAAGCAACCGTGTAAGCTTAACATTTTATATAGATATTACTTTATGGATATTTGTACTAAAACTAGTTATGATTCGATTACGTTGAAGTTCAACTGGCTTATAGAAAAAAATATGGCTAATTTTTTCTAATTTTTTTCCAAAATGATCAACAGTTTAGTTATCTAGCAACGCGTACTCAAAATTCTGCTTTTTTGCGCGAAAAGACGGTAAAATCGACTCACAATAACACAATAAAACGATTTATTTGACCCGTCTCAGTTCGATCCGAATAAAAAAGCAACAGTTGGGGAGAGATACTTTAATACAGATTCTCTTAAAATTAAAAAATGATTGACGGTTTAGTCTTTGAAATTGGTCGAACAAAATAATGACTCTCGTTGCCTCAGTAACGTGGTGGACGCTTCTCTCTCGAACAATGACTAACGCGTGTAGCCGTTCTCCCATTTTCATCCTGATTATTGATTGAATAATAATTTTTTAATTTTTTAAATAGAATTTTTCGTATTTATCATATTTATAATAATCTATAGAGTTACTTGATTTTTTAGATCAAATACGAAACGAGAGCGAGACGTTCCTGGATTTATAATGAAGCTATATATTCCGATTCCTCAATCGTTCTCATCTCATGAATTATCGCAATGTAAAATTGGCGCACATGCAGCATAGTCACGCTCGTGAAACCTTCACGCACGCACAGCATGCAGTCTCTCATTCATTCATCCGGAGTTCTCGGCATCAGGCCCCAAGCAAGAAATATGTATCTAACTAATGAAGTGGCCCCGCCGGAGGTCGTCATCGTCGTAACGCGTACACCATATATGCAGGTATTATATAGTATGCCAGAGACCCGCGACCTGCCTCAACGCAATCAAGCCATCGCGAAACCAGTTTGGTATAGTAACAGAAAATCTGCGGAAACCTGGTCATTCGTACTTGACTCACAATCAGACACAAAAAAAAAGTAGAACTCTCCAGATACGCTTGTCATTTAATATCGCGGTTATTTTCTACACAAATGAATTTTTTTTTAATTGTCATAATGAAGGATAATACCCAGCATTGGGTATTTCACAAATAATTCAGTCCCTCTTACTCTGATATAATTGGAAATAATTTATCGTTGCATCTCATAGAAGCGGAGCCTTGGCAATCATGTTTAATAGGAGTCTCAATAGAGTTAAATTTTTTTCCTACAGCTTTGAATTCACACGAGCTAATGTGTTGAAATTATTCCAATCCCATCACAAAACCTTTAACGCATTTATTGTTAACAATAAATTGTTAACAATTACTGCAGAGTTATGATACGAATAAAATCTAAGACTTTTATTGAATTTTGTTCACTAATTTTCCAGTAAAATGTATTTAAAGGTTTGGGCTGATAATGCAAATTGACATCAGATTTTGAATACCGATCTTTGACACACGGTCGTCGATGTGGACTCATATGGACACCTCGTAGTGTCGTTTTTGAACATGGGATGTTTAACAGTGTACGCCATCCGTACGTGAGGGGTTAAGATATTTCTATAAGGAAAGTTAGTCCCAATACTTGATAAATGTCTACTACATGCTGAATAACTGGGACTCTGCATAAAGTAAAACAAGGTAGGGTGTTCACAATGTTTGCTCGTGAAAACGAGGATGCGGGTTGCGCGAAAAGTCGATTTTGCATAGTTCTTTCCAACAGTTTTCCTAATTGGGTGGTAGAAGCGTCGTGGGTTCGGAACCGCGTGATGCAAGCGGCAAGAACCTCGAGGGGGAAAAAAATATTGAGGGCAAAAAGAATACTGAAAAAGCAAACGACGCCTCGTCGTACTTTCACCGCACGGGTCGTCGTTAGGAAAACCACGAGCGATAAAATTTAAGCTCGACGGGGACGCGCTCGACTCCCGGCCGCAGGCGAGCATTAACCATTCGGTAAACATTGCGAGTACTGTTTTCCTTCTTCGACGTGGAATAAAAAAAGAATCAGAAAAAGATCGCTTCAATCTGCTGCTAAAAAAATGTAATAACTCGATGAAATACGAAAATTCAGAGTAACAAATCATTGAATTTTATTCCATCGAAGGGAAAATTCTCGCGGTTATACAGACGATCAGCTTATCGTATATACGAAATTAAATTGCGAAGCCAGACAAACTGCAGCTTTCACATACAACATTTGAGAGTCGGAGGAGAGAGGTATATGCTGGTCAAAGATTTTTACGGTAATAAATAATCGAATTGGTTGGTATATACGATAACCAAAATCGTTGAGCCCTCGGTTTATTGAGTCATAAATTGCAACTTTAGTGAGCTTTCACCGATACACACAGAGCCAATACGCAAGCATTTCAACTATAGAACTAGAATAGGACCAGTGCGGAGGAGAGCAATCGTGCGTATCCAGCGTTTGCAGGTAGTTTCTATCCCCAACTCTGTCGATAACATTTTCACAGAACGTAAAGTGCGAACCATGCGGATTGGCGACTTGACGATAATACGTATCGTAGATCGAACATCATCGCGTTTGATTCTCGGCAACGATATGGAAATCGGTCCGTGCGTTGCTTTTCAGCGATATTACGCGTGACCGTCGTGTATCGAAGCAGCGCAATGCATCGACAAATATAACGAGACAACAGACTCAAATACAGCGAATCAGAGATTATTTGTAATAATAATAATAAAGCGCTCTCTCTCTCTCCCTCTCTCTTTCTTCCTAACGATAATAATATGCACAAATAATAGTGAAATAATTTATTTTCGTGAGGAACGGTGTTTGTTCAGCCGCGTAATGAATACGACAGAAGACACGCGTCCATGGCCGACATGCGTGTGTTTGAATCGACCCAAGACACACAGGGAATACAGCACCAAATAATTCTGCTACGGGGTTCCACGAATATTAACAACTTGACTCTGAAATGAATGCATTCAGAGTCCTGAGAGAAATAACGTGCTCTGATATTAACGATGAATCGATGGTAGCGCAAACGTGGATCGAGTCACCTGGGAAATACATCAATGATATAGTCGTACGTCGATGATCAATAATATATGGGTACGTATATTCTGTGAGTGCAGATGCAACGTTAAAGCCGGTTAATGATTGAACAGAGTATATGTAGACGTATACTAAATAAATACAAGCAAACATTGAACCTGACGAGTGTATTGCCTGGCTTGCGGTATATATTATAGAGTGACATTTTAATTATATATTTATATGTAATTCTATGGTAAAATATTGAGCTGAAGTTGTCTGGGGGTTATATTCTACCCATGCTCGTAGATTTATAGTTTCAGATTTTGTCATAAGCTCAATTATCAAGAAATTCTTTATCCAGAGAGATATGAAAACTGAACTTTATGTAAATAGTGAATTCAATAGAAATGCAGTGACGGAGATATGTGAAAAGTTGGATTGAAAACATTATAAATAAAGCGATCGGAATTGGAATAAAAAAATATTCAGGCATCATAAAAATTGTAAAAATAAAGACACAAGAAAATAAATAATAACACAGTTAGTAAATCTTATAATAATAGAATATCAATCTTAGAATAATTTATTTATACTCATTGTGGGTTATTTTAATAGCGATGGGGAGACAAATAAGATTTTTACACCGAAACATCAAAACAATAACAAATTATATTATAAAGAGAGGCGAAATAACGAGTTATAGCACAATGAAAAAGGTTGAAAGAACGATAGAGTCCAAATATTCGAATCCACTGCCTAACACAATTGTAAATGGTCGACCATATGGAATTGAACTATTGCCTCATCTGTTGCAAGAGTCGACCGTCATGGTCAACCATGTGCGTCACGAAGATGTGCTGCGTCCTGCTGGTCAGCGTGGGACTGCTGACCTAAGCAAAAGGTACGTAGCCAGCAGCGATAAACACTACTGGGACGCACAAGAACAGATGCACGCATGTGCGATTAAAGCCAAAATTTTACAATTAATTTTCAACTATTTAATGCACAATTAAAATACATAATTAGTCCGAACGTAACAGTCGAATTTATAGGATGAGATCTTACAATTTATATTATCCGACAAATTATGTAATAAAATCAATAACTAAACACAAAACACATCATCTATAAAATATAACGAATGAATCAGGTATACTGATAATAAATTTATTGTAGTTAATCAATTTCATTTATATAAAACGGTAGATAATTGCGTACTTGAGGAAAATAAAACGTTTACGGTTGATAAATTGTTGATCAACGATTGATAAACCAATGAGGTCAACCCACTCGTACGATCCTAGACTTATGATTCACTTATGGTAGACTCATGGTTCACTTGCCAGGACACAGGTTAATTTATCATGAATTTTGCGTAGATTTCTTATTAATCTCCTCGACACGGATAGAATTCGTGATACATCTACCTGTATCGAGGAGATTGACATAATTAATAAACTTAAGTTTCCCATAAGTGAACCATAAGTCCAAAATCGTGCCCGTGGGTTGACTTTATTGGTTGATCAACCGTAGACGTTCTTTTTATATTCATGATAATTATAAATATAATGAATTAAAAGTGTAGTTTAAAAAATAAAATTCATGATATTTATATAAAGTCTTGATGTGAGAGAGTTTTTCATATGTCGAAATATTAATTTTATCAAATTATTTCGCTCCAATTTTCTTTCTTGAAATCTAATCTTGAAATAGATATTTTTTTCTTTCGAATTTATGTGTCGAGTGGTATTTATCTTTGATGTATTAAATTGTTGTACTTTGTCAAGAATTATAAATGTCTTTCAGCTCGAATGAATGAGATATATTATGTATTACGTAACGCTCAAATTAAACAATGGCAACTCGTCTATTGCCGAGGAGTGACGCAGAAGCGATCTGAGAACGATGCCAATAATAATATCAACAACAATAACAATATATTTTTGTATTGGCATAGCAGCTAAATAAAAGAACAAAAGAAAATTGTTAATATCTCCTATTGTTTTCTTTTAAAAATTCATAAGAATTGGATATTATTACTAGCTCTAGAGTAGGATATTACTTAAAAATTGAAATCTTCAAGGTTATCGTTACACGCGACATCAAAATACAATATATGTTTCTTTAAAATTCGTCTTTTCTTTTTTTTCTATTTTTCTCGATTTCATGGTACAAATTGACTTAGACCAGCCGAGGTTGCACCGCAACGACTTCGTCCTCAGATCAATTACCCCGGAAATTCTGCTTTGCTCTTCCTCTTTCGCTCGATTTCACCGCAATATAGAAGTAAATCGGTGTCTAGAGGATTCAAAAGCTTTCTCATTCCTGGCTTCAGTGCTCTTGCTCCTTTTTATAAGTCACGTTATCCTTGTTCTTGTGCGGTTCGCAAAGCCTCTCTAGCCTTTCTCAGTGTCCACCTATCTGGCAGCGTACGGAGTGGTATATACTACATATATATAAACAGTGAACTATAGTACTCGTTGCTATATATCCCCTGCTTCCATCGGTACAATATAATAGGATCGCATTATAAGTAATGAATAGCGTAAAACTATAATGAAATGATTTATCGTTTCTTCTTCAGTGCTATATAACTGACAATAGTTTCTTTTTGGATGTCGAGGTTTGCGGTTGCCGTGCAGTCGGCAACCCCGCACGCAGTCTCAGACGTACACTGAAACGAACAGGCGTATTTGTATCTCTGATTCTGTTCCTGCGAGGAAGCACAACGTGCAGCGGGACACTGCGTTGTGGTACGCGCTGACCAGACCGCGTAATAAATCTGTCCCAGATGGCGATGTATTGCCGCGAACTCTCTGCGAGCTACAGAAGGGGAAGTGCGCCCCGGGGGCAGCGAAGAGCACAAGCTTCGCGAGGAAACTCGTCGTCGACGCGGTCCGGTAGCTCGCACCGGACCAACGACGACGACGACGTTGATGGTCAAGGTGGTCATCGTTGAGGAAGGTCAAAATTGTTGCATTATGTTTTTTTCAAAACTTTTATATCTTTTTAGTGATTGGTAGTGATTGGTTCGGTCTCTCATATTAGACTAATTATGTTTTACGTGGTTATTGTATTTCTATTTAATTAATTTTTATAATATTGCCTATCTTTCGGTTTTCATGACGTTTGTTAACATCTAAACTATTTAGAGAATATTATTATTTGACAGGATGAAATTTATTGGAGAGTCAAGGGGTTAATACCATTATTACCATTGAATAGTCCAAGGTACAAAGGAATAGGATATATCTCGAGAGAGAAAGCCCCATTTCCGTACATTCTATTAACTACCAACAGCTGGCGAAGAACCTGCGCGAATATGTGTACAACGGTATGCCGGAAGTGATCCAGAGATGCATAGCATATGCGCGTACGGCGGTGAGTGTCAAAATGAATGATCGAGGTCCCCGTCGTTACTAGCGTTTATTTAACGACGTCGTTTTGCGTTACAGAATTTCAATTGACGTCATATGGCAGAAAGAATGATCAATATCGATTATGAAATACAGTAGGACATCGCATAACCTTTGCAGAAGTCCCTACTCCTTGAGAATTATAAAAGTAATGGCATGAATCTCCTTGGTCCGTTTTCAATGAAATTTTTAGGTTAAAAAAGGTATTTCAATCTTGAAGATCATTTATATTCTTAAATATATAAGCATATAGTCATATACACGATCGCTCATTGATTATTAATTAATTATTTCATTTACTGACAAAAATAGAGATCGTGAATTGATGTCGCCAGAGTCACTGTAGTATAATTGGTAATGTACGTTGGCTAGAATTCTGGAGTTCCCGGTTCGATCCTGGGGCTGTGGCGATATTTTTTCACGATTTTTTTAGAAATTAAAAATCGTCAGGACTGGCTGCGTCATTGATTCTTAACGAATGAGTGAGGCAATCAGAGCTGACAAAAATTCGATTGTTAGAGATCTTTCTACCAAAAGAACGATAACGCAGAAATCCAGGCGACGCTGACTCACACCCCGAATTGCGATTTGCCAAAAGTTACATCTTAGAAGAAAAACAATTGGTCAGGATTGTCGCATAAATTCATAATTCTAATGACTACAATATTGTTGTATTAAAAGAAAGTGTCATTTGATCAACCGAATTTTAATTTAATTAATGAAATCTTTTTTGCCATCGATATTTTATGTCATATTCGGTTTGTCCGTGTAACGTATTACGTTGTTACGTATGAGAGATTCGACTATATTTTATCCACTCGGTGTGTACACATTTGTACGATTGCTGCGAAGTATTTCATCACATTAGCGACAGTTAAAAGTGATAATGCTCCATTTTACCAGGGACGCAACTCTGCAGGGTATTATCGTCCGATAGGCTCTGACGATATATTCACAATTCGTTGTGCCACGCCTTTCGTTCATCGTCTCGATTATCAATTGGAGGTGCAATTTGTTATCATCACTATTATTATTTTTATTATTAATATTGTTTATTATTGGAACAGCTCTTAGGGCTCGCATATTAATAACGCCGCACACACGCGTGCACACGCGCGTGATAGAGAGAGGGAAAGAGAGAGAACAGTTTACACCAAGGTATAGGAAGAGTACACCGCGGGCGGTTATATTTCATTATAACATGCATACCTACTACTCGTGATGCGCTGTTAGTCGCCGCAATTTTGCCTGACCTATGATGATCTCAAAGCTGTATATGTATTTACGGTTTATAAGCAATTTTATCAATACCATTCTACCAGTTTTGTTGTAAACAGAGGCATACCTATATACCTAATTAATTAATCCTACGAGAGAGAGAGAGAGAGAGAGAGAGAGATATCGTTCATTTTGTTATAATAATAGCAGCCACATTAGTATTTGCGGTTCGAAGCCTGTATCGCAGTTCCACCTTCCATCGACTCATGCATCACCAATTTACTCCCATTATCGTGCTAAATGGTGTTATGTGTGAGTTCGAATACTTCACAGGTTCAGTTAACATGAATTTGTCAATAAATCAAGCTGCACTCACATGTGGGTCTCGTCCTATTCGGCCTTGTCAAGGGAATCCATGGCCTCTGCGGGGGATGATCCGCCGTTACTGAAATCAAAAGCAAATAATGATCATTAGAGGTATATTGTGCTGCTGGAATAGTCTTGGTTACAGCTATGAGCGCCCGCGGTTAAACATGAGTACACTTTAATGGAGTTAAAAGTCATATAATCAGTGCACTGAGAGTAAATAAATTGTACACGTTACTATTAAAAGTGATACCTATTAATTGTTGATGCATGCAATTATTTTTATAATTACCGTAACTACCTTTAATTGATTTCACTGTAAAAATATTCTATTTAATTATCAAAATAGTCCCATGGACTAACAATGAATAGTTGTCACGCAATAGTTGCTAGAATCACCGCGATTTATTTGATTGCGGGCAAGAAGAAAATGCGTTGACGTCTGTTTTTTTTTTTTTAACCTTTTGTAATAATCATTTTCACGCGCAAAGGTATCTTTTGAGCCTAAAAAAAATAATAAAAATAATATACTATTAGAGGAATTTTATAAAAATTATTTTTAAATTAAAAATCGTCGAGTCTCGATGCTTCATTAATTTTTAATTACTTTATAAAGCAATCAGAATCGATTAAAATAAGATTCGATCCCTTTGCGAGTTATTCGCACCACATCAGTAAAGTAGAAAAATCTTGACGGCAATTGGCCGATGTTGCACTTCGCCAATAAAAACTTTCTACCTTAAAAATAGTCCGTTTGTTGATACCACTCTATAATATTAACTTAGATAATATTGACAGCGAATTAATATTAAAAATCTATTCATATACGATATTTCTGTTATTATTAAAATGTATTATTGCGCAATGTTGAAATACAATTATTTGGTTGATCGGCGGGCTTATCACCAGAGGAACTTGATATTTTTGCTGAAAGCGATTGAATTAGGAAAACGAGAGAGTTTTCAAAAAATCATAACAGCAACGAATTGGAAGCAGCTTCCAGAGGCTTTCGGATATAATATCATCTTGAATGTTGGCAGCCTGCTTTTATCTGCGCCCCTATTCACGAGCGGAGCAAATAGAGCCCATAGTCGATTCTATACGTCAGCCAGGTACGTATACACGAAATTATCAATTCACGAATCCAGGGGATTAAACATGCATGCGCGGTTGAAGGTAGGATGCCTGGAGCTGTCGTCTCAAGACGTATTAACCTAGAGCTCCGACGTACTCTTGTATTTCGGAGCGTTTGGATCGACCGCAACTGCCGGAACTTTGTGAGAGTGACGACATCTTTAATGATTCCTTCCGAGAGAGCTTTATAAATAACATAAAGATCCTCTGTTATCGCGACAATACCAAGGCTTGCGTTGAAAATTTTGACAGACGATCAATAAATTCTTATCCTTTGAAATATATGCGAACAAAACTCTACCCAGTCGAAAGTTAAATGCAAGAAATTATGTTTGAAATGTCATTTACAATATCCGCTGATAGAAATTTGAAACATTTTATAAGAATTGTTATAAATTGAATTTATTATTTCACTTAATTTATGGAATTACCAGAATCCTTTTAAGAAGTGGAGTACTGGTAAACGAGTAAAGAAATATGATACTCGGTAATGAGAAGAGAGTCTGTGGGTAGCGAGAGAAAGTGCGGTGCGAGCAACAACTTCTTGGAAGTCACGTTAAGGTCTCCGACGTCTAAGGCGTAACTCAGCGGGCAAGACGTAAATGAGGGTACATTAAGCTCGTGGATGAACGTAGCTTGAGTGCGAGGTGAGGTAGAGAAGAGAATAAGTGGAACAGGAGAGAATACGTACGAGAGAGTCAAGCAGGGAGCGAAGGTATAATCAGAATTAACAATTCAGAGTCTCTCGGTTATAGCGAAGAGGCAAGAGGTTCTGAAGGAACGTACATGTTAAGAGAGTGTAGTTGCGGAGGGGGGGGGGGGATAAGAGACGGTTTGTTGCTAGCGGGACGAAAGGACGTTGGAGAAGGGTCGCAAGGGGTGAGAAACCGAAACATAATCCAGACAACTTTCCTCTCCTTTCTTCACATTAGAACGCTTCCCTATACACTAACTCGACCTCTATCTCGAGTGGACGGAGTTTGGCTTTGGCGAATATAGCGTCGGAACGACACATAGTCCACCATGTCGCATACGTTAATTCCCGACTCGTAATTTGTTCCCGCTCAACACGTACTCTGCGGCAAGTCGTTTGCATCAGGGGTATAACTCACATACTGTGCCGTATACCAGGTCTCCGGACAGTCAGAATTCTGACACACTGTACATTTGACTATTCCACCGCAAAAGTAAATTTTAGGTCGACAGGGGAAAAATTTCCTTCTGTGAGTTGTCAACGCTTTCATCGAATTATCGTTACGACGAATAACACGCGTAACATAGTAATTATTTTTTCTTTTATTCATTCTTACTGAGATAAAAAGGGAATGTTAATTATTTATAACTGATCAATGGGGTTGTCTACTTCAAACTTTTAATCAGCTTAAAATTTTCTCGCATGATTATTCTTCAACCGAGTAGAATAATTGTTAATTAAGTTATTAACGTTTTCCACTTTTTCTCTAGAGCAGGCTGGAATTCAATACAAAGGAATAAAATGACTTTTTACCTCAACGTTACCTTTAATATGCAAAGTAACTTTGGTTGAGGTTAAAATTTCCGAGCACCAGCAGATGTTCGCAAACGAGTGAGGAATAGGAGAGAAAATAATATTTTTTTAAATAACGCGAAGGAAAATAATATAAAAGGGTGCAGGAGCGAATATTGAAGCATGATTAACCCTTTACCGAACGTTGGACGAGCAAAGTTTGCACATTTACCCAGAGCCAGTCTGCATTTTTTTTCTTTTTTTTTCTACAAACTCAAGCATCCCCGGTGGACCG
Source organism: Cylloceria caligata (assembly GCA_963942595.1). Taxonomy (NCBI): domain Eukaryota; kingdom Metazoa; phylum Arthropoda; class Insecta; order Hymenoptera; family Ichneumonidae; genus Cylloceria; species Cylloceria caligata. The sequence continues at coordinate 7,600,859 of OZ012705.1, read as the reverse complement.
TTTGTTCTAAACGACATTACTACCAGGGGTACTTTCATCCGGACGATGTCGATGGTATAATCGAAACGCTGAAGCGTCGCGGTGTAAAAAGTGGACTAACGTTCCAGGAATATTACAGCGAACAACTGATTTTTATTTTAAAAAAGTGCCTTTTGTTCTATAAAAAAACGCTCAGGTGCGGTACAAGCCGAAAAAAAATGGTTGTACTCGAGAATTTTTCCCTTGACAACAAGTGAACCGTTATAACCGCGAGTCAAGGAACTACGACAAAATAATATTGCGATTCTTTTTTTGCGAAGGTGAGAATATAGACTGTGTTTCTAATAAAAAAAAAGCATCCATTACATCTCACAATAGAGCATTAGCGATGATAAATTAACTGAGGGTGAAAAGGTGTCGAAGTCCGATTGTCCGAATGTACAATCTGCAAGCTTCCAATTACGTTGAACGTTCTATGTGGCATTTAAATATTTTATCGCCCTTTTTTTTATCTCCCTGTTCTACGCTCACTTTATAACATTTTTTTGCCTCTGATTGCGTCGAGGATGGGATCCTAGAATCGAGTGGTCATTTTATACACTGACTAGAGTATATATCTAATTACTCTCTGTTCTGATTATTGTTGTTGGAACTCTTGATAAAATACATGTGCGTCAATGTGGAATCATATATTAAGTTTGTCGTAAAGGTGAATATTAAATTTCGATAATAAATGTGGTAATTTAAACATAAATTAAACTAGAAATGTTCGGTTCATATAATTTAGTTTCATATTAAATAGAAAAGAGAATTGAATATAATTTTCTTCGGATAATAGTAATAAATATCAGTTCTGCAGCCAAAGTCGACGCGAGATAAAACTTTCGATATTTGAGTGACATCTCTTCACTACTGAGATAACATGTTTTGCTGACACCTGACTATAATAATTACAAAATTATGAGTCTCTGCGTAAGTAGTGTTCTGCTGCACTGACAGACGATATTATAACTGTGGAGGAAACGAAAGAGTTAAGAGAAATAGCACAAAGTGGATTGGAAATCGAGTTAGAATCCTTTGACCTAGAAGTAGACTTCGTTAAGCCCGTTTATTACGCGAAAACAATTCTCTCATCTATGTCGCTCATTTCTTCATTAATTATTGGTTCGTTCAAATAATTCATGCTTTAATAGACTAGAGATAAAAGTTATGAGAAGTACAGGAGCGATACAGCTTACTCCAGCAGTTCTTCTTTGATTATTTACAACTTACCACTCTTCAAAAGGTTTCACAAAAGCAGTCTTTTGTAATTCGGAATTTCAATGAAGATATCATTTCATTTATTAATTTATACGTCAAATAAAAATAATTATATATTCAATGATAATAATTATTAATTTAATCAATGGTCAGACATTTATTTAAGAAAATATGCGTTTTGCTTCTATATACAGGAAGCTTTGTTTCCATTAAAATTTTATTAGATTTTCATGTTAAGATACTCATAATGGTCGAAAACGTCGAGAAAAGTGATTAACAAAAATAAGTCCGGATGTGTGTGTATGTCCGTATGTGTTAAGACCTCGCAAAATTGAAATCTGTATATTTGATGAATGATTAGAGCTATCGAGCTGCGATTTTTGCTGATTGAGTTGTGTTGGACTGTAAGCGCCTAACAACAACTTTGAAGTCGTTGTTAGGCTCATAGTCCGGATTAAAATTAATTTATTTTCGAAGAAAGTAGGCAGAAAAGTATTCGCAATAAAAATACTGATATTCAAGGTAATCCGGGATATCTACAGTTAGCTGTAATTCAAACACATGTTTGAAACCGAAGTAATAGTCGTACCTCTTTAAAATATATTGAAGCAATGAGATTTTAGAGTACTTTGAATTTTTTAGTTTCTCGATACTTGGGCAACGTTACCTCATTATTTTCCATATCTCACACAGCTTCGTCTATAAGAAAGCCAAAACTGATCATCGTCCTTCCTCATAGAGGTGATTCAGTGAGAATTGGAAAATAATGAGATAGCAATGTGCAATGCATTACTTTGTATTCTTTACTATTTTATTTTGTTATTTTTATAACTAAGACAAAAAAGGGTTTTTCCCGATGATAAAGTATTCTCTATTTTTTAAATGTATCAGATTCCTCGTTGATTTCCTCATCCTGTTAAAATCATTAATCCGGTTTGTTTAACAAGGGATGAAAAAAAAACCTCGAGGACTTTGATGCGCTCTAAAATATTTATCCCACTTTCAAGAAAACTTGGCCTCGGAAATAACGATCTTCCTATCTTCTACGGGGCGAGACCCTCCGCTCCATCTATACCGTCCGTCGATTCTGAACCCTCGATGATGTAATCCTCCTTGATAAAGAGATATTCAATCCATCATCGAGCATCTCAAACAAACGCGACTGTTACTTCAAGCGGGCAAAAGTGGAATTGGAGTGTCGCTCGTCTATCAACTTGTACAAGACAAAGATATTCAATTCTATATTTATGTTAGTAAAAGCCTTCCCCGAAACACAATATACGGGCTTATACAAAAACCATATATAAATTTAGAACTGTAAAAGATATTAAGTGGCTTGAGACGGTCTGTAAATAAGATTAACTGAAATATAATAAATGAAAATAAATTTAAACAAACACTCAGTAACTTGATCCAACAATTTTTTTGTTCTTTATTTTATCACGAGAGTACATTTTTCTACATCAACTTGGATCAATAAAACAGTTCATGACGGTACTGTTTTAAAGGTAATTGAAGTCAGAAATGACAATTTTTTATATTCTCCTTATAGGAGAAAAGGTGTCAGCTTACAAACAAACGGAGTTTGCGTAAAATTTACTTGTTTTAGAGCATAAAAGTAATATACAATTCATAAGAGAATACTCTAAAATAAAAAACATGCCATGATTAGAATACGATTTACCGCACAGTTTTCCGTTCATTACAATTTAATTTAAACTAATATCATTCTTTTCTATCTCTCTCGCTCTCACTTAGTCTTTTATACTTAATCTCACTTTTTAAACTAACAATGTAAATCTATGCTCATTCCGTTAGTTGTGAAGTGAAAAATTTATGAAAAGAATAAATACAAACATGGTGCAGTATGCTACGTCTCATAATATCATGAAATGTGTTCTTTTGAAATTGTAAATTTTTTTTAGTAGTCACACGAAGCATTGTTTTTATTTTTTTCTAAAAACAATGTCTTCGTGATACCGTTATTATGAAATAGCTAACATGCATCTTAAATAATTTTATACCGTGTTTATTAGAAATTGGTTATTTTATTTGTCAAATTTCAATAAGCACGAAAGCTGTTGGTGAAAAATTTCAAATTTACCAATTTATCGGTGAAGTACCTTAAATCGATAAAAATTAAATCGAGCATGTCGCGATTCTTTTCCAGATGTTCTGTTAAATTATTCGAGGTTGGACGAACGCGAAGTCGAACAAATCGAAGTGAGAAATAAGGGAAAAACAAGCAATACGAGTCTCATGAGGGTGTAGCCCTCTTCTCAAGCGTCGTATAATACGTTCGTCGCGCTATTGCTTGTGCGCTTGGCCCCGTATCGCTCGAGAAGATTTTATCAAGAGCGAAATCGTTGCTCCTGCGCATAGGTATACCTATACCGTCACCCATAAATTCCTATCGTGAAATTTAATAGCGTGACTGGAAAAAGACGATTTCGCGTTCTAATGCTTCCAAGTTTCCTTCTTCTCTGCCGCGTGTGTACTATTTTACAATTACAGTATAACGACAGACACAGCTATATAGTATCACTCGTAATCCTTTTCCAATTTCGACCTCCGCTCTTCGCGCCTCGTGCTAATATAGGTGCACTATCCATAGAAGGAAGAAAGTAGCTACCGGTGGCGACGCTCCACTGCCGTTCCACTGCATACTTTCCTTCATGTCAGCGACGCTTTTTTCCCGCAAGTAGAAATCGTCATTAGTCATCGATATTTGCTCGCGCACATATATTATATGTAGATATCTTAAAGTAAACTTATGCATCCATAGAAATGGTACTACATTGACTACCCAGAGTAACCGCTGCAAAAAAACTCGAGCAAACGAACCAGAACGAGCAATGTACGTACGAAAGGCGTATCATTGGCTTTCTTCAATTTTTTCTTTCGGATAAATTATCGCATAGCGTCGACGAATATTTATTATATATCCGGCGATGCGTTTACGTATTCGAGGCCTCTTGTTCGATCGACATACTTTATAGCTGTTTATTCATGTATATGTATATATAAATGTGAGTGTTTACGAGTATCTAGATTGCTATATGTAAATATTCCGTTTTCGCACCGTAGCTTCGTACGCTATATATCCTTAGAGCCTGTTCGATCCTCATATATTCATACGCAATCCGTACATAGTTATATACGTTTGTAGCTGGTACGTACATGCGAATAATCGGGGATATACTCCGAGAACAAGCCTGCATCGCTGAACAACGTACCTACGCGGCCTCCCAGCAAGTTAATCGAGGCCAAAGAGTACCAGGAGTAACGCGAATAGTATATATATGCGTGTGTGTTATACGCCGGAGTTGCGAGGTCGGGAACAGTACAAATGGAAGCCGGTAAGAGAAAAGGGAATGATATGGAGAATCCCGATGCAACTGGTGTGCATAGGACGTTTCCGCAGTGCTTCAATATTTTCCTGTAGTCGCGATTTCCTTCAGATAAATTTAATGAAATTAGAGTTTTTTCTAATCGAGATTTATCGCCGGATTATAAAAAAAATTATTATAAAGTTAGTGGCAATAACAAGCTAATAATGAGAATAGTTGATTTAGGTAAATGAATAAATTTTTTTTAACTATTTGAATCATAATTATTTAGATAAATAAGTTTATATTTAAATGAATATATTAATTTGTTTAATTAAGGTAAAAATGGAATTATTCATTAAGATATCTGACAATCTTTTATACTGTAGGCCAGATAATTAAAGTAAATTTTTAATGAGATGAAGAAGTTGAGCATTATGAGAATCAGTGGATAAAGGATCCGAAGTCTTGCAACTCGTTTGCATAACTGCAAACCGAGAGAGGGGTGAAATTCCCTTCCGACAATAATCCAATAGTTTATCGTCGGTTAGTTGAGAGCCAAGTGGGAAAAGTTCGACGTGGGAGCTGAACGTTCGGTGAAAATCGAGACGGTAGACGGCGCGGACGATCTTAGACGGACCGCGGGAACGAAGAAAGCTGCGCTCTACGCGCGAAAGCGAATAGCAAGAATACCACTGCAATGGGACGATCCCCTGGCGGCGCCCACTGCTGGGCACACCCTCGAACTGCGCTATACCATGTCCCCGTTACAGTCCTACGCTCATTGTGCAAACTCGCAAAAGCTACGAACAACTCGGATTAGTTAGAAAGTAGGAATATGTCTCGGAGAGTCGGTGTGTGGGGTAGGAAAGAGGGCGTTTATTACGCTCAGGTTGGGTCAGCAACCGAGGATATAATGAAACCACGAAATCTTGATAAACTTGTCCTAAACTCGATTATCACGAGATAGGGTTGTACACAGTAGGCGGTACAGCGAACGAGAATGAGAAGGGTCGAGAAGCGAGGTTAATAACAGTTTCTTTGCTAGCTATAGAGATTTTAGGAGTAGATTCCCTTGTGCCAAAAACGACGAGAGACTCATTTGAGGTAATTGAAACTTGAAACTCTTGTTTTTCGATCGTGAAAGCGGTTTCCATGTCAATGGGCTTGCGAGCCCTCGTTACTATAGCGATACAGATAGCACAACGTACTTTCTTATTGATTTTCTGCCAACTGAGTCGTCAGATATGTACATCAAACTTTAAAGAAAAGTCTCTCGTACTATTTTCCGTCATTCAATAATTCGTTTCATTATATTTTCATATTTATATTCCTTGTAACAAAGAATTGTAATAAATTCAAAAGTAAAGCGTAGAAATATTTCATTTTAAATAATCTAATAAGATTAATTTTTATATTTATTTACTCGTGAAATACTTCTCAAATGTTTTTATTTGCTACGATAGATAGTTAATATCAAGTGATTGTTTCAATCTTCTTTCTCGCTTTCCGATCCTCATGGGCATGCTTTGTCACTTCCGTAATTTAAAGTTTAATCATAACTTAAATTCGGTTCGTTCGTGCCCCGGGACGTTGGATTACACCTCATCTCTGTCATATACAATGCATCTCGAAGACGGGAGATAATTCACGTATTTCCCTCGCGGCAGGTAATACACACAAGCTTTACAACAGCAGCGCTTACAGGAGGTCTCCGTGTCAGCGACACGGTTAATCATGCGTCTGGGCGAAGGGAACTGCCATCATACAGGCTTACGGCGAGCGTATGGGGAGATACGTCGCTAATGAAACTGCGCTGTCTCATGTTGGCATAAATGTGCGCAGCAGACAAAAAAAAATAATCGACGTAGATATGCGTATAAGCTAACAGGTGTGCATCACTCACTAGTTCATTCATCTACTTTAGGATTTAATTTTTTTCTTTTATCTTTTATCCATTTACCACTTTGCGTTTCAAACTTGCCAGGGAAGCCACACAAGCCAATGACTATTTCCTGGTGTAAAAAAACTTTATCGTATACAACGAAATGTTGAAATTCAGTTTCACAACTCAATAAAAAAGTGGAGCTCGTCAAGAGCTCTTCTTCCCTTTTTTTTTCGTTATAATGACAAATAAACGGAACTCCATAGTGCCAAATGAATTCCACGGTATCCACGTAACCTCCGATAGTTTTTCTCGTTTTTCAATTTGACATTTGTGAAATACTGATCTGAAAAATATTTATTTATATCGACAATGTACTTTTTTCTTTCTCGTAAAGACGAGTGTACGACCAAACGGGACCGATACTCTTCGATACTTTTATCGGAGCAACAGAAATAACAACAAGTTATGCTTAATTATTAACTTTTAGCGATAATCCATTTCGTCATTCTGCACTCCCGACTGCTGGAAGTTACAAATATGAATGCAGTTGATGGCACAGTTGGTGTCCATCCAGCCACTTTAGAATTTTATTTCTTTCTTTTAATTTTGTATTCTTTTATTTACCACTTTTCGTTTTAAATTTGCATTAAAAACCACAAAATCCAATGATTATTTTCCGATGTAAAAAAAATTAAACCGTGCGCAGCGTCGCGTTACAATGCAGTTTCCCAACTCAATAAAACAGTGAATCTCGTCAAGGGTTTTTTCCCTCTTTTTTCGTTAAAATGACAAATATACGGAACCCCATAGTGCATATGAAGTAATTTCACAGTATCCGTGTAACCTCCGACAGTTTTTCCTGTTTTCCATTAAGATCCGCGAGATACTGTACTGAAAAACATAAATATCGTTAATAACATATGAGATTCGTTACGCTATTTTGCCTTTCTGTTGGTTGTATCTTCATAAAATATGGAAGAGTTGAGCGTCAAAAAAAAAAAAAACAAAAAGGGAAAGAGCAACATGCTTAATTATTAAGTCTGTAGCGAGAGCCCTTTCTGCTATTTTGCACCCCCGACTGCTGGAGGTTACTGATACCAACAGAGTTGATGACGCAGCGAGCGTTTCACTGGGGCACATCCGAGTGCGATGCCTGTGTGCAATACTTAACTTTTGCTTTTTACTTCAACGAATCTCTTTATAAGAAAGAAATAATACTCTTTCCGAAAGAGTAGAATCATTTACTTCCTTTACTTAATTTCTACTTGATTAATTATTAAAACAGAATACTAATAAAGTTTTGTTCGTATCCGTGGCCTCACTTTTAATTTCAACATGTGTTTTAGTCAATATTCAAATACTTTAATGTCTTATTTAGTTTATCCGATAATTTGTTTATCGAGTAATACATTTATTTTCGTAGGATCTATGCACATCAGAATATAAAATATAAGATTAATTTGTTTATCTCATTATTCTTTTCTTTGGTAACGCGAATTGGGCAAGAAGACGTTAGAAGGGATGGCGAGATCCAACGATTTCAGTAAGAAAATCGTAATTGTTCATAGGAATGCTCCGATCGTGTAAAAAATCCTCAGTTTCGAATATAAAAAAAAGTGCAGAATTTATATTTTTTCAATATTGTTTCATATTTAAGAAAAAAGAAGAACTACGTTCATAAATGAGGAAGGAATCTCCCCCTCATCCCACCTCTCCCATAAATTAGTTGGAACATCAGTCGTTCGAGAAATGAAAGATAGGTGACGCAAAAGTCCGTGAAATGAGAAACTGTAAGAGGAACAGAACACCGGCGGATGGATAAAGGGAGGAACCGCACTCACCTCTTTTCACAGAGGCTCCGCATGAAGAAAGTATAATTGGAAGGCAAACAGTAAACGTGAACGCGGCTGAGGAGGAAAGCAATGGAAGGTAGACACGAACTTTACCGATTTGGCACTGGCCGAGCAATCAAAGTCGAATTCACTTATTTCACGAGCCAACTCTCATCGTAGTCGGCTTACTTGGAATTCAAAGCGCTCACCGTGTGTGCAGTTCCGGAGGTAATGAAATGTTCCGGCGATCGAAGCCGTTTGTGTTTAGAGGCGATAAGTTTCAGGAAGGGTGAGGCCGCCGTCGGAAATAAAAGAATAAAATGCAAGGATGAAAGAAAAGCTTTGGAGGGTAGAGTCACGACCCAATGAATTCGATGTCCTTCCCCGGGGTATTGTGTCGTGAATTCGTCTTCGAATCATCGGATTTTTCGGCACGTTAGTGCGATCCTTGGCCAGATACGCAATATACATACAAATACGAAATGTTTATTCGTTCCATTAAAGGAGCGCTTGATCCTCGAGGAAATATATTTTTCAAATAGCTACGGCACAGTCGAGTCTCTACTTTTACATACAGTATAGTACAGCGCATGGTAGACTTTTAAAATACAATACTTTAGTATTTTTATAAGCACATTTACAGTCAATTGACTTTAAATTACTTTATCTGTAATAAAAAATAATAAATCGATAGGTTGTAAATCGGCGAATAGAATTTTGCAATTAAAGTGCAATTAAATTTATCAATAGTCGATTACGAAAATCGATAAAACGTGTTGAAATTTTTATTTATATTCTTGGAGAAGTTTCATTTAAAAAGTTATTATATTCGTGAAATGTGCCGTTCCTATTGTGCGATAAATTGGTTGTGTATTGGAATCGCAACGACACAACAGCAGGTGGATTCATATTGCACTTTCCATATACACAGTACCGCTGAACGAAAAAGGAGAGTTCAATGTTTTCGAATTCTTGCGGAGCGTACACGTCGCGTCGGTCGCGTACGACGTACTCGAAGGTGTAACCGATTCGTGTCTCCTGGTAGCTCGTGCTATCGTATACATTGCATGTGCACATGCGGGTTGCGCGCGAGCCGGGTATAATGCATTAGTATGCAGCCCACAGCGTGTCCAGACGCATAACCCTCAAGTATTATTCTGAAATATGACACCAAATACCATTCGCCTCCGGTTACACGTGCGTCATGCCAACGAGTTACGAGTTGTATTCCCGCGGTATGCTGTGTGTACCTGCACAGTTGCGAGGCTCTTGATTTCTTTTTCTCGTCGTGAGAGCACCTCGTCGCTCTCTGTGCGATATTCGTCCTCACGGGCGCACGACAAAATGACCCGGTCTTATTTCTACAAAAGGTTTCCACGGAGATAATTCAATTTTAACCGAGCCTCGGAGATCTCTCGAGATTTTGTCGCAGCACGTCGCAGCTATTTCATTCCAGGAAAGCCTAACCAAGATCCCTGCTCAACGTGCATAGAAAATGGAACAATTATAGGTCATGCATCTAAAAGTTATCTTAATAACAAACTCTACCGTGAGATCGGGCGATGAACCAGGATTTTCCTTCTATGCGATGCTAAATTGCATGGAGAAGATCGAGAGGTCTCGTGACACGAGTTCACAAGGACAAGTGTCAGGGACTAGAGACTATCACAATCAAAATAGAGTACCTCATAGATTTCAGACTCTTAACGAGACTTCCTGTCCTCGTGACTAATGACTATTCTGGTTCGAATAGACTACAACATGTGCCTCATTTTTCACGCAAAAGAGCTTTCGGGACTAATTTTTTTTATCAACACCCCTCGAAGAAGGTCTTTAAGCAGCATCCTGAAAAGAGTTGTTGTATCAGTCGACGCTTACCATTGTCACAACGAGAATGTTTACCATATTTTAAATAATTTTTGCTTAAATATGTTTTAAAGTCCTTGACATATTGTCAGAGGCACCAAAGTCCCTGTTCATATTTATCTTCATATCACTTGACATTTCTCTTCACAAAACTTTTTCTCTGTGCAATAATTTATGGTTTTTTATACAGTAGGAGCTCCCACCTTTTAAGGACCTTCATTATAACCGATCTCGCATTGTAACCGGTTGTCACGGTTACGTCTTGTCAGTTTTTTTCTGCATGATACGTGAAAGGGAGAAAGAGAGTGAGAGAGAGAGAATTAAAATTCGAGTACAGTCTCGGTTCCGACTGGTTAAAAACTGGATATGCGCTCTGTATTCTGGTGATTAGCCATACAGTCCTACCAAAACAGAAAAATAATGGGTCGAAGGGTTGGTCCACAGAGAAAGAACATTAATCACAACTCTCCACTCGTTTGTTACTTCGTTCTGTCCCGTTGGTTCGTAGCCCCGTAATTACCATAAGCGCTTGCTTATCTCGCCTGTATTTCGACCCAAAATTATACGCTATTTCCGCAGTCGTCCATGCCATACATATAGTATATAGGTAGGTATTATGCGTGTGGGTGGACGGGTATACTTCTCGTGCAAGCTTAACGCTATCTCAAGACGAATAAACAAAGTTTTCGATGCATACGCGAGCAGGAAGTAGACATTTTTTCAAGTGCTTACCAAGCACGCACAGGCACGCCAGAAATATTATGTCTCTGTGTTAGCACTAGAGGTTCCGTAAAATAAAAATATATAAAATATATTCGAGTAAAAAAAAATCGAATAAGAAAAGTAGTAGTCGTGGTAAATGAAAAAGAAAGGCAGATAGATGAAGTGGACAATTCAAAAGTTGCTCCAGATAAATTGGTGACCCGAAGAGACGGAGCTGGAGGTGACAACATAGTCTCTCACAATTTCGTCGCACTACCACGTCTATTTATATATATTTTTTGAAGTCAGCAGTTCGGTGAAATGAATGTCGGGACCAGCGAGCTCCTCTTCTGGATTGTTGTCTTCAGAAACAATTTCGCATCACTCGAGACGAGTTAAAGAAGTTTTGCGCGCGATGCAATAGCTCTGCGGTACTGGAAGCGTCGCACTTGACTCGTGTCCTCTATCTTCAAGCGCCAGGACTCGGGGATATTCTTTGCCGGCTTACGCACGTAATCGTTGAGGGAATGTAACTTTGTCTCTTAATGGTGACGGCGAATCCTCGAGAGAACGAAATACTGCAAACAATTCTTCAACTTTGTTTCAATTTTCAGTTGTAAAGCGAAATTCCATTACGCTTAGAACTCGTGATAAATTTGTATTTTTTATTTATAACGAATACGAAAACGTTTAAGTTCAATTGGCTGTCAATATGGAGTTCGTTGTCTGAGGTTTTTCTCGATTCATCGTAAGGGGAGAAATGTCGAGCACAATGTATCATGAAATGCCTTGGATTTCATATTGTTTATGCAAAGAACAGCATGAATTTTTTTTTTTTGTGTGCACAGATATATATCTAAATTAATGTGGTCCAAGGAGGTATACGGTGAGACTAAACCTCGTTTATGGTAGACTCATGATTTATATTTTTGTAGAAGTTATTGTAGAATTCCTATCAATCTTCAAATTACGGGTAGATTTGGAGATACGAGCAACTGAACAATACTACTTTTTTATATGTGAAATATCTTCAGCAACACTTTTCTTTCGAATGCATTATTTGTCTTTGTTTTTCACGGACATTTTTTTCCTTGATCCGAGGGTGTTTTAGATGGCACAGTTGCGTGCAATACATCGCTTGCAAATACGTCTGACTCCAGTGACGATCAGCACGAAACATCAAGAGGGTTGTATATCGTGGAAACCGGAGTAGTTTTTTTTGTTCACTCTGAATGGTATTTACGACTATTGGCACCGGGTATATATTTGCAAATCCAAAATTACTCGTATGTGTATTGGGCATTAGGAGACAGGCGTTTGTCCGTATCCTATGTGCAACAGTTTTTAGCGAGGCTCACTGCAAGTCTCTTTATTCAATTCAGTGCTCTTGCTGTACTTCTATCTCGCTTTATCGACAATCGGAGCGACGAATTACTACGCACGGTACCCCTAGGGCTTTCAGGAATTAGCCGTTCATCGCTGGGTCGATGGGGAGAGCAGCAGGCGCGATACCGAAAATTGCAGGATAAAACTGGGAATCGGGGAGGAGGTCTTCACGGGCACTCACTTTCTACCGATTCCTGTCAATGACTCCCGGTATCGGGAAACGTATTCCCGCCTGGCTAGTCCTAACAAATCCCCTACGGTAATTATTGAGCGTTCCGAGTTTTACCGTGACGTGAAAACAGCACCGGAAACAGAGAGGCGATGTATCAGACAACGGTGGTAGGGAAAAGGTAGCGAGCGTTGCGAATCAACAAAATCAACAAGAGGCTCCGTGGCAATCACTGAACCTATCACGGGGAACTGCTGGTGACGAACGCGTCCACCCGAATTATTCGAAATCCTCCGTAGCGTCGGTTTCTCGATATTGCGTTACCTTTTATTTTATTTACGTTGGACAAACGCGAAGACTTCTATGGAATTGATACTAGCAAGTTTCATCACTTCAAAACACCCGTTTGTATCAACCCTCAGCCAACGAACGCAATACATTGATTTTGTGAACCGTTCGTCTTTTGTCGTGTTGAACTCCCATTGTCCCTTTGTGATGTAACTTGAATATGACGAGACTTGAGATTGACGAGAAATAATGGGAGCTGGAATAATGGGACTTGCTACCATCACGAATAGGGAGTAGAACTCAGTAATCCGGATTATTTCGATCTCGGAATGTATTCAACGAAGAAAGATCACACTGTAAGGTAGAATGTAGCTATGTGCGCATCAAAGGAACGTTTCAAGATGACAAGGGATACAAGATAGAAGTAAAAGAAAAGGAATATTGCCGGTAACGTGAATGAAAAACTCGTCTGTTACTGCTGAAAAAAAACTTTTTTTCGCTGTTAATAGTAAAATTTTAATTTTTGTATAAGCCAATTTTGTTTGTTCTATTTTTGGTATTGATTGCTACATTTTGACTTTAGTAATAGGCCCTGATATAATTTATTTTAGGGAGCTTCTAATAAGCTCGGCTGACTTTGCCGTTTGACCATTATTACCCCTGCATCCTGTAATCAGAACCGGGTACACGCGAAGAGAGACAAAGCAGAAATTCGTATAGAAAAGCAGCGAAGAGTACAGAATAGGATGAGACACGGAGAACAAAGCGCATGTTTTCTCGTCGTGGGGGTAAAATTCCTTTATTCTGAATCTCGTACCGTGAACAAGCTATTCGTTTGTAAATGCAACATCGCTCCTCCACCTATCCGGCCCGGTTATATGGTTTACGAATGTCCCTTTGAAAATGAAGAATTGAACATGAAAGATAGCGAAAACGAGACCGGCGAAACTTTCATGTATATTTAACGAGAACGGCTCTGCTCTTGACTTTGACTTGGCAGAGTTGCATGACAACTGTCCAATGGTTTCTTCGGGTTGTGTCCTTTGAGAGTCATAAGATACGAACCCCGATAGCGACTGGATGATGAACAAGAAAACAGAACAAAAGCGAGCGCACATTCAGATTTTACTGCATTATATTGGCATTTTTTATGTCGGGAGTTGAAAAATGAAACTGTGGAAGTTTGAAAATTGCTTCTGGCGAATTACCTGTCGATTTGAAGCGTCATTATTGTTTCAAGCTTTGTGTGTGTTTTACAAAAAAAAACGCTAAATTGGTGAAAGAGAATAATAACGTTTTAATCTCGCTGGAGAGTTAGGCACTCCTCAGGCCGGAAGAGCAAAAAAAACTCTACAGTGTTCACGTGTTATCGTAATCATTTCTTGTTCAGCCAGCAGAATGTAAAATGCAACGTGTGCCGTTGATGTGTTCGTGTCAACTTTAAGCGTCTCGAGTTGTATTAGAACACGAGAGGACAAGGGTTTGCGCATGCGTAGTGGTAAGAGAAGTGCGAGCCAGTCAAAGATCACACTATTGATCGCTCGTAAATCTTTGAGGATACAAAACAAGCCACACAGTCATCGAATGAGCTCGACCACCGACACCAGTCTTTTTTCCTGACGTGTACTTTGACGAACTGCCACATTCCGTACTGACATTCCAGAAGCGACAACATTCGCACGGATAATGCTTATTTGCAATGCCGTGTATTCACAAAATATAATATTTACCGTTGAGAAATTGGCAAACAAAATATTTCCTAACAAGATACAAGTTCGAAACAAGAGTGGGATTCGAATATAAGTTAAATATCAGGATGAATTGATCAGTCAAAAAGGCCTAAAAAGTTATCGGATTGGCCAAATCCCAAGCTCGTAATTGATTTTATTTTCTCGTTGTCGATTGAATCATCAATCAGAGCCTTACAATATTTCGATTGAGCTATTTTCAGCGTTACATGATGCATTATGAAAACGACATTGACGGAGAGATATCTCGCCCTAACTCGAAATTTCAGCTATTTCTGAAGAATTTTTTATCTGCATCGTAGTTTGTTTGAGAAATTTTTTATAAGTCGTAGCCTAAATCATTTTAACCTGACGAACAATTAAAATATGTAGGAATTATTCGTTTCTAATTGAAGTTGTAATTTTACCTTCACGGTAATTGCATAAAATGAAAAATAATATCAATACGTGTCTGAGATTTAAAAAATAGAAAATAGTACTTATAATTATAATTTCTCGCAGAAAAAACGAGCATCATGACTATTTAATTTAAAGTTCATGTAGCTCGTAAAACATATACTATATATACATGTAAATGTATATACATGTAGTATATACATTTAACAAATGAAAAATATAGGAGATGAACATTGTTAATTAACGGCAGCTATGTTGTGTTTCGTGAAGGTAAAACTTTCACACGCCGACATTATGCTCTGCGATTCATCGACGATTAAATACTCGAGTGAGCTCGTAGCAGTAAAAAATTGTCCACTTTTTATTCGGATTAGCGGCAAAGCGGCAGTTACGCAGAGGGATCGGATGAGCCTATCGCGCAGTGGGAACGAGTCGAATGAACGAAAAATCCCTCGGTAGTGCGAGGGAGACAGGCATGCTTGTCATCGGAGAGCTCACGAGCGTCAACTTGAAGCCAAGTTGGACAACTCGTTTTTCGCGCATCGCACGTTCAGACGCTTCAGAGAGGCGTGCGTGCGCTTAAACGGTGAGCGCACGCTGCGCTCAAGCGGCAGCACAACACAGAGCCCAGGGGGTCGGTGAGTCGCGGTGAATTACAAGATGATGTTTGCTTCTTTCTGACTGCCCTTGCATCGCCGCTTCTTTATGGCTCAGCTCTTACTGCCATTCCCTTCCAGCTTGTCCCATCTGACTGTCTTAGCAACCGTTCGACGAGTCCCCACAAAGCACCGCCGGATGATGGTGCCCCCTGCCCAATTCCCCTGCACCCGAACATTTGACGAATATTCAACGGCAATGTTTTTGCTACTGCGCTTAGCATCGTTGATATCGGTAATAGCCCCTTTATTACCAGAAGGGCTGTAAGACTTTTTTAAATTTCTTGTATTCTTGATGTAACCCAAAGTACATGGTGCAGTTTATAGCCCGTAGCCGGAACTTGTGGGTATTTCGAGTTTCAGCCTCGTTTTTATTTTTGGTTACACTCTGGCTCTTGAGGATAAGTTTTTCTAATTTTAGATCCAGGAGAATTAAATTTGAGATTAACTGGTGGAAAAAATGAGATCTTTCAGACGTAGTTTTATAAGAATTGGTCTCAATGTTAGATACTTTTGAGTCTAAGTTGACATAGGTTGATCCTCGGTATTCAAAAAAAGAGGAAGAAATTATTTCAACTTGGAATTTCAAAACGTCCGATGAAGCATGGTTGCTATAAATGGTAAAGGTATCAAATTTGTATCCTGTACGTTATCTTTATTATCTTATTGTCTAATGGAATATCATCAATTTCAATTAAAGTTAAAAAATGTTAAATAATTATTTTTCGTATTATTTAACGATCCAGTCGTGATACGCAATAATTACTTTTATTTGTGCGAAGGACATCCGCCGCATCAGTAATCCACGACGGAACGAAGAAAATGTAAAACGCGAAAACGTTAATCGATCTTAGATCGAGATCAAATTTGGTCGCGGGATAAAGGCCTCGCCTACGGCTAGACACTCGCGACTCAACTTGTAATCGAGGAATCATGACTTACGAGAAGGCGAGAGCAAACGAGTAACCAGATCGATAAGAAAGTTGCGGGACAAGAGAGGCGTCGCGCACAAGTAGCTTACAATATCATTTTAATCGTCAACCGTGAGCACATTAGCATATTCAATCTGTAAGGAAATTACTTTTGAGCGTGTTTCATCCTCGGGGTATAAAATGTCGATCGAACTAATGCACCCAGCGTAGATATTACGCGCGGCGGGGATTTTTCAAGTGAGCCGACGCTATTCCGTCTTTTAAACGTGCTGTTCGACACGAAAGCCCAATTAAAGCAGTGATCTTATTAGAGAATACCAATTCCCCATCCGTATTAGCGGCAGCAGACTTTTAAAAATGTCATCTCCCTAAATTTAATTATTATTTTTTTCAAATTATGAATATATATCAATTATCGACATTCGTTGGAAAATCGTGCGAAACAATGTGCAGCAATCGTCATGCTGGGAATCGACAAGAGTAAATTTCGCTATTTGCATCGAGTCTCTGGCAATGTGTCGGAATAATAGATAATTTATTCCGAGATCGTTACGAATGCGCAACTGCTCGGAGGCTTTGCAAAAGCAATAAATTATACACTTGTCCGTTTGTTCTGTAATCGTGCGGTATATTGAGCCTTGACGTTGATGTTATGAAAAAAAAAAAGCTGAGAATTACTGTCAGAAATTAAATACTAGAATAAAAGTGAAAGATAAAAAGAATTATTTCAGTTGGCATTCCCGAGTTCTTCAAGGGAACATTACCAGCAACACAATAGTTTGTAAACTCTACTGTCTTTTTTAATTCTTACTTTAATTCCCATTCAAAAAGCGACGATAACTGAAATATCATAGTTCGAAAAGTTTATGGTTCTATAAAAAACAAAAAAATAAAGGGAATACAGATGTAAAAAAGAAGATAAACGTTGTATGGCCCCCTTAACTCACATTGTTGCAAACATACCATTCGAGGACAATGTAGAATGATTATTCGCGTTAGCGAACACCGAAATGAAACTTATTACCTAGTTTTACGGGATAATAAAGAAGTTTCGGAAAGATATATACTATGCGCACCGCAGGGAAGGTATAGACGACACTTACTCACGGCTCTATTCACTCGATAAAATTGCAGACACGGTCCATTGGATTTATTGTCTCTTTCTCTTTTTCACGAAAGGGACGAAATGAGAAGGAAAGTAGCTCGAAAAAGCGCTAACCCGATTTCCGGGTGAATGACGACGACCAGCGAAAAAAAAGGAACAATATTCTTTTATACGCAATTCTCTATTATAACATCATAACGAAGAAAAACAATTTTCATTTTAATGAACGCAGGGATGTGTAAAACTGACTTCTGTAACTTAAAAAAAATGTTTAGATGCAATTATTGGTACTGGATAGTATCTGTAGTTATTTGATTATGTTTACATTGAAACCATAATCGTAAAATTAGATTAAAATGCCATTTTTTTCAAATTTCATTCATATTTCTATTTTTTTTTATACATACGTCTGCAAAGTACCTTCGTTTAGGATCCTACAGGATGATTTCATACACCAGAAAATTCTCATCTAAAACAAACAAAAAAAAAAGAAGATGCTCCATTAGTGGATGAAACCAATTTGTCTCTGTAATTTTCGACTCCATATAATCGGGATCGCAATTTTCTTTAAAGTTGTTGCGATCGGTTGTAAATTGAGTTCGTCGAGTGCTGGCAACTTATCGTTATTGATGTAGATAAAACGTCTCGTAGGTGTAAAGTAGCGGAGTAAAATACGATGAAGCGTTGCTAGGGGCGTTCGCCGATAAGAACTACGTATATACAGGTAAGTACTGGTTCTCTATGCGTATGCGATGTACACCAACCTCGCGCTTGTCTAACTTCACTTTGGCTCAATTTCTGTTTCCACCAGCAAAGTACAGATATTCGTACCAACTTTACTGACATATCAAATTAAATAGATCATTATTTTTTAAATTTGCAGAAGAAAATAACGAAACTTTCGTAAAGACAAAATAATTTTTTCGAGAAATTCAACGATTGTAAGCACCCCATTTTGCATCACGAACTTTAGATCAAAGATTTAAAGTTCACAGGATAATACGAAATGCAAAGGTCCCATTTATCGGATTAATGATTATAAAACAAATATTTCACACGGATACCCGCTCAAACCCTAATTTACTTCTGCAAAAGCTTGAATAAATTGTGTATTATAGAATTCATTACCAAAACGATCATACATATATATAAACACTTTCTTTTGACTTGCAACAGAAAAATTACATTATTTGTATTACCACGAAGTCTACTTCACTTTTAGAAAAAGGTAAATTCGATCTATTGGTCGTGAAGTTGGAGTTGTACAGTCAAATTCCTCAAAAATCGAGAAAACGAAGTAACCTCTTTGAATTATCCGATGATCCATTGTAGTGACAAAGAGAAAAGAAGAAATATTCCTTTAGCTGGCTCATCGTCGACACTCCCCGTGAGTTTGACGAAGCTATACAGCCGACTTAGGCGAAGCAGGGAGCAGGTACATCTCATTATTTTAATCTTGAACATCTGACTGCATCTCAGCGAGCTCGAACCGGCGCCGCTATTATAGGATGGTACGCGTGGTGAGGAAATGGGCGGGGGGAGGGGATATTATGGTAAAGACGCATGGGTCCTATCAACGATCTCCGGTTCCACTTTGATATCTTCTTGCTTGGTGCACACACCGCGGTTGCTTTCACTGTCGCTTCTATAAATGCGGCAAACTCTATTGACTCGTATTTCAATAACGTGTACATTTAACGATGTTAATATACGGTTAAGTTACACGCTGTTGTTAAAAAACATAGACAAGAAAATTAATAAAACAAAAATATCAAAAAAGTAGCACTTTGGATTGGTTTATAAATTATTTCTTGCTCGATGAATTATTTCTTACTCGATGAATTATTTCTTACTCGATGAATTATTTCTCTTAAAAAATCAATGAATTTTTTTATCAATTATTGAATTTATCAACGATTTCTATCCTTAATCATAAGACGTTAAGTTATCGTATATGAGCTGCTCAATACTGTGAAAAAATCTGACTAATCGGATTTACAGCCCAAGCTAAACAACAAAACAATATTCCTCTAGCCGCCGCGCAATACGCGCACGAGTGTACACGCTATCGAGGAATGAGTTCGCCCACGTTGTATTCTAGGACCAGTGGGAACTTTGATGCCATACGTTTACGAGCGTGACCCATTTGGGGTCGTGAGAAGTTCTCGTCCTCGTTAGGAAAGTAATATAGAAAATGTTGGATTCAATTCGTAATAAATAAGGAACACAGCAACCGAAATAAATCAAATTCAAGCTTATTATTATTAAACGAGATAAACATTCGTGATAATGTTTATTCGCTACACTCTTATTTTTCAAGAAAATTATTTGATACAAAGAATTCGTTCAGCAGTTAAATTAGATAGCAATAACGTACAAATGTCGTTAATAATATAAAAAACACGTTGAACCAGTGGGAAAAGTCTTGGGGATCGTTTCTGCGAAGCGCTAATTGATCGAACGTGTCGGTCTCGTCATCAAGCGTGGCCGTGAATTCTCGCTAAAGTGCGTGAGAGTATTTTCAGCGTCAAGATAGCTAGAGTCGGGGCGAGAAGTTCTATATCACTCGGCGCATATTCGTTCAATATACGTTCCCACCGTTGAAGTCTCGATTGTAGCTCAACATATCGGTTTAATGTTTACCCGTACACTGGAAATACGTCCCGCTGATGGAAGATAAAATGTTGGCGTTAAGGGCGAAATACAAGTCCTAATGATCATCGGCTCTGAGTTGGGTCCAACGTGGTCGGGATGGGAAAATAAAGATTCCGCACGACGCGAGCGGTACGCGATTGTGGGAAACGAGGGAAAAAGCTGTTCGTTTACTGCTTCTGATGTCGGACTTGCTCGTTTTTCCTGATGGGAACGTCTACCCAGAAATGGTATTATATATAACACCATTACATATATATATATATATAAATGAGTTGTAAGTGTACGGTATTCAGACTAAAGATGTAGTTAAAAAATGAAGAATCACGTATCGAACAAATAAAAAATATGTCAAAGTCACGAGTTATTATCGGGTTATGCGAAAAAAATTGTCATGTAATAATTACGATTCAGACCTTTCATGGTCAGTGCGAACGATTCCGATTTTTTTAAATAATTTTTTTTCGGACGATAACAATTTTAATGTAACGAGCTTATTCTGCACGATCAAGTACCCCATCTTCTAACTTTTGCTATATTTTATATTACTGATTGATAACTTATGGGATCAGTAAAATTCGAATATATTGAAATTATATTTTAATTGACAAGACAACTACTTTCTTAACGTCTTGACTTGCCAACTAGTTTGATAGATCAAATTTTTATTGTGCAATCAATAGATCTAACGAAAGTTGAAAGAAACGAATCGATCCTTATTTTTAACTCTTAGCATATTCAATTAGATCATTCGTGTCTAGCACATTTGTTTCCTTTGTAATAAATCATGATCCTTTGACTGAATAACGGTCTATGATCCTTACGTAAAAAAAAGAAACGTTTGACAGAGAGGCCCAAAAAGCATTGTGTATTCTAAGGGTTAAATATCAAGCTGTTATACATCTAATATATCGGTGAAGATTACATTGAATTTGTGTTTGGATCGATTGAAGCCTTCCGCTTCATCATCGTTCATAAAAATGTGTAAATACTAAAAGTAGACGGATACGCTGAATAATGTAAAAAAAAAGTTGTTCCAATGATAGAGAATGCATAGAAAGGAGGTTGTGAAGAGAGATGAAGGATGAGAGAGGCGGAAAGAAGAATGTGAAATTGGGGGAGCAGAACAAAAGCGATAGAATTATGCGACATAGCTTAATCGTCGAGGACCCTTCGAGGCCTTCCATACAACGTCGAACGCCGGAGCGTGACTCAACTTGGTAATTAACTCGCGTCACAATGCTCCATTCTCGCAGCTCCCTCACTATATGGAGCTGAGAGAGGGAGAGGCTGTACCGGCGGTCACATATTGTCGCGCGGTCAAGTATTCGCTTTCCTGTACCTTGGAGCCTGCAGTTAGTAGCCGTGTCAGTAGCAGCAGCATTGCAGAAATCCATGTGCACTATACGGGTATACGACCATGCATCGTCGGTTACACCGAGTATGCAGGTACTTGTATGTTGAAGTACAGTACTGTCGTACAGTATATCAGTACATGTGGTTCAATACTATATATACCAGCTTGAAGCAAATTTTGAATTTCTCCTAGGTTGTGCACATCTTTGTATAGGGTTTATGTAAATCAATGGGAATACGTTTGCTTCAACGTAAATACGTATGTAATGCAAATTTGTATTGCCTCAGTTCGACTCGAGTTCGGGTGGTTACTAACTTTTGCCAATATATACGTACATCGGACGGAAAATTAAATTTGATAAATAAAGTTGTTCTGGCTGTGTCAATGCTTTGAGCCAATAATTCCCACTGGATTAAAATCGCCAGACATATTTGCTTCCTTTGGACTATACGACCTTATTACTTTCTGGAAACTTATATGCTAATTAGTATTTACGTTTTATTCAAATTTTGTAGAGCTCCACCTGTCTATCTCGTAAATCTCCACTTCATTTCAACACGGAATTATACACTTAATAAGCAAGTTGTGTGACGCATGTCACAGCTACGGCAAAGACTACTTCGCTTGTAAATTGCATGTACTTCAACGCTCTGGAAATTCAGGTCCGTATTGCAATTTCAAATACTGAGCAAGTCACTCTGGAATTTTGTGTCTAACTAAAGTTGGTTGGATCTACTGCGCAGTGGAAAGTACCGACGCGTAGGCAGACGAGATGAGTGATAGACTCCGATGCTTTGCCGATCCGTGCACCGACATAAGGCGCTCTGCCGGCTTTGATATTATTTCTACGTTTACAATATAAATGTAGAACACTGAAAAAAAAAGAGTTGAGTCGACTCAACTACGCGTAGGATTGGATACGGCGAAACTAACGATAAATATGAGTCAAACATATCGCGTAGATATAATTAAACAAACTGCGAAGAGGTTGAGGCAACTAAATTTTTCTCGTATTGAATTTCACTGCATTAAACTACGCCTTTAGGACACCCGACTACCCAGCGATAAAAAAAATAGAAGTCATGCGTTTAGTGTCGAGCTACTGATCTTACCACTTTGTTTACCATCGAGTTATCACTATTTATTCTCAATCCAATTTATTCGTTAAACTCCATTTTTCAGTTGTGGGTCTTTTAATTTTTGTAATATTATTTTTATTCAGTGTAGACAAGCGCCTCGTGCAGTGTACTTCTGAGTTATTCGAGTATTCGTTTCAAAGCGAATCTACAGAATAAATAGTATAAATGAGAGCTCAGAATGAGTTGGAGAACCGAGAAATGCTTAGATGACGCGAGTGAAACAGTCGCGGCAAACGGACTACAGTGTACAATGCTGCAACCACATGGTTGTTCTGTGAAAAGCGATGCCACTTCGGGATGATGGTCTTTAGCCAATCATCGTTTCGATGCTCAGATACAAATACATGTATAGGTCAAAAGTACTAGATATGGCTGTTTACTTGTATAAATGCAGGAAATATCTGGAATGTTACGTGCTCAATCGTTTCGATAGCATTGAGACAACGCAGATCTTCAAACATGCGTCTATCGTGATTACCAAATCTACAGGTTTTATTTTTTTTACGAAAAATTTCATTGGGTAGATATTTTATTCGTTATTCCAATTTCACTATTTTTATTCAGGAATTTTATCATAAGAGGTATGCAGCTTGCAACTAGTGAGAAAATATTGTTTGAGAATTTTCAGCTCTTGGAAATGGATGTAACACCGCGCTTCTAGCACATTCTATTGACTCCTGTTAGATAAGTTTATCCCAGAGATTCATTCACGCGTAGAGTCATGTCTTTGAGATTTAAAGAATTCTAGGAAAATCGTTGTCGACGAAGAGACGAGAAAATAAATACAGAAAGGTTGGGACAGGAAGACAAAGAGAATGAAATGTTCTGGAATAAGTTCGTAGAAATGCTACAGGTAGACACCTTCAATCTAGTATACACATGAGACTCGAAGCTTGACGGCACGACTAAGTTCCGTGAAGTTGCCGAAGCAGATATACTTTACCGCGAAAGTGGCTCGGGTAAGGAAAAAAAAAAATTGTAAAACCACGAAAGAATCATCCCGTCGATTTGAAGCAATTCCATTCGAATTTACTTCGCGGTCAACACTCCACTTCCGTCTGCAATAGAGAACAACAGATTGACAAGTGGTCATTTTTCCCGTTTTAGCTCACAACTCCATTCCAATTTACTTAGAAGTATAAGTCGATGTGCCAGTATCATTCATAATAAAATTTTTTTCAATAATACGAGAAATAATAATTTAATGATATTAAATTAGTCGACACAAAAATGTTAATCTTTAGAATTAATCATTAACCAGATTGGTTGCATCATTAATTCCGAATCAATTAACGAAATACTCAGAGTTGACAAAAAATATAGAGATTCGACTTATTTGTGAATTACTCGGTCAGAGAGCATTGATAACATACACTCCCGGACAAAAAGATAGCACACGTGTGCTATCTTTAATTTCTCATACTAGGAACATACTACAGTGATCATTCTGGGTAATATATAAAGTATACCTTTGACGAATATGTAAACTTAACACAGATTGAGCTTATTTCAATGACTTCTCATTATAAAAACATAATCAAAGAATTTGAGGCAGACAAAATGATAGCACGTCAGAAAATTAATATATATTGCATATAATACAGCCACATTTTTCGTAAAAATTATAAAACAAAAATATTTTTTTTCATAATAGTGTATCTCTATATAAAATTATCAATTTTTAGTAATGTGTTGAACCTCCTTTACTTTCAATCACTTCCAATATCTTTTTAGGCAAAGATTTATATATTTTTTTTTATCGTGTTGTGCTAAATTTTCAGCTGTAATGCAAGCTTTTAACTCCTCTACATTTGCAAATTGTCGTCCTTCGGCATACACTGCTTGTGAAAGTATTGACCAGCAATTCTCAATGATATTGAGATCGGGTGAACAGGCCGGCCATTGAAGGGTAGAAATATTTTCATTTAATAAATAGTTTTTAATAATTTTAGCTGTATGTACCGCAGCATTGTCTTGCTGGAAGATGTAGGGCGTTGCAGCAATGCGTTCTGCATATGTATTAATTTGCATCTTGATGAGTTTAAGATAACTGGTACTATTCATTGTACCTTGAATAAATTTTATTTCCGTTTTTCCCTTATATCAGATACCAGCCCAAACCATTACTCCACCTCCACGCATTTGTCGTCGAAGTTTTGTTAGTGGCTGCGTACGGATATCGCGGTAATAAAATGCGCAACCATCTGGACCATCTAAGTTAAATCTTTTCTCGTCCGTGAAGATCACTTTTTTCCAGGTACTTTTCCAATGCACGTGGTCTTTTGCGAATGATAAACGGGCTGTCTTGTGTTTTACATTCAGTGCTGGCTAGAAAGCCAGATTAACCAGAAGGTTAATTTGCTTCGGTTTATAATTTTACTATCTTGGAGTACTCGTCGAACGTTTTGTATGTTAGTTTTAATTCCAGCTTTCGCTGCAATCTCTCTAGCAGTAGCACATGAGTTAGAAGCTGCGCGAATTATCGCTCGTGTAGCGCGTTCCGATAAAGCCCTTGGTCTCCCAGTGCTTTTCCGCTTTCCATATGAGCTTGTATTTTGAAGAAAATTATATACAACCTTGCGACTACGGTTTATTTTTTTTGCAATTTGCGAGACAGACAAGTTTTCATCTTTTAGTGATAAGATTGCACCTGTTTCACTTGCAGTCAGCTTTTTATCACGACCCATTTTACTGATAACGAAAACCGTTTTGTAATATCAGGAGAAACTATAATTTCATGACATTTCACGGTGAAAGTTCACGGAGCACTAGAGAAATATAAATATACTCTAAATGTGCTATCATTTTGTCTGCCTCAAATTCTTTGTTTATATTGTTATTATAAGAAGTCATTGAAGTAACCTTAATCTGTATTATGTTTACATATTTGTCGAAGGTACACTTTCTATATTGCTCGGACTTATCAATATAGCATGTTCCTAACATGAGAAATTAAAGATAGCACACGTGTGCTATCTTTTTGTCTGGGAGTGTAGTAATGTAAAACAGCACTCGTCTCAGATTTCGAGCTACGTTTGCCAAACCTTCTATGCTAAGAATGGTCGCTCTTTAAATGCATCTAAAATAACGAATGTAAATACTTTAATGTTAGAATTATTAAAATACAAATTTATTCGTTAATCGTTATTTTATAAACGTTTATCAATGGCATATTTAATGTGTACAAGTAGTCAATTAACGTTGCATGGAAAAGTTGTCGGTAAAATCTCTTCGCCCGTGTGTTTAGTTGGGTGATAACTGCAGCAATGTATTTGCTACACGCTTGCAACGATAGAGCTATATGCATCAGGCAAAGTGCATTGAAACTATGGAGCGGGAGCTCATCGTGGAGCACTATACGACTCCACGTGCGGTCCTCGGCGAGCCCGAGGGTTCAGACCATTAATAATTATAGAGAGACACCCTCCCCCCCTCGCCCCAGCAGCAACGACAGCATGCGGCAATATAACCTCTCCAGACACCCGAGCCGCCTGTGCTATTTATTACCGCGTAATGATTATTTATTAATCTAACCCCATCAAGAATACCGCGCGGCAAATTTGTCGCGGCTGCTGCTGTTGCTGCCGCAGTTTGCCGAAGCCCTGGCACGGATTTCAAGAGTGGTTTCTATGCAGCAGCATCAACAGCCCGATGATTTCTCACCTGTAACTCGTGGAAGTGTACGATGAAGATAAACGCCACTATCTAACTGGTGTATAGTGGGTATAATCGGAAGATATGTAGTGGCGAAATGATTGAGATCATAACCTAGACGTTATCTTGAGGTTTTGCCACTCGACAAGGTACGGACGATGTATCGTTATTGGCATTCGAGTACTACTGCTACTACGAAATGTCTTAATTTTATAGTTATATAACTTGGAGTGAATGTCAGAAAAAAATTCTTTTACGATAATGTCCTACCCCTCGAACAGTAACAAGAACTATAATGGAAATATCTCCATCACGATTGATTTTTCAAGTAAAAGAGTATGGTGAACTGCGTCTGATACTTCATCTTGATGAATTGAATTTAATGTAGTACATCAGCGCTGCAGCGATGAACATGGATGCGGTGATGATCGGTGTGCAGAGGGGAGTTATGTATGATATGCGTGCACCACTCACGCACTACCACACTGTGG
This sequence comes from Cylloceria caligata, assembly GCA_963942595.1. Lineage (NCBI taxonomy): Eukaryota > Metazoa > Arthropoda > Insecta > Hymenoptera > Ichneumonidae > Cylloceria > Cylloceria caligata. The sequence continues at coordinate 7,574,030 of OZ012705.1, read as the reverse complement.
AACTTTATCATGAATATCACACTTTGAAAATTAATATCTCGGAAACGTATGAGTGAACGGTTCTGAAACCTGATCGAGAAAATTCTGAATATTTTTTTTTATAACATATTCGTTTTCATAAAAATCTGTCTGGAAATAAAAATTTTAATCAGTGAGAATGTGATATTAACAGCGACACGGCATATGCGATGCATGTAAAATAACCGAGTTTTAACATAATTTATTTCCGGATTGTGTGAAATGATAATTCTAAAATTTTTAAGAGATTTATATCCTAACGCGAATGAAACTATTGAAATTTCAGAAAAATCTGTCTCAAGTGGGTTCTACCTGGGTACTTTAATCCACTTGATCGATCGTTACAAAAAGTTAAAAAATTTAGATAAGATATTTTGTTTTCATGCGATGATAATGTAATCCAAAAGATATTCAAAGTATAATTTTGATAATATAGTCCTAACTCTATCCTTTTAATAAGACACGAATACAAGGACAGCACTCGCTTAATTACGAGTCTTGGAGGATACGAATTAGAGACAAGTCGGGTGAGGACGAAAAGCACAATTAATTATCCGACTTCTCAGTTTCTCGCACCCTCAGATTTGCACAATTTTAAACCTCCGCCCACTATCTTACTATGTTATTCGCCCTTCCGTCGAACGAATACCTTGTCACCGGAATTATTCAACAGTGAGACAATATCTCGAGGCCAGCCAGCAGATTCTCAATTTTGTCGTAGTTAAATGTAAATTAATAGACGCTGGACGGGCTTACGGTATATACGAATGCCGTGTATAAGTATGCAACGTTAATACACAAAGTTGTTGGCGTCCTTAGCCTTCGAGCTCACCTCGACAGAGTGTTAGCCGAGCGCGGGCAAGGGCAAGGCCATCCTGTATGTTACGCAACTCACCCGCGGGGCATGCGTCAACGTCGCCATTCAGATAAACGTAATCTCTGTCTCTCTTTCTCGTTTCTCACAAGTATAACGTCGTGACCACTTAACACTGTATGCCAGAGACGCAGAGTCTACGTATACAATCGTACGCGTTCTGCATTCAGAGTCCACCCGGACAGAGTATAACTGGATATATCCATGTGCAGAATGCATTATACCGGGCTACGCGTATTGTACCACGGAGAAAACGTTACACTTTGTTATCCCGATGTTGGCTATGCAGCCAACGAATAATGTAGCAGGATGCGCTACTATACAGCAGCGGCGACAAAAGCCTCCATTTCGTGATTGAACGTCACCGACGTGCAAATATACGCGAATATTCGTGTTAAAATATGTTACAAGGGAACGATAGATGCGCACTGGCCTGGTTTACTAGGTTTCGTTTTATTTAGCTTTTACAAAACGGAATCAGACTGAATAACGTTAAAACGTGACTTCTTTTTTTTATTTAGAATGTGGTAATGTTCTGGTATATATCATTAGTTACTACCGTGTCGATTGAAAGAAAAATGTAACCAGCGGATCGTAACTAATACAGAAACAATGCGTATAGTGCTATAAAATGGAGGTGTGGTATAAGTTTCTCATAATTATGCAAAGATCTCGCAAAGGAAGACTTAAAATCCATGGTGAGAGCCGCGCCAAGATAGTAGGTTCAGGATAGCGATAAAAGTTTCACGTTAAGCCATTGAACAGTTCTCGGGGGCCATCGACCACCGTGGATTACGAGAAGATCGTGGCCCTCGAGCGTTGATTCGATTTTCATAATCCTCACCGACCCAACTCTATCGCTTGAGCTCGCGCGAACCCGACTTCAATTTATTCAATCCCCTTCCTGGGCTTTATCGACGGTATGCTCGTGTCTCTGTACGACGATGCGCGATATGCAGCTTTACAGCGAAGAGAAAAAAAATGTTCTTGTGAGAAATTTATCAGTGGTTGAATGAGCAATACAACGCTGGATCCCAACATTTTTTTCCATATGTCTTACTCTTCTAGCAGAGTGAATTCTTTTCAATTCACCAT